>CM074446.1:4285000-4785000 GCA_037101425.1 Elopichthys bambusa | reverse complement strand
AAAGTCGTACAATGCCACGGCCCAGATTCTCTCTCTTCCTCTGCTGACTGAATAACCTCAATTCCTTCTTCTCTTCTTCATCCAGAGAGTTACAGTACTGAGGCTGTACACACAAACACACACACATTTACAACACATTTACATTTACAATGTGTTTACAACACATTGTACCGACACATATGACATTATCAACGTCATTACTGTATTCAGGCCATAGGCGCCGATTTATGTTTGTACCGGTGGGTGCTCAGTCCATATATACACAGACTCGTGCTAAACTTCCATATTCCCATGAGGTCTAGCGGCATAACTTTTGCTATGCGAGTCAGACATCTTTTTTTTTTTTTTTTCTCAATAAGTCTAAAGATGTTAATTAATAATTGTATATAAAGAGGCAAGAGCAGGGACACGTTTGTGTGCATTTTGTTAATGATTTCGCTGGAAAGAACAGAGTTGCCGCAACACCATTAGCGATAGACTGACGCGCTCGTCTGTGTGAAGACTGTGCACGAGCCACGAGAACGGTTCTCCACTCATAACAGCGGCATGATTTAAATAACAACACATTCCAGCGCCAGATCGCTTCTTATTTAACACAAATTAACGTCAACTGAGTGTTTCATTTGGCTATCCGTGCAGCAAAATGTTTCAAAAACCCGCAAATTACGCCTATGTTACCAACAAAACAAAAGCACTTCACATGAATGTTGTCGCGAGTCGCGCTCTCACTGATATCTGATGATCAGTAGCGGCTCACTAAATAAAATAATTCAATAAATATCTATTTACAATAAGCACTTACAATAAGAAGACCATTCTAGAGAAAGAGCAAGAAGAGAGTTTGAGCGCGCGTCCAGTTGGTGCGAGAGTGAAGGAAATCCGCCTGCGAGCTGAAAGATTTGTGCTCGCGCATTACTTGGCATTTTTCATTAAAATAACAATAGAAACGGCCTCAAATAAACTATAAAAAAGTGAAGATAATTGTGTTTGAAAGCTACAATCAATTTTTTATTTGTTAAATCAATGGAGAATATCTCGTATTTTTCCGTGGGTGCTCGAGGGCTCGATCGCCGCCTGTGATTCAGGCCAAAATGATGAAATTAATTCATTACAACATGTCAAACATGAAGAGCATCCAGTGATGAGTCTAAGGATAGAAGGAGTTTTACCTCACTGTCATGAGCTGGCAGCTGGTGTAAGAGCTGTTTAATACGATATCGTTCTCCTGGACTGTTCACGTATGGAACCTTGTCCTCTGGAATACAGCTGAAGTATTGATAAACCTGAACAAACAAGAACACAAATACACATATATAATAGTGTGACAGATTATGTCTGTGGCCTTATGAAATCTGTTTTTTTTTTCTTGTTTTTTTTTTTTCATCAAATAAAAAATTAAACAATTCCTTTTTTTTAATTCCTTAAAAAAAATAAAGTTTTAATAATTTTATTATTATTACACTGAGAAATGCATTCTACTCCAGTAATATAAAGCCCAAGCTTTGCACCCTTAAGCCATTCTAGGTGTATATGACTTTCTTCTTTCTGGTGAACACAATCAAAGGTATATTAATAAGTATCCTGACGCATCCGAGCTTTATAATGGCAGTGAACGGGATCAACGAGTATGAGCTGAAGAAAGTGTGTCCAGGCCCGGCGCCACGAGGGGGCAAAAGGGGGCATTGCCCCCTCAGATCTGATTTGTGCCCCCTCAGTTTCAATTCGTCCCCATTCACGCGATCGATTTGAACCTTTTAACGCGTACGATAACACCGGTGTGATGAGAATGTTCAATGCGCCACTGCTAAATTCAAACCTACTTTCCCGCTGCTGGCGCTGAGCCAGAGATGGACACGCTCTAGCACTATTCAGTGTTTTCAACCACATGTTTATTTGAGGTTTCAGACATTTACATGTGGTCTAGGCTATATATAAAAAAACATTTATAGTTTGTTAAATATAAATTCCATACACTCATATGGAAGCTGCAGTAATCCTTTAATTATAATTTGATTTTTTTTTAAATTCATATCAGATACATTGCATACGAAACAATAAAGTTTACTCTCTTCTCCCAGTTCACCAGCCACTTACGTTTATGTATTTCCGGAAAAATGGATGAATTTACGGATGTAAATCCGGCAGATCCTCTGTTTTATTAACTAACGATCATTATAAAGGTGTTTAAACAACAAAACATAACAATATCATAATTCATTATATAGTTAACAAGTTTGTGAATATTTTAAATAAACAAGGAAAAACGAAATAAACCCGATACCTGTCATAGTGTGGCTGTATGACGCTTCGCCAAGGAATTTAAAATAATGTTCTAAAACAGGGTTCCCCAAACGGGGGTTCGCGGGGGAATTGCAAGTTGATTACAAGCAATTAATTAAATTATAATTAAATAATAAAAAATAAAAAAAATAGGCTAAATAATATTCAAATAAAAACTCTAAATTTGGTAACAAAACTTAATATTTTATTTCTTTATTCTGCATGTCATGTGACCATTCAGTTACAGAACTGAACGCGTCTGCTCAATTCAGAGTGGGCTGAACGAGAGTCGCAGCACACATCAGCAGCAGGAGTCAGATCTCACCTCACTTCGCCCATTTCGCCTCACCTTTGACTGACAAGATGATGGAGGAACATTTGGTTTCAAAGAGAAATGTAAAAGCGCCGATTTAAGCGAGTTTGTCATTGTACGGTTTTATTGTTGTGTTTTTCATTAAGAATAATAATGAACAAACCCATCATTAAAGTGCGTTCACGGGCATTCATAACGGTGCGTGTCCACTGGCGCGGAGCCGTTATGACTGCCCGTGCGGCTGTGAGCATTTTACTTTCACTTTTGAATTAGCGATTTAAAAGCCCCCGCCGTGTCACGCGTCAATTAACAGGTAGGAACATTTCCTCACCGTCACATCCCTAGTTCAACTCCCCCACGCGGGCCCCCTCCATAATTATGAATGCCATCCACATTCCACATCCATCCATCATAAACATACTCCACAGGGCTCCAGGGGGTTAATAAAGGCCTTCTGAAGTGAAGCGATGTGAAAAATATCCAAGTTGTGAAGTAAAATATCTAGCTTCCAACTCTCACAGTTCAAAAAGCTTATGCTACGTCCTACGTCTTCCCTATTTAACTTACGGAAAAAGCTTAACTGACGCAATGCCAGTTCCGTTTTTTCTGTAAGTTGAATACGGAAGGCGGTCTGGTGGAAGTTGTTAAATATGGACATCTTTCTTACACAAACACATCGCTTTGGTTCAGAAGGCCTTTATTAACCCCCCAGAGCTGTGTGGAGTATGTTTATGATGGATGGATGTGGATGGAAGCACTTTCTTCAGCTCATACTCGTTGGTCTCGTTCACTTCCATTATAAAGCTCGGATGCGTCATGATATTTATTAATATAACTCCATTTGTGTTCATCAGAAAGAAGAAAGTCATATACACCTAGGATGGCTTGAGGGTGAGTAAAGCTTGGGGTAATTTTCATTCGAAAGTGAACTAATCCTTTAAAGTTAAGCCAGACTTTTATTTTGGTGGGTTGTAGTGAAGACCTTTGCGTTTCTGTGTGTATCTGATAGTTTTATCAAATGAAATGGTGAAATGCTGGTGAAGTGACTCTCAGAGCAGCTCTGGAGATGAAGCTCATTAAAGTTTGTATGATAAAGTTTGTATGTGTTCATATAGAAAGACGGCAGACGCTGGAAACACCACGAGCATCACACATGCTCATTCACACAGAGACATGCAGAACATACACACTTTATATTTAAATAACAGTTTATTGAGGTTTAATATTGACAGACACTAACCATATAACAATTTGATAAAATATAGAGTCCAAGTTGACTTATTGATTCAAAAATGACCAAATTCCATGACATTCCATGTTATACTGTCAATTTTTAAGACTGGATTCTGCAATTCCGTTAGCGTTTGCCTCATTGCAAAAAATAAATAAATAAATGAAAATATAGAGCTATAAATCTATATGCCTAATTTCAGATTTGCCTAAAAAAAAGGGATTAATTGCTTTGCATGTAGGTCTTTAATGGTCTAAATCAGGGGTGGGGAAAATGATCCTGGAGAGTTTAGCTCCAACCCTGAAAAAACCACTCACCTGCCTGTATCTTTAGTAATCCTGAAGACCTTGATTAGCTTCAGTTGTGTTTAATTAGTGTTAGAGCTAAACTCTGCAGGACAATGGCCCTCCAGGATCAACGTTCCCCACCCCTGGTCTAAATGGACAGTTACTGGCCAGAATAAAATGAAATGTGGAACAGAAAAATCAAAACTGGTGCTACACAGGACAATGGAGGTGATGCTTTTGTTGTCCTTCTTGAAGCTTGACAGTCTTGTTTCATTGTGTGAAAAAAGAGCAGCCGCTCTGCTTGAATGAATGTAAGGGTGTACTCGCACTAGGCACGGTTTCCTTGAAACGAGCCCAAGCGCGACTGTCCCCCCTCCCCACTCCCCCGCAGGCCTGCACTCACACTGCACTTAACGTTCCCTGCCGGAGCACGCTTATGTCATATACGATGCAACTTTTTGTATAGAAGAAAACAGAAAGAAATGCACTTTCGCTAAAATACTGCCTAATTGATTTATCATTTATGCCGCGCAGCGATTTTCACTTGCACGTATTAGAAGATTATTACGAACTACGAAGGCAGCTGAAGTTAATGGAGGAATTTTGCAGCTTTACTCGCAAACTACAATTCCTGTTCATCAATAAGGTGAGAACCAGATCCGTTATAAACCCAAATACACTCGAATTAAGAAAAGTGTACTATCCAAATATAAAAATAAAGATGTTTGCCGTCATAATGATGATAGTAGTGCACACAAAGCAGTAGCTGTTCCGTGCTCCAGCAGCTCACAATGCAAGCAAACTGCACTCAAGCCCACCTCTTCCAAGCGGGCCAGGGACGGCTAAACGAACCGCGCCCGGGCACGGAACGGAGCGATCACATTAGTCAAACGAACTGGGCTTTGGGGGTCAAACGCGCTCGGGCACGGTTCAGAGCGCCTAGTGTGAGTACACCCTAAGAGATGCTTTGGCTGATTCAGAGCGAACACTTACTTAACACTTTACTTTAATGTCATTGTATCTATAGATTCTCCTCACCTGTTCAGGCTTGATTCCAGGCGGCACCCAGGCATATTCTTCCGAGGCGCAGCCTGAGTCGTCGTCAGATATGGAGTGCCTTTGGAAGTCTGACACCAGCTTCATCATCATTCTCTCCAGCTGGCCGGGCACCGAGCGCACCACATGCTCTTCCCGCACACACTTACAGTGCACACAGATCTTCCTGTGGAAACAGGTCAGCAGCGGGGTGTTGAGTGGATACAGACAATCCAACAAACTGAAAATACCACTTTCAATACAACTGTTTAGGATTTAGGGGGGAAATAAGGGAATGAATTTGTGCTACACCATATTGGAAAAAAAACCCTGACATTGCAATATTTAGTTTTTCTGCTATATATATATATATATATATATATATTATATATATATATATATATATATATATATATATATATATATATATATGACCATACATTTTAAATGTTTATATAAAACAGAATTTAGTTAAACTATGTGGGCATTACTAGACTAAATAATAGCTTATCCTGATTTTTGTATATATATATATATATATATATATATGTAGGAGTATTGTAAGCTTAGATGCCTCTTGCGGTTCAAACAAATAGGGCTGGGCAACAAACTCAAGCTCCTCTTCTTATATCGAAATCCTCTGATATTTCCCTTTAAAAATTGTTTTTTCTTGCACTATCCTCTGCGATTCTGCGTTCATCATGTGTCAGGTCAGAAGTCACTTTTTTGGCGTAACTCAACTTGAGTAGGGCAGTTTGCAGGAAGCTGGTTATTTTAGTTTATAAAGATTTAAATATGGATATTTTTCTTATAAAAACACATCGCTTCACTTCAGAAGGCCTTTATTAACCCCCTGGAGTCATGTGGATTACTTGGATGGATACACTTTTTCGGCTTCAAAATCAGGAGGCCCATTCACTACCATTATAGAGCTTGGAAGAGCCAGGATATTTTATAACATAAGTCTGGTTGTGTTCATCTGAAACAAGATAGTCTTATACACCTAGGATGGCTTGAGGGTGAGTAAATCATGAGATAATTTTCATTTTTGGGTGAATTATCCCTTTAAATAGCTCTATTTGGAAAGAAAGGATCATTCTAGAATGATTTCGGTGGTTTTGTTGGGGGGGGGAGCATCTGCATCCAAAATGAAAAAAAAAAAAAAAAAAAAATGCTGAAATTACTTTTTACTCTGAAAAATGGTTTTAAGCATGAAATCCTTTTAGGGCTGAATGATTAAAAAAAAAAAAAGGTTCACAGTAAATGATCCAAGCTGTTCTGAGACCGCTGGCACATATATTTACTTAATTAAATCACAGCCTGTACGATATGACAATCACACCAAGCCATATCTCATTTTATTTCGGTATATCCTGCAGCCCTAGAATGAATACAACTAAGATTCATAAAATGGTTATTTCAACTCTTCAGGCAAACAAAATCTTCCATTCATGGTAAAAGGGAAGCAGACTTTATATTTGTAGTAATGTCTGTTGATACGGGAAGAAGGAGGCGGGCTGCTGCCGTTCCCTCATGGCTCTCGTCCGCCCTGCTCGTCACAATATTCATGAAAAATGGGGAGATGGCACTGCCTATAATACATTTCTGCAACTTCAGCATTTCCTTAAAAGGACGGTTCGCTCAAAAATAAAACTTCTGTAATCTACAAAACTATTTTTTTTTTCCAAGTAGATGTCCAGACTCCTCATTTCCACAGTGAAGGTGAATGCAGACCCCAAAAAGGCCATAAAAGGGGTATAACTCTACAATCCAACTATATTCCAAGTCTTCTAAGGTCATATTATAGCTTTGTGTGAGAAACAGACCAAAATTTTGTCATATCTCTGTTGGTGTATCCATGATACATGCAACAGAAGCGTAACTGTACTTGCTTTCCATTTATGTCCATTGTGTCTACACTTTGTTTTAATAAGAGTGTGTTTGTGAGTGTGCAGAAATCAACACTGAACAAAAACTGCTGCATTTGAGTGGATTAAACACCTCTGATTGCCCATGACCATTTGATGGCTGTTAAATGTCAATGTCAAATTTGAGAAAATTGGTTTTTGTTTAAATCACATAAAAATAGGCATAATTAATTAGTTATATAATTATGTATTGCCTTGTTGGACTAATGAAATTGTGAGTATAATTAATTATGAGCTGAACTCCTCTTCCTGTCATTCCAGTTCAGAAAAGTTTGGGAAATTCAATTCAAATTCACACTCATGAATAGTGGTTGACCGATATCGCTGAATATATATCGCCAAGACTGATATAATCAGTCGATATTTGGCATTTTTAAATGATCAGCATCGTTATTGTTTTTTGTTTGTCTGTTTTTACAGTGTAGAAAGGTGGACTTTTATTTTGACAGCGCTGAGCATCCGAGCTCCCATTCTCCATATACGAAAAAGTATTATAGTGTTTGCTTTTCTATTATTAGTAATAAAAAAGGCAAACGCTATAATACCTTCTCATCTACCATCAGCATTCTCCAAATAAGCCTTTATATCATCAAAACAAGCCTTTGAATATCTAATAAACATTTAACTTAGCAAATGTTGGCGAATCCAGCTGTGGGATCTTTTGAAGTGTGCATTTGTAGACTGCATAAAAACGTGTATATTCAGTATGCACCAGACGGTCCATGTGAATTGGATACGGACAGAAGAGTTCATCTGTCACTGGACACGCAACTGACCTTTTTTTTTTTTTCACTTTTACACTATGGTGCGCTATATCCAACATCATACTTACTGTGTGCTGAATGTAAAATTAGTGCTACCTTGTATTTATTTGAAAAAATATATAATTACCAGTGCACACAGACTTACCAGACTACTAAGTGCACTCAACCTTTTATTCATATTTTTCTTTGTTTGTGAAAATTAAGTTGTTGTCAAAGTACAAATCTGCTTATTTTACAGATTTTTAAAAAAATCTCTTTATTCAAATTATTGATTGCTAATTTAGTAAATATGTAAAGCAACTGCTATTCATTTGTTTTAAATATACATATGTTTGTATATATATATATATAAATATATATCAGCTTTATATTGGCCATCAGCTACCCTGCTCTCTAAGATATCGGCGAACAAAAAATCTATATTGATTGACCACTACTCATGAATTAAACCGAATCAGATTCTTCATTTCTGAATTTGGTCAAACTGTCACCAACATTCCTGAGAACTAGCTGACACAACCAACTTCATGATACCTATTATTACTTCTCAAAACAGACAATAATTTCAGGCAGGTGATTCATGAACAATTTATCATTCAGCACATCATGCCAAAGAAAATGTTTGTCTTCATCAAAATCAAATCAAAATGTTATAACTTTTTTTCCAGCTGATGTTTCCAAGCACTATTTTTCAGGCCCTCTTCTATTTGATTCCTGATTGATAAAATCAATGTCCTTGTTTAACTCAGAAGTACATCAAATTACGGAATAAATCTGGGTCGCAAATGGCGTTTCATTTTGGCGTCCTATACATCCACAAAATAAATAAGACCTAATCGCACATCTAACAAGACATCTAATCGCACATTAAATCACGATGATAGCCATGCACACATTTCACATAAATATCTGAAAATGAATAACACTGTACTGAATGCAAACATAAACATACAAACAAGTGTAATACTATTTGAAAGAAATAAGGAAAGCAGTGTGTCATTTTTTGTGCATGCAGACAGGCCTGTCCCGCTGCGTTGGATTCACACCTCACCCTGAATTACTTGACCTGCTGTTGTCACAGCAATTTAATTAATGGCATCTAGGACATCTATAAATGACAGTGATCTAATGTTTCTGATGAAGACAAGCACAGCAGGCTAATCCATAGCAACTGCTGGAACAATGGCTAGAGTCACGGCAGCATGTACTGATCTTACACTTCACTACACAGTGAAACCCATGCCAAACAAAAGCTTTAAAACACAAGAATACACCAAATTAATGAACCTAATCTTCACTTTAATTTAAATTCTGCCATCATTTACCTAGCCTCATATTGTTCCAAACCTGTGAAACCTTGAAAAATTAAAGTCGTTAAGGGCCAGTGTTGATTTGGACCGTTCATTGTAAGGAAAAACATGAAAAACATTCTTCGAAATATCTTATTTTGAAGAAAGATAAAGGTTTTGAATAACATGAGGAGTAACTGATGACAGAATTTACATTTTTGGGTGAACAAATCCTTATCCCTGTAATGCATGATCATTTTTTGAAATGAAAAAATGTATTGCTGTTTTAGACTAAATCTAAAAAAAAAAAAAAAAGTTTGCATCTGTTTATTTTTTTGTAGAGTATTATTTGATATATCAGGATTTAATGGCTCATATAGTATGATATAGTGAGAATATGGAGCTCATACTTGAGGAGGAAAAACATTCAAACTGAGCAGAAATATACAAACTGGTAAAGTTATATGGCCAAAAAGTAAGATGAAAGTTCCCAATAATATGTCATAGTAAGATTATATTTTTAGTTTTATGATCAAAAACTAAGAATTAGCTTAGTTTTATGATCAAAGCTGTAGATGTTATTATGGGGGACAAAACATATAATGCAATGCAATACAATAATTATTGAGAGATAAACAAATAAATATTCCTCAAAAGCCTGATGTATCATATTTGATACTCACATTTCAACATGATTTTTCAAAAAAAAAAAAAAAAGTGATGTACGTATAATCAAGTAAACCTAAGTTGCTTCAGTCCAGTAAACGTTCTTCTTTAAATATTGAATATAATAATATAATATTGAAATATTATAATATAAAAGGTATTCTTACATTGACTTGTCTATACAGTTTGAGATGTTTAAATATCACTTTTTGAATTTGCTTGATGAAATAATGCTAAACAAATTTGTTTAATAAAATAAAGTTCTAATTATTTTCTGTAATATTTTATTATTATTTTTATTATGCACTAAGTGTTTTATAAAGCCACTGACAATATAGCACTGCTTAAATTAATTATCAATAATCTCTAAAACATCAGATTAAAAGAGAATGAACAAATACGTACTGAATACAGTTCAAGAATCAGTCCAGGTGCGACATGCTTTTTTCCTAATCCTCTGTCCTGACTCTGACCCACAACAACACAACAAAACAAACATCCTACTCCGACTGAGCGCTGCTAGAGACTGATGAGCGGCAGACACGCGTGTCACAGTCTGAAGGGCCGCTCATTGGGTGGCACTGATGATATCACACCACTTGTGTGATCAGCCCTGATCTCAGTTTTCTTTCTATCTCATGCTGAAAATGAGGTCAAAGCCCGGTCTTCATGTCCACACGGAGGTGAAACGGGAATATGGTGGCGATCCGGGTGTGCATGTGGAAAGGGATGGGGGTTTAATCCTTCTCAGTACAGTTATGGGATAAACGCTGCTGTTCTCTTAAAGTCGGACATCAGTTCATTTTAATGGACAGCTACAGCCACAATGTCAAATAGAGAAAAAGAAAGCAGATGAGTGCATACTAAACAAATTTAAAAAAAAAAAAAAAAGAGAGAAAAACTTCACTATATCCGTATGTTTGTGTGTATTTCTCGCTATTGTATAACACCTTAGATGGGTTTTGGTGGCGGGGCAGAATGGACGCTCACAAGCACAGATGGAAGACAAAAGCTGCTTTTCACTGATTTTACTCTCTTCCTCCACCTATTCACCACTCCATTCTATCCCTTCTTCTCCGGATAAGCTGCCACTCTATGTCCTCAGCCGAACTTCCTTGTATTCCTATATATACACATGTTTAAGTTGTTATAATATTTTCTTCTATTATTTTGATGTTTTTATTATTATTTTATGTATCCCAAGCTTTGGCAATATGTGCACACAGAGACATATATATATACACATATACACACATACAACCCGAATTCCATTTTTTAAATTTGAATAAAATGAAATCTAAAAGACTTTCTAATCACACGAGCCAATATTTTATTAACAATAGAACATAGATAATATAACAAATGTTTAAACTGAGAAAATTTTACAATTTTCAAATTTGATGCCTGCTACAGGTCTCAAAAAAGTTGGCACGGGGGCAACAAATGGCTTAAAAAGCAAGACATTTTTTAAAGATTCAGCTGAGAGAACATCTAGCAACTAATTAAGTTAATTGATATTAGGTCTGTAACATGATTAGCTATAAAAGGGATGTCTTAGAGAGGCAGAGTCTCTCAGAAGTAAAGATGGGCAGAGCTGTGAAAGAGTGCGTAAAAAGATTGTGGAATACTTTATAAACAATGTTCCTCAACGTCAAATTGCAAAGGCTTTGCCAATCTCATCATCTACAGTGCATAACATCATCAAAAGATTCAGAGAAACTGGAGAAATCTCTGTGCGTAAGGGACAAGGCCGAAGACCTTTATTGGATGCCCGTGGTCTTCGGGCCCTCAGACGACACTGCATTACTCATCAGCATGATTGTGTCAATGACATTACTAAATGGGCCCAGGAATACTTCCAGAAACCACTGTCGGTAAACACAATCCGCCATGCCATCTGCAGATGCCAACTAAAGCTCTATCATGCAAAAAGGAAGCCATATGTGAACATGGTCCAGAAGCGCTGTCGTGTCCTGTGGGCCAAGGCTCATTTAAAATGGACTGTTTCAAAGTGGAAAAGTGTTCTATGGTCAGACGAGTCCAAATTTGACATTCTTGTTGGAAATCACGGACGCCGTGTCCTCCGGGCTAAAGAGGAGAGAGACCTTCCAGCGTGTTATCAGCGTTCAGTTCTAAAGCCAGCATCTCTGATGGTATGGGGTGCATAAGTGCATACGGTATGGGCAGCTTGCATGCTTTTGAAGGCACTATGAATGCTGAAAGGTATATAAAGGTTTTAGAGCAACATATGCCCCCCTCCAGACGATGTCTATTTTAGGGAAGGCCTTGTGTATTTCAGAAGAACAATTCAAAACCACATACTGCAGCTATTACAACAGCATGGCTTCGTCGTAGAAGAGTCCGGGTGCTGAATTGGCCTGCCTGCAGTCCAGATCTTTCACCTATAGAGAACATTTGGTGCATCATTAAATGAAAAATATGTCAAAGATGACCACAAACTCTTAAACAGCTGGAAACCTATATCAGGCAAGAATGGGACCAAATTGCAACACCAAAACTCCAGAAACTCAAAACCTCGATGCCCAGACGTCTTCACACTGTTTTGAAAAGAAGAGGAGATGCTACATCATGGTAAACATGCCCCCATCCAACTATTTTGAGACCTGTAGCAGGCATCGAATTTGCAATGAGCTCATTTTGTGCATACAATTGTAAAATTTCCTCAGTTTAAACATTTGTTATGTTTTATTGTGAATAAAATATTGGCTCATGTAATTTGAAAGTCTTTTAGTTTTTATTGTATTCTAATTTAAAAAACATCCCAACATTTCCAGAATCCGGGTTGTAAAATAACTTTTATATTATATTAATGTTAAGCTTTTTAAACTAATTTTAAAATGTAGTTTATTCTTGTAATCAAATCTGAATTTTCAGCATCATTACTCCAGTCTTCAGTGTCACATGCTGCTCAAGAAACATTTCTTATTATTATCAATGTTGTGCTTTTTTTTTTTTTTTCAGGATTATTTGATGAATATTACATTGATTTAAAACATTTTTTTAACAATGTAAAAGTCACTTGTGATTAATTTAACGTGTCCTTGAAGAATAAAAGTATCAATTTGTTATAATATATACACTTCCGTTTTGTTTTTATAACAACTTGATACTTTGATAGTCAATACTTTGCAAACACATTTTAATCAATAGTGTCTAGAGACTGTTTTTCTGCCTATGAATTTAACATACAATCAAATAAAAAGTAGTTTTAAAAAATTCAAGACCCTTGTGAAAGTGTAAAATATGGCCACTGTAATATCAAGAAATTTTGAATTAAAGACTGTTTAATCTAATTTAATTAGCTGAATCTAATCTTATGCAAAAAAAAAAAAAAAAAGGATGCAAATTATGTTGAAAACCACTAAATGCACCACACAAATCTTCCAGAATAATAAATAATATTCATATGACTCCACACAATCTCTGAATGAGAGCTTACAGGAAAGCTTACATAAATGGGATATTTTGTCCTATTGTTCCCAGAAGGGACAAACAAAGATTAACACACTACAAATACAGTGTGAAAACGTTACGGCTTGGGCATAAGTACTGGTCAGCAGGTTCACCCATGCTGGTTAAGCTCTGCTGGAAAAAGCTATCCTGACCAAAGATCAACATCTGCTGCCAGATGTGTCCTCAAGACACGCTGCATGTGCAGATGGTATGACTACACATGATGATGTCACACACAGCTGCCAATCCATTAATTCATCCTATACACGTTTTTACACAGAAACCATTTGTAATACTGTGCCGTAATGATAATTAAAAAAATGATAGGCATGCAATCTCTCAACTCACACCATCTTTTGCTCTAATGGCTGATTGTCGTCTTTATCAGCGCATTGGCACAGAGCAATATTTGAAATATTGCAATATATTCAATAGTATTTGGTTGCTGATACCAAATTAACCAATGTTGTGAATATTGTGATGATTTTATTCAAGCTTTTATTTGGCAAGTTAATCTTGCCAGTAGCCAGTAGGTTTTTATGTCCTTTCTTTCTTCTCACAGCAACAAATAAGAAACATTAATGTCTGTCTGTAGCAAAACTATGCAAATTAGTTATTTCAAACTTTTTAAATGAATTATTTAAAAAAACTGATTCACATTATTCGATCTTAAAAATGTATCACACACCGTTTCTGCCAATCTCATGTTAATCCTGAGTACCTATAGAGTAGTATAGCATCCTTCATATCACTGAAAAGTCTTTAGTTTTATCATATTTATTAAAGATACATACGCTGTACCGAGTCTTTCCGAAAACAGCCGAGTGCCTGGAGGCGTGTCGTGTGAGCGGAGCTAAAGACTGTGACGAGTGAGGAGCACGCACAGCTTTTGCGTAGAGATCGTCTGCAAGCTATCAATGGTCAGCAAAACAACTGTATTTAAACACACACAATACACCATTGCATTATCCCTGGATAACTTTTGAATCATTATAATGAATATAGCGTATAGTGAATGATGAATAATGAATTCACTATGTTTGTGTTGTTTACATTATATGCAACAAAACAGACATTTGAAGCAGTTTTACTCACCACCTGCGGTTCTGACTCATGACCGGGATCATTATCACTGTGAGCGCTCTTTCAGTTTCAAACGATCTGTAAATCCAGCGTAGAACTGGGCCTTGTTTATTAAACCATAAGCGCCGATCCTGTGGGCTCGAGCAGCCATGGAAGAACACAAGATATTCTCCATTCATTTTAACCAATAAAAACGTGATCGCAACTATCAGTTTCTATGGTTATTTTAATAACAAATATCGAGAGCGCATCAATGTAATGCTTGAGCACAAATCTCTCAGGTCCACTGGGTTCTTTGGGAAGCAAGGTTATCTTTCCCTCACAACCAAAAACACACTTCTTTGGTGACATTGTTGATTTCGTGGTCTAAGTGACAAATATTTCTCGAGCAAGTCCTGCGCAGGGCTACCGACTACTTCCGTAAACCCGAACGAAGCACGTTAATGGGCGTGCTCTTGCTCTCTCGCTCTGGTCGACATGTGCGCGCACGCTCTTCCGGGAGAAGTACACGCGCGAGGAATTCCGACCTTTCTGATGTCACACAGACACATACTCGAAAAAAAGAACACGAAATTTAAGAGGATTTGGAAGAGTGTTTTTGGCACAGAAACACTCCGTAATACGTCCAACTTGTGTTTTGAAACTTTGGCCATGTTTAGCATGAGAATCCAACTGTTTAACAGTGTAAATAAGTCCGAGTGCATGAAATAGCATTATACCCCGCCTTTAACATTAGTTAAAATTAATAAATGCTGTTGAAGTATTGTTCATTGTAAAGTGTTACCATACAGTTCTTCTCTGTGTTCATTTAGTGACAAACTGTGGAAAACACTTTTTTTAACACATTAAATATTTTTATTATTTTAATTTTTACACTGAAAATTTTGAATATAGGGTACAAGATATAAATCACTAAAACCCTGACCATACAACTATTGAGAATTAGTCCTGACCTGGTTCTGACTCTCTGTGGTCGTTAAAAATCCCAGGATGTCCTTCGAAAAGAGTAGGGGTGTAACCCTGACATCCTGGCCACATTTGCCCATTGGCCTCTGTCCATCATGGCCTCCTAATCATCCCCATACACTGATTGGCTTCATCACTGTCTCCTCTCCACCAATCAGCTGGTGTGTGGTGGGCGTTCTGGCGCAATATGGCTGCCGTCGCATCATCCAGGTGGATGCTGCACATTGGTGGTGGTTGAGGAAATCCCCCCTTCCGTATGTAAAGCGCTTTAAGTACCCAGAAAAGCGCTATATAAATGTAAGGAATATTAATAAGGAATAAAAATAGATTATATTAAGACTATAAGACTATTAAGGAATTAAGGTTAAGGAATAAAACCAATTCTGCACAGTAACAATGTTGTATAATTATTAAGATTACAAATCATGTACAGATACACTGACAAATCTCTAAGTATGATTAAACATTAAACATTGAATTATCTTTTTATAAAGATATATAAAGATATTAGCTATATCTTTTACCTCATTCTGTTTGAAAGAATGATAATGATCTGCCAGTTTTAGACACAAATATTTCTGTTTGTATAAGTTGTATTAAAAAGCTACTTGTCTACAAAATCTGAAAGGGCAGAATTTGAGACACTAAAAAACTGAATGAACACTCCGAAATGTTATTCAACAAAGAAAGTTAAAGAAAACTCCTACAAGCACATAAACACACTTTTGCCAAACTAACGCTAATACACATCATCATCACTGCTATTGCAGTTATGATTGTCATTCTGAACAAACTTCCTGCCAGAGTAGGTCAAACACAAAACTAAATTGATACACTTCACAAGATCATAGGTAACCAAACATTAAGTGATCAGCATCCAGCGTTGAGTATATTATTACCTTGATCACAGTGTAGTCCTGACACTGCAAAATCCGTTTTTAAGAGTAGAATTGTTCAAAGCTAAGGTGGTTTAAGCAAGTTAGCCATTCTTCAATGACCTCGTAGTGAACAAAACGTCATCCCGCTTGAGCCGAGTCAAATGACAGTCGTCTCTCGTTCTCTGCCTCTATTGCTTGATTCTTTCCCCTCAGGCCGCTGAAGTCAACACTGAGCCCAAACAATAGGTGCTCCCTTCACAGCCCCTCCCTCACCAAGAACATGTTTCAGATTTCTTTTTTCAAACATGTTCTCATCTATAACAGCTCATGTCATTGTAAGGATGTACAGTATGAAGCTGCATCTTTTTTGATGCTTTTATCTTAAAGAAATATTCTGGGTTTAATACAAGTTAAGCTCACTGGACATCATGTAATGGTCATTACCACAAAAATTCATTTCCACTTATCCCTCCTTTTCTTTATAAACAAGCAAAAATCTAGTTTACAGTAAGGCTGATTCATGAACATTAAAATACTCAATAGTAGAGAGATGTAAACTATATGCATAAACTACAAACTATGATTTTCATACAAAAACAAAACAAAACAAAACAAAACAAAAAATAAAAAAAAAATCACTTAACCTTTTCTGTGTAAAGTTACATCCAATTTTGCACCTCCATTGCCATGACAACAAAATGCCATAAATCCTAAAATGACTGTAAAAATGATTATTTAAACAGCTTTAGAGCTTGAATAACACATTTATTTTAAGTGCTGTTATAAAATTAGAAGCTTAAAATTTCTGCTTTTAAATCCTCCAAAAATTAGCCCCTCTCACTCCCAGTGTGACTCACTGTAACCTCATTTTTGCTTGCTGTCAATTGAGCATGTATTCAGCCTGTAATATCCCTAATACATTTGACAATTTACTTCATATTCTGACCTGTAAGTCAGAATTTTGTTTCATAGGTTTGTTTGCTAAAGCAACTATTAAAATTGCACATTCTTATTGTTACACTCGTTTTGGACAAGGCCCCTCTTTTTGTGCTATATATGATACCTCAAATCATGTAGCTAGTAACGCCCTAGAACACACTAATAACCCTATGGAAACTACTCACCTAAGTAAATACTATAGTCACGCCAACTCCAATATTGTTGTGGCACTCACATTTTATTCAGAAAGTGTAAAAATCTAGTTTGATTTTCATCATCAACCACTCATCTAAGAGACTGCTCTCAAAACCAAACAACATGGGGAGTGTGTTTTAATAAGCTTGTCAATCAGTTGAAAAATAACCGTAATGTTTTAACAAGTCCTCTGTCAGCTTCATTCTTGTCAATCTTTGAATCTTTGATGTGGTCCAAGTCTAGTCAAAACAAGCCAAGTTAAAGACAGATTTTGCATCTTAAGCACAAAGTATACATCATTTATACGTGTACACTGGGGTATACGTACAGTATATGTGAAAAATTTCGTTATCAACATAGTATGAACATACTGTACATGCATACAGTACGTTTTTCTAACGCAAGTACTCTGTAGCCTGTGCAGGCTAGTTTGTCCACAAGGTGGCTACACGGGCCCAGGCTGCTGTTTCACAGTCGAAAAAGAAATGGAAGAGACGGAACAACACCAAAGTACCCAAGACTACCCACTTTGACAAGCGGTCAACAAGACACAGGTGAACTAAATGGGAGATAATTAGAAACTATAGCAACTTAAGAAAACAGGAACTAAACACAGAAACCACAGAATAGCAAAGAACAACAAAATAAATGTCTCAAAGAACAGAAACTGTGACAGCTATCAAAAGGACTATACATACACTAAACAAAATTATAAACGCAACACTTTTGTTTTTGCCCCCATTTTTCATGAGCTGAACTCAAAGATCTAAAGACTTTTTCTATGTACACAAAAGGCCTATTTCTCTCAAATTTTGTTCACAAATCTGTCTAAATCTGTGTTAGTGAGCACTTCTTCTTTGCAGAGATAATCCATCCACTTCACAGGTGTGGCATATCAAGATGCTGATTAGACAGCATGATTATTGCACAGGTGTGCCTTAGGCTGGCCAAACATAATTTTACATTACTTTTAAGAATAATACATGTTGGAAAAGTGATAATAATGTGCCTCTTTCGAGGTATTGTCTCCACTTTCATTTATCAATTTTATTTTGATAAATAGGGTGTTTAAACGACACAAAACACTCACTTCCACATATTTGACAATCAGAATATATCATAATTCATGATTTAGTTAAGTTAGGCCTATATATTCAATATTTTGAATAAAAAGGAAAAATGAAATAAACATGTGGCTGAATAACGCATCGCCAATTAATTAATACGTTTTAAAATAAATAAATAAATGTTCTTAATATCTCACGCTGGTGGCTACAATAGTCTATATAGAGCCCATAGAATATGGAGACTTCCCCAGCCAACACAACCAAATTCTGTTTTGCACCCACACAGAACACCGCTTGCACTATAGACTTCTTTAAGGTCTTGACACATCCGCGACCAACAATCATCTCCAATATTTCGTTTATTTGTAAGGGCCCATTTCATAAGGGAAACTTCCTTTTAACGTCTTCATCCATACTTTTTTTTTTTTCCTGACAGGCGCTTCTTTCCATCCATCCTGTTCTTTTTGTGCAGTTAACATGTCATGCGCTGTATTTTGAAGTGACGGGAGAGCTTGCTCACATTCACTTCTTACATTCTATAATTCACAGATTTAAATTGTATTTTACTACCCTAGCGTCCTGGGCCCATATGCCTGGCATACTCTGCACCCCCACTAACGGCGCCCCTGTTTCAGGTCTTCGACAACACCACTGACGAATAGACATTAAACAATAACCGGCCCTAGCCAGGTTCGTCACTTGTTGGGCTCCCCTTAAAACATTTACGTTGTCATCTGTGCTATTTGCAGTGTTTCTATATTTAGTTGGGTTGTGAGTATTTGCAGCACGTTTCTGTATTTGGTTGCGCTGTGAGTATTTGCAGCGTGTTTCTGTATTTAGTTGCGTTGTGAGTATTTGCAGTGCGTTTCTGTATTTGGTTGCGTTGTGAGTATTTGCAGTGCGTTTCTGTATTTGGTTGCAGTATGAGTATTTGCAGCGTATTTCTGTATTTGGTTGCGTTGTGAGTATTTGCAGCGCGTTTCTGTATTTGGTTGTTTTGTGAGTATTTGCAGTGCGTTTCTGTATTTGGTTGCGTTGTGAGTATTTGCAGCGCATTTCTGTATTTGGTTGCGTTGTGAGTATTTGCAGCATGTTTCTGTATTTGGTTGCGTTGTGAGTATTTGCAGCGCGTTTCTGTATTTGGTTGCGTTGTGAGTATTTGCAGTGCGTTTCTGTATTTGGTTGCTTTGTGAGTATTTGCAGTGCGTTTCTGTATTTGGTTGTTTTGTGAGTATTTGCAGCGCGTTTCTGTATTTAGTTGGGTTGTGAGTATTTGCAGCGCGTTTCTGTATTTGGTTGCGTTGTGAGTATTTGCAGCGCGTTTCTGTATTTGGTTGCTTTGTGAGTATTTGCAGTGCGTTTCTGTATTTGGTTGCGTTGTGAGTATTTGCAACGCGTTTCTGTATTTGGTTGTTTTGTGAGTATTTGCAGCGCGTTTCTGTATTTGGTTGCGTTGTGAGTATTTGCAGTGCGTTTCTGTATTTGGTTGCGTTGTGAGTATTTGCAACGCGTTTCTGTATTTGGATGTTTTGTGAGTATTTGCAGCATGTTTCTGTATTTGGTTGCGTTGTGAGTATTTGCAACGCGTTTCTGTATTTGGTTGCGTTGTGAGTATTTGCAGCGCGTTTCTGTATTTGGTTGCTTTGTGAGTATTTGCAGTGCGTTTCTGTATTTGGTTGCGTTGTGAGTATTTGCAACGCGTTTCTGTATTTGGTTGTTTTGTGAGTATTTGCAGCATGTTTCTGTATTTGGTTGCGTTGTGAGTATTTGCAACGCGTTTCTGTATTTGGTTGTTTTGTGAGTATTTGCAGCATGTTTCTGTATTTGGTTGCGTTGTGAGTATTTGCAGCGCGTTTCTGTATTTGGTTGTTTTGTGAGTATTTGCAGTGCGTTTCTGTATTTAGTTGGGTTGTGAGTATTTGCAGCGCGTTTCTGTATTTGGTTGTTTTGTGAGTATTTGCAGCATGTTTCTGTATTTGGTTGCGTTGTGAGTATTTGCAACGCGTTTCTGTATTTGGTTGTTTTGTGAGTATTTGCAGCATGTTTCTGTATTTGGTTGCGTTGTGAGTATTTGCAGCGCGTTTCTGTATTTGGTTGCATTGTGAGTATTTGCAGCGCGTTTCTGTATTTGGTTTTGTGAGTATTTGCAGTGCGTTTCTGTATTTGGTTTTGTGAGTATTTGCAGTGCGTTTCTGTATTTGGTTGCGTTGTGAGTATTTGCAGCGCGTTTCTGTATTTGGTTGTGTGGTGAGTATTTGCAGCACGTGTAGTCAAACTGATGAAGATGTTTTCTTAGTTTACTGGTGTTTTTTCTATGCGTTTTCTTCAGTTGCAGCGCATTGAGCTCTCTCGGCCACCAAGGGAAAAAAATTTAGAATTGTGATAAAAAAGTTGCAATTACCTTTTTTTATTTTTTATTCCGTGGTGGAAACAAGCTTCTATAGTGCTGTGCTAAAGAGTTGCAATTGTAAAAGTGAGTAATCGAGGGATACTGTGTCAAGAACAGATGGACACTTTTGGTGTGGGTTTCATGGTGGCAGAAATTAGTGGTTGAGTAATAACTGCCTGGCTCTCCACTGGTAATTCAACTAGTACCATCCTGCCAGACTCTCTTATCAGGGCCAGGAGCTCACTGGTAACTCAATCAAATTCTCACAAGAGCTGGACAACCTCCATGACAACTGCCTTGGACAACATCTTAATTTGTACTACAGCAGACACACATGACAAGATCGACGTTCTCTTCAGTGCTCTGGCTGTCTGCTTGTGCTCAGCTGGCACGGATTCTGGAACCAATCTATCATTCACAGGCATTTCATCATCCTGCCAGGCAAAATCACCTTCTAGCTAATTCAGACCTAATTAAGTCACATAAATATGGAGTTTTTGTTGTGTTTTTAAATTAAATTTGGCCCTGTAAGTAATGCAATAAAGATGTTTAGGTCATTTTAGTTATGCTAATAAATTCAGGGTGGGAAATTAACTTTTTTTCCCCTCTACCATCCATAGTTGCTGATGAATCACAGATTGTAGCACTTACATATATATATATATATATATATATATATATCCCCATAAAGGCTGATTTATACTTCTGCGTTGAGTGTATGCCGTATCTATGGCGTAGGCTGTTTGTACCATGCGTAGCCTACAATGTAGCCTGATGTGCACCTCTTCAAAAATGTAACAACGCGTCAATGCTATGCGGACCGCAAGCGCTGTGATTGGTCTGCTAGAACCCCTTCCACGGGTCAAAAAACTGGCGTGGAGCAATAGGAGAAGAGCGAGCGTTTTCAACTTCCATGGGAATGAAATACCCTGTTTCAGGGGACACATGCAGTCAAACTGCAACAAAAGTCGCTACCTATTTGTAAACTTCTCTGACAACGTACATGACAAGCTGCTTCTTCGGCTTTTGCCTTGATACTCAACATGACCGTGGACACTGACTACTAGTGGTCAGAAGTATTAATGAAAACAGACGCATAGCCTACGGAGCAGAGGCTCCGCCGTAGGTCCGACGCAGAAGTATAAATCAGCCTTAAGTGTTGGACGTGGGACTTTTATTTTGACAGAACTGATACTTACCAGATAACAGAGTACCAAATGATAGAACTTTATGAGAAACACTCTTAAGGTGCAGTAACAGTAGCAAAATTTTGCAAGAAAAAAGTCCATTGTCTATGAATAGTGTAGCAATGTATGAAACACCGCTCACACAGAAATCATTTTCAAACCAAGCGAATTTGCATCACCAGCTTGAACCCATTGCAAAATCAGCACGAGGAAATCATTTGCCCTCACGTGAAATTCATGATTGTTCCAATAACTATTAAAATGACTGGATTTCGCCTGTGAAAATTTGCTGAACAACTGTAAATGTGACCACACCTTTAGGCAGCTGACATCATAATATGTGATATAATATCTGCTATATATAAATAAATAGTACTCAAAACAAGACTAGATCGCCTCTAGTGCTCGTGTCAAAAACATGCGTCTCTGTTGTTTCAGAAATGCATTTCTTGTCAGCATGCAATGTTATTCTGTCATCCAGTGAGTGTTGTGTTTTGCCTGAAGGGCTGAATGTGTGTGCATGTGTACTCCTGAATTGATAAAACCTTGAACATCAGATTGTATACATGAATATCTGTGTTGAGGAGCTACTTTAAAACTGTACTTTGCCGAGTTACAAGCTATTGATCATTAGTTCAACTATAGTTCAACTACGGTCAAGCCACCCTTTAGGGTGAAATAATTAGTTATTTCAATGATTCAACTGTCTGTTTCCATTAAAGGATTAGTTCACTTTCAAATGAAAATTAGCCCAAGCTTTACTCACCCTCAAGCCATCCTAGGTATTTATGACTTTCTTCTTTCTGATGAACACAATCAGAGAAATATTAATAAATATCCTGACGCATTCGAGCTTTATAATGGCAGTGAGCGAGAACAACGAGTATGAGCTGAAGAAAGTGCCTCCATCCACATCCATCCATCATAAACATACTCCACACAGCTCTGGGGGGTTAATAAAGGCCTTCTGAAGCGAAGCAATGCGTTTGTCTGTATTTAACAAGTTATGAAGTAAAATATCTATCTTCCACCAGACCATATTCCATATTCTACTTAGGAAGAAAGTGTAAAACTCTCACAGTTCAAAATGTTTACGCTACATCCTACGTCTTCCCTATTCAACTTACGGAAAAAGCTTAACTGAAGCGACGCCAATTTACACTTTCCTCAAATTTTCATTTGAAAGTGAACTAATCCTTTAAGGTGACCACCACATAAATATACATAAAACAAAATACATAAATGTAACAACTAAATACACCCTAATTTATAACTAAATCAAAAACATAATGAACAGCAGCATTTTATTTCAACACATTTTTCTACCTCTAAAGTAATTTACTTTTTGTATTTTCTATTCATCAAAGAATACTGAAAAAAATGTATCACAGGTTCCACAAAAATATTCAAACAAAAACGTATTTAAAGCTATCATTGATAATAATAATAAATGTTTCTTGAGCAGCAAATCAGCATATTAGAATGATTTCTGAAGGATCATGTGACACTGAAGACTGGAGTAATGATGCTGAAAATTCAGCTTTGAATCATACAAATAAATTACATTTGAAAATATATTAAAATAGAAAACAGTTATTTTAAATTATAATAATATTTCACAATATTACTGTTTTAACTGTATTTTTCATCCAATAAATTCAGTGAGCATAAGAGACTTCTTCCAAAAACATTAACAAATCTTACCGCCCCTAAACTTTTAAACAGTTATTATAAATAAAATCACTTTCAATTAAAATTGAATAAGCTCATAAAGTAGTTACTGGAAACACACTAATGCTAAATGTTGCAAATACAGTATTGCTAATTTTAGTTACTTCCAAATACTGATCTGAACCTAAAGAAAGATGAAAAGAGTTTGACATAATAAAGGGAAATGGGAATAAGTGAAAGTCAATGACTAAAATAAGAAGCACTGAGACAAAATAGGGAAATGCAGAGAGGAGGGTAAGTTTGGGAGTCTGATGGCTCTATTACTGCAGTCTTGGCAGCAGAAGGACCTGAAAGGACTAATCTTATTAGTCGGACAGGAGGGATTAGGACACAAAATAGGGGGCCAGACGGGTGGACAGGGGGAAAGAGTCTGTAAAGAAAAGAAACGAAACAGAATGGGTAGAATCTGAAAAGTAAAGTTACAGTGACGGGACAAATAATGTCACTGCAACGAACGTTGATTTTTTACACAACGATTGTTGAGCACAATCTGAATACTTCACATAGATTAAATCAACACATTGCCAGATTAAAATGATCTAGATGTGATTGTTTCTGTGCTCTGGATTGGATTATAGCATATGAATAGTGCTTCACTTGAAGAATGGGCAACAGATTAGATTTGGACTGATGTTGATGTATGACTCTGGACAGAAGCGCAGGTGTGAGAGTGAAGAGCGCAGTAAGAAGATTTATGGTTACTTTCTAATTTAGACATGCAGGAGAGTTAAAGAGACCAACAATGCCAAAAGCTTGTGCTGTCCCACTAATTTAAGGTGAGAACTAGGGATGCACCGATACCATTTTTTAAGGGCCGAGTACGAGTACCGATAATTTTTTTCTAGTATTCGCCGATACCGATGCCTATACATTTATTAATTTCTCTCTCTTTTTTTTTTTTTGGTTTTCACTCTTCTTTATTATTGCCGAGTTACAAGCTATTGATCATTAGTTCAACTATAGTTCAACTACGGTCAAGCCACCCTTTAGGGTGAAATAATTAGTTATTTCAATGATTCAACTGTCTGTTTCCATTAAAGGATTAGTTCACTTTCAAATGAAAATTAGCCCAAGCTTTACTCACCCTCAAGCCATCCTAGGTATTTATGACTTTCTTCTTTCTGATGAACACAATCAGAGAAATATTAATAAATATCCTGACGCATTCGAGCTTTATAATGGCAGTGAGCGAGAACAACGAGTATGAGCTGAAGAAAGTGCCTCCATCCACATCCATCCATCATAAACATACTCCACACAGCTCTGGGGGGTTAATAAAGGCCTTCTGAAGCGAAGCAATGCGTTTGTCTGTATTTAACAAGTTATGAAGTAAAATATCTATCTTCCACCAGACCATATTCCATATTCTACTTAGGAAGAAAGTGTAAAACTCTCACAGTTCAAAATGTTTATATAGCATATGAATAGTGCTTCACTTGAAGAATGGGCAACAGATTAGATTTGGACTGATGTTGATGTATGACTCTGGACAGAAGCGCAGGTGTGAGAGTGAAGAGCGCAGTAAGAAGATTTATGGTTACTTTCTAATTTAGACATGCAGGAGAGTTAAAGAGACCAACAATGCCAAAAGCTTGTGCTGTCCCACTAATTTAAGGTGAGAACTAGGGATGCACCGATACCATTTTTTAAGGGCCGAGTACGAGTACCGATAATTTTTTTCTAGTATTCGCCGATACCGATGCCTATACATTTATTAATTTCTCTCTCTTTTTTTTTTTTTGGTTTTCACTCTTCTTTATTATTACTCTAATGAAAAAAGTAATAATTTTTATGTGCTTGTCACAAACTTAAAGAACAAATATTTCAGTGTCCAATAACCTTCAAAGGGCATAATTACCAATATATATAACTGTTTATATAAAAGGAAATGTACAAACAATACAACAAATACTATAGAAATACAAATTAAATAAACTTGTTTTTCAAATACAGTAGGTTATTTACCATGTATACATTTATTTAACATGTTTTGTTGTTTTATTAACATTAATGACTAATATAGGCTACGGTCCCTTTAAGACCGAATCCATGGATACTAACACATATCCTGTTTTCACCCAAATGTTTACGTCCACTTAAGCCATAACCGACTGTATTTACGTGAGATACTCCACACGATGGACATTTTGACAACTATGTGTGCATTGACCATTCAGGCGCAAGGAGAACTGATCGCGCACTGTCTGAGAGAAATGGGATCACGCGCAAGAAAGAGAAAGCACACACGCAAGAGAGAGTGCGCCCTGGTCTGTGTCATTTAGCTAGGGCTGTTCGATTCCTAATTTTTTGGAATCGAGCCCAATTCCAAGAATTGATTTCTCCTTCTGTTTTTGATTCTTTTTCGATTCTTGTTTTTTAGATTTAAGGAACCTATCTTGCCATGACTACAGGGTATTAAAGTAGTAGAAAGTAGCCTTCTCATAATATGAAGCTTTATTAATAATATAAAAGGTACATTTCTATCTCTGATTGATTTTAAATTGTACTTTTGGCTGCATTGCACCTAAAATGGGTCATAGCCCAGCAGTATCGCTTTTATAAAAAAAAAAAAAAAACAACCTTAGATAGACACAAAGTGTCTACATGTGCACAGTTCAGCTGAATTATGAAGTTTACTTTAACTGTATGCTTTACCCAGAATTAATATATAAAGCAAACTGTACAATAACCAGAACATTAACAACAACACTGGTATAAGAGCGTGTGATTTATCTGTCAATCAGATGCGTGGGGAAGTTTTTTACTAGGCTATATAGCGATTAAGGCTATTCTCTCCTAAGTCCATGCAGCACTCAAAAGTGCAGAGAGCCAGATTTACCATAAAATAACGCCTGAATAGGTTTTTGAACTGGTTCATTGACATGAACTACCCGGAAGAACCCTTTTGAGGAAATGAATCGGACTTCCAGTCACTATTAGCAAGCAGCAAATTAATGACCCCCTTAATGGAATCGATTCCGAACTTTGGAATCGACTCTCGATTCCAAACGCCTCGGAATTGAGGAATGGATTCTTTTTGGAATCGATTCCCAGCCCTACATTTAGCACGATTCCGCATATCCCACCTTCACTAATCGATAACGAATTGTTATTGAAAGCATGCAGTTCGTAATGTGTGTGTTGTCATCATTAATTTGAAGTATTTCCACACCTCTGAGGCTGACATTGTTTCTTCTGCTGCCGCTGGTGTCTCTGTGCACGGAAAATTCTGTGAGTTACGTCACGTGAGGTATACCAGAACATTAATTTACCTAACAGTATAAGGTCCCTGATACATCCCCTAAAAAGAGGCTCTTGCATGTGGTAATGTCAGGCATGCCGCTCTATATAAATACCCTTTTATTTGATGTATTTATTTAATTGTATATAGGCCTATATGCAAAGGTAATACAAATTATTACAAATAAAGTGAAAAAAATTAGTTAATGCTGTAATTTTCATCAGCTTGCGTTAAGGACCCATCAGCCTGCTCCATCTAGAGTTTCATGACTGAACTATATATATATATATATATATATATATATATTGGGGTCAATAATTATTTGAAGGAAATTAATGTATGTGTTTGTGTGAGAAATGTGAAACTGCAGAATATTGTATGAATTAAAAAGAATTATTAACATAATAAAGACACTGCCTCACAGTTTCATACAAAAAATAAATCTGAATTTTAAACCCCAAATTACTTTAGTAGTTCAACATTGATGCACAACCAAATTACATCTGAAAGTATATTTTTATTAGGCATTCCTGCAAAAATCTATTTTGTGCATCTGAATAATACAATCCTCAAAAGACTATGTTACTACATCTGTTGATATTTTTAGCAAAAGCTATATCAAGTTTTCATGGAAACCTATATTATATGAGAACATACCATAGACTTTTTTATGGAAATATAATGACTAATGCTACTTCAAACCAGTATTATTTTAGTATAACAATTTTTTATTTTTATTTTAATTATCTTTTATTTTTGTTTTTTACTTTTCATTTTAATTTTAGTTCATTTAGTCTTGTAATCTTAAGCATTTCTATTTTGCTTTCATTTATTTTTATTTTAGTTTTAGTAATTATAGTAGGATACTTCAACTTAAACATGTTTATTTCAACATTTCAAATTTTCTACGTCTTTTTAGTTCGTTTATTTAAGATTTATTTCATTTGCCGAAAACAATTTTAAATAGTTTTAGTCAATAATACCAACACTGCTTCAAACATTAGCCCTACCGCCAACATTATTAACTTTATTATTAATCATTTTTCATTTTGAAGGTTTTATCTAACTTCTTGAGACAATTTTCCCCCCAACGTATAGCTATGTACACACACACACACACACATTCACCTCTGAACTCACTGGAATGCCTCATGTCCTTTAGCATTTGTTCCAGGTCATTGTCTGGCTTCTTCACACACCCACTGGCAGTTGAAGGTAAGTGTTTCTGAAGCATACGAGTATGTGTATGTATATGTATGTGTGTGTTTAAACACATGGTCATGACCTGACTGTGAGGACAAATTGTACTTTCAGTTAAATATATATTAAAGGAATGTAAGTAATGTTTTGTTATGTTTTATGTTGTGCGATACAGTCTTGGATATAATATAATATAATATAATATAAGTATATTATATATGGATATAATATAAGTCTTGCATACTGACACCTACTGGTGTGGATGTAGCATCACAATTTTTGTGTATTTGCCACCTATTTATGCTGCATTCAATATAATAGGGGGTTACTGAGACAAAGCATCTGGTATTCGGTTGGTTATGTGATCAATAAGAATAGAATAAAACAGCTTTTTTAGACACCAAGACTAGAGTCTTCATCTCATGAGAGTTCTTGATCATTTTAAATGTGTCTGTCCAAAGTACTATTTGGACAATTCTTTAGGGATTTTACAATGGTAAATTGGTGCACAACAAGAAATAATTGCCATGTGACTGATCAATCTATCAATCAGTCAAATTCTACTGCTTTCTGAAAAAGAGAGACATCAATGACAGCTAAAATACAGCAGACATATGGTCTATTTGTAATGTTTTTTTTTTTCTTTTCTTTTTTTTTCTTTTTAGAAGACAGCTGGCACGTATTAACGTCATAAACTGCCCTTTGGATTCTTATATCTGACATCTTAAATTAATCTGATGGAAACATAATCTACAGCTCTGAACTTGCTCTGAAATATTTCCAAATCTACATTTCAGTGTCCTAGTGGCCATGACTTCAGAAATATTGTATCTATTGGTTGATGGAACTACAACTTATGGGACTTATCTGAAGTGTGGATAATGTTAGCTGCCTCATAAACTCATTGACAGAAGTAAAAATCAAGAATCCTGCAGAGGACAGTTCTTAATGCAGTCAGTATGAGAGCAGAGAACGCAAACACACACTACAGCTACGCTACAGCTCATCATTCTTCAACTGATGGCTTGTCTAATGGCGTACGGTGAAGTGTGGTCAGTGTAAACACTGTGCGGCTCGCATTACCTGCTCTGGAAATATGATTAGAGGTCTCGTGTTACGCACAAGAATCCCAGGTCTCACACGACGCACACACATATCTTGGTAATCAGCACTGTCTTCTATGCTTTCCTTTTCCTCAAGGAACTTAATTTCAAAACAAACGCATAACTAAAACAATAATCTGACATGTTATGTCTGAGGATGTTATGTTTCCATCTGCACATTGTCAAGACTGGGACGAATGTCCTTCAAAAGTAAGTCAAGGGTCAGATCCATGGCCTAGCGGCTAGAGTAGGGTTGTCACAAGTACCAACTTCGGTACTGAAATTTTGAGTGGATTCTTAAACACCTCTGATTGGCCATTGTGTTCATACGCTCAACAGATATGTCTGTAATTGGCTACAACGATCAACGCTTCAAAAACATGTAAATAGACATGTTTGACGCTCTTCACATGTCAGATTCACATGGGATCCCTAATGAAAAGCCAAGTGTATTGTAGCCAATCACAGATATATCTGTTGAGGGCGTGAACACAATGGCCAATCAGAGGTGTAAGAATCCACTCAACAGCGATCAAAATGATAAGGGGAAAATGCTGGTATTGTCACATTTTTTTAAATTTCAGTAGCGACTTGGTACCGAAGTCGGTACTTTTGACAACCTAAGGATAGAGCACATGATTTAACACATTGAGCTGTGGTGCTCATACTGAATGCATTCATTTGAATCTGGCTCTCATCATTTTCATGTCAATAAAAGTGACAAAAATACAGTAAAAAGGGAGGACAAGGACATTTTTCCTCAATGGAACTGTTTTAGCATCGCAGTCTTACCTCCATCCGTGCATGCGGAAGCCAGGACACTGTTCTCCACAGCGCATACATGGCTGTCCCCTGTCCGGATCCTCATCCTCTGTCTGGAAGAGAGAATTACAGACATTTTCAATATTATTTATTTCATAATTTATAACCTCCTATTTAAAGAAGGCATGAATTTACCTGGATTTCTGCATAAATTGGTCATTGCTTGTGTCGTTCCACACCCATAGAATTTACATTTTACAAGATGTAATAAGTCTAAGGTGTCCCCAGAATGTGTCTGTGAAGTTTTAGCTCAAAATACCCCATCGATATTTTATTATACCATGTTTTAACTGCCTATTTTGGGGTGGAATTAAAAATGCTCTGATTTGGGGTGTGTACACCTTTAAATGCTCGTGCTCCCCGCCACCAAGCTCGCGACTCCATTAAACATTGCATAAACAATACTGAAGTTCACAATATAACTGTTGGTGATGCAGCATATTAGATCACAAAAGTATGGCATGTATTTTGTGGATGTTTGCTAACATTTGATTCTGAATGAGTTTGATAGTGCTGCACGGCTAACGGGGCTAAAGCTACACACAGTTGGAGAGACCCGATAAGAATGCAGATGCGTTTATCAATTATACAGACTGCATTTTTGGGTAAAAAAAGAAAATATCGATATGGCTCCGATCTCCGTGAATACAGTAAGAAACAATGGTAACTTTAACCACATTTAACAATACATTAACAACATGCTAACAAAATATTTAGAAAGACAATTTACAAATATCACTAAATATATCATGATATCATGGATCATGAACAGTTATTATCGATCCATCTGCCATTTTCGCTATTGTCATTGCTTGCATGCTTCACAATACCTGCCTAAATACTTAATACTGCCTTGAACTGGTATATGCAAAAGTTGGGGGCGTACATATTAATAACCCTGACTGTTGCGTCACAGTCGTTATGTTGGGATTCGTGGTGTTTTTCACGCACAAGATTCACATATGAAGGAGGAAACAATGGTGTTTGAGGCTCATGATATGTCATTTCCATGTACAGAACTATTCAACTATGTCAAGGTAAATTCAATTTTCAATTCTAGAGCACCTTTAAAGTACTCCATGTGACTCCAGTGGTTTAACTTCAGTTTTATGAAGCAAAGAGAGTGCTTTGTTTGCGCAAAAAACAAAACTTACCACTTTATTTACAAAATAATATCCAAAGCACAAAACACATGCACTTGTGATGCTCTCATTAACACACATAATTAAAGTGGTAAATTATGTTGTTGTTTTTTCGGCAAACAAAGCACTCGCGTCGCTTCATAAAATTCACATGGAGTACTTTAATTATGTTTTTCCTATCATTCTGGGCCTTGAATGTATAAGTTGCTTTGGATTTCTATGGAGGGACAAAAAGCTCTCAGACATCATTGAAAATATCTTCATTTGTGTTCCAAAGATGAACGAAGGTCTTACGGATGTGGAACATCATGAGGGTGAGTAATAAATTACAGATTTTTCATTTTTGGGTGAACTAATCATTTAACTTTTGCTCACCAGCCACTGTGGCTAGAGGTTTTCCAAAGTTACGAGCCACTCAGCATTTTCACTGGCCACAATTTTGACTTTGATAACATGGGAAAAAAACTGCCAAATAGATATTTTTTATATTATCTCATAATTTGGCAGCAGGTATATTAGGCTGCTGTCACTTTACGCACAGATCCATTTTACTGTTACACATGCGCTTTCTTTCTCAACTGTTTATGTTTACTTCAAAGATAACTGCCTGTGTTTACATGGATACTCGCCAAGCCCGGCATTTTAACATTATTTTGTGTATTTGACTGTTTATACGCAATAAGCAGCAAAAAATAACTCAATTTAGTACTGAGAGGTGGCTTTATGTGTGCGCATTTTGGGTGCGAGCACAAAATCTGCAGAAATGTGTAAAATTATGCGCAATCCCACACCGAAATTCAAGCCTTGTAACACCAACATTATTAATTCGGAACAAATGAAATGAGTGAGGGGAGGCGGGTTTATGTGTCAACTCACTGTCGGGGTGATGAGACAGAGAGAAAGCGCAGCTGATATCGTGTCTATTCTGCGGAAAATGAGGATTGGATGCAGTCAAATGCGCTTAAGGCAGTTTTATGTGCAAAAGTGGTTGCCGTTTCTGGAAAACCTGTTTGCTTTGACCTCATACCTGGTATAAATGTATATATGCTTATAATGTTGTAGTCTGGGATAGTAATAAATGAATGAATTTATATGCATACTCTTTGTATATCTGTAAGTTGAAGATTTGATTTGTTTTTTAATACTAATTATTCCTGTGGTAGAAAACGTTGTGGCACCAAGATAGGCTACTATGAAGGGGTTCTTGTTTTTGCTATAGCCCCAGGGCTCTATGGGTTCTTAACCTGGACCTGAAGTCCAACACTAATTTCTCCAACAAAACACACAGTACCAAAATGCTGAAATGCAGCATAAGTAGATTTATATACTGTAAAACTCCAGTTCAGGCTTAGTTTAGCCTCAAGGTCTTCTGCTTGTTTGTGGGAACAAATAAAGCAATAAAACTTAGAACTTGTTCTTCAAAACCTACAAGTGACGTGATTGGGGTGTTTGAAATCTTTGACGTGCCTATATACTGCAAAACAACTGCCATAAAACTAAAACACCTGGTTTGCTCTCTCACACACACTGAAAGGGAACCTAGGAAAAAGTGTGTGAAAGTATCTAAATCACTTTGAAAACAAGAAACAAAAAAAAACTTAGCATGCTAGCTGCTTTTTGTTCTTCAAATTAGTATTTTATATATCAAGAGAAACTTTTAAAGATTTAATGTATTACAAGTTGTTCATATTGAATATAGCATACCATCACTGTACCATGGTACAATTTGTTGAGAACTTAAAAATATGAAATGTTCTCATATTCGTAAGTACAAGCAAGAAATGAAAAACCCGTCACACACGTGGGTTAGTACAAAAATAGACAGTGCACTTAATTTGACAAAACAAGTTTGTGAATCATGACAATGAAATGCAACAATACACTTTTGTTAAATATCATTTGAATTTCTTAGTCAAGATTAATGCAGACAAGAAACACTAACAAGCTTTGTGTACTATGAAAGCATATTTGTAAAAAGCCCAGTCAGGATGAGCGAGCATGAGGGAGAAACTGCAGCCGGACGGCGGCCTCTTGTCGCCATGAACGAGAGATCTATGGAAACACGCGTGCTAAAACAAACACTGCCTGTAAGATCAGTGAACTCTAACACTTCACTGAACCGAGACCAGAGCATTGCTATTCACTGCTGAGAGAGAGGGGGAGAGCGAGAGTGGACAGGATCTTTGAGTGTTTTTTCTTTGCTGAATAGTTAATTGCATTAGCCTGTTTAAAAGAATGAATAGGAGAGAAGGGGGAGGTATGAGGGAAAAAAAAACCTCACAAACATTTTTTTCTTTGTCGCCTTGTACAGACAAAACTGTAGATAGGCCAAGAGTTCTGAGAACTAAATTGCCATGTTCACAAATTAACATCTGGCATCAAACTGGATTATTTATAGAAAGAAAAACCTGCCATTCAGGTCCAAAGCTGGTAAAGTTCATGGATTTGATTTAATGTACTATTATGAACTGAAGGCTGCATATATGATTACAATAAAAGTGGGTTTGAAACACACACACACATATATATATATATATATATATATATATATATATATATATATATATATATATGCATATATGCATGTGTGTTGTATTTATACAATTTATATTATTAAATAGATCTGAAATAGAACTGAAATCTAAAAGAAAAGTTAGTGTTACACAAACTTACAAAATTTGAAAGTTCTCAAGTACCCAAAGTAACTGAAGTACTGCAAATAACACAAATTCCCACATTCAGTATCCAGAAAAGTAGTAAAAACATCATTAAAATAGCCAATGTAACTACAGTGGTTCAATCTTAATGTTATAAAGCAACGCAAATATTTTTTTGTGTGCAAAAAAAACAAAAAAACAACTTTATTCAGTTCGTCTCTCTCGTGTCATTCTGCTACGCTATTTTCGTTGCAGCGCTTCCAGGTTCTACATCCGAACGGCGGCTCAGTATTGGCCGACGCTTTACACATGAGAAGTACGACGATGCTGATGCAGGAGCCGGCCAAAACTGAGCCGCTGTTCAGACATAAACATGGAAATGCAGCATTGCACCAACTACTTAAAAGGCTGACAGGGAAGAGGGAAAAATTGTTGAATAAAGTCGTTATTTTCGTTTTGTTTTTGCGCACAAAAAGTATTCTCGTCGCTTCATAACATTAAGGTTGAACCACTGTAGTCACGTGGACTATTTTAATGGTTTTTACTACTCTTCTGGACATTGAAATTTTGTTGCTTTCAATGGAGGATAAAAAAAACTAAAAAAAAAAAAAAACTCTTGGATTTCATCAAAAATATCTTAATTTGTGTTCCGAAGATGAACGAAGGTCTTATGGGTTTGGAATGATATGAGGGTGAGTAATTAATGACAGAATTTTCATTTTTGGGTGAACTAACCCTTTAAAAATGTGAGACGCAGGTCAGTGGAACGAAAAAAAAAAAAGGTCTAGAAATGCGTTTTTTAAAAGTTGAATTTCTTTGAACTTGAGGTAATGACAGCTGACCTTAAGTAAATAAAAAAAACAGTAACAAAAGTGCAGAACATAATGTAAATAAAAATGCAAGTAAGGGAAGTACGGAATGTAATGGACGGAAAGTACAAAAAACCACTTTCATGAAGACAAAACAATGACCTAATAGCCAGTGATCATTTTAGCAGAGTTAGCCTATCTCTCAGTGGTTATTATTGTGCAGATTACTGTGCAGATGTTTGCAGGGATAAGATAATGTGGAAAAAAAAGCATAATTCAAAAGAAATTATGACGTATACAGAATATGCGGAGAAACATACTATGACCTGAAGGTTTTATGTAGAAAACTGGTGTCTAAGTCACCTTTGTGTCCCGTCTCTTACGGTGAGACAGGATGCCCTCTGGGTGTCTTCCTGTCCACACCCTCAGGGAAAATTTCCTCTCGATTGTGACCATGACAACAGTTACAAGAGGTCAAAAGCTCAAAAAAAAACTTTTTAAAAGTTTTATGAGGCCCACCAAACTATGGTCTGTCCTGAGTAGGACATTCTGAATAATAACTATGGCACTTACAAGTAAAAAAAAATGGTCAAGGGTCTGTATGAAAAGATACTTGCTTGTGACAATATCAGATTATCTCTGTTCATTTCATTTTTAATATACATAACTACAAGATTTATTTGACCCTTAAGATCATCTGGTACACATTTGAATCCACACATAACAGAGAGCAGCTTCAGGAAACAAAGGGTTTCCTGTTCTAATCCATTCAAAATATTCTAATCCAATTAGCATCTTCAATGAAAATGGGTCTAAGCATGTCCTGATGTTTTTAAGTTGTGTTTACTTGTCCACTTGTCTCCCTGTCTTCCCTTTCCAGACATTTGAGGAACATTTCCTCAGCGTAAAGCACTACCTTCAGGAAGGAAAACACAACAAAACGTAATATGAAGCGTTCAGTTAGGATGCTAACTGATGCAGATCTTCAGGACTAACGTTTTGTAATATTCTTAAAACTGTAGAATGGCAAATAAAACAATTCTAAATCTAAATTAATTCGTTCTATTCTTGTAGATTTTTTAAAATAATATTTTAAGAATAATTTAGCAATTAGACCTTATTTTAATTTAGACATAAACTAAACGCACATTAGTTGGGTAAATTCAGATTGAATTCCTAAATTGGCATACTAAAACATCTAATTTATTTATTTATAAATATGAAATGGTATCCTTAACCGATGGCGTCACCTGCACAGGTAACGGTGACGTAGACACAAATAAGCCACGCCTCCTCAATACAATAGTTAACAAGATCACGAAAAATGCCACATTAATGCTTATGGGCAAAATAATGATTGATGACTATACATGCTGCATTCAAAACTTACCGCTGATACAATTAAAAATGAATACAGGAGTGTACGTTATAATATGTATACTCTTATGTCTTAAACTTGCGATGAAAACAGTCTCCTCAGGTAAAATAAGTGCAAGACACAAAAGTAACTTTCGACCATCAACACAGGTTTAAAATGACCCTTAAACGTCAAACCACGCTGCGTTCATTCAAACTCCTGAGGACAGACTGTAGAAAAGGATAAAATGCCTTTATATCGTGTTAAAAGCGGGATGCCACGACATGAGAGCAACTTACCGAGCGATTGGAGCGTCGCTTCTTTGATCCGCGCGTGAACATGTCGGCGGCTGTAACGTCTCGTGCGTGGATTCACGCGAATACTCTCATATGTCCGCTGAAGTTTCCTTGAATCTAACGTAACTTCTTTTCGCTCGTCTCTAAGGTCTGGTTTTTGGCCTGTAGATCTCTTTGCTGGCAACAACTCCACAAGAAGTTGCCAGTAAGAACGTCTAACCAGACGGGCTACACCTACAGGACAAGTGTTTAACTGTAGTGTATCAGGACCACCCCCTGTTCACTGCTCACCGCTACTGTACCTTATACTGTCATCACACACAAAAACAGTCAGCTGCAGTCTCTTTGTGAATTAAACCCTCTAACGTAGCCTACTGAAAATTGATTTTTGAACGTGTTAAGGTATTAAAAAATACTTCTGTTGTGTGTAAGGGCAGGCTACTGTATAAAGTGTTTAGTGTAGCTATTGTGTAATGTGATCACGGTTTGTCTGTATCTATCTATCTATCTATATGTCTGTCTGTTTGTCTGAGGAATTACTTAAGACTTTTTAATCAATTCTTTAGTCAAATGTAGCATTTATCAAAAAATAGTTAAGACTTTCATATATTATATTTAAAAATTATAGTTATATACTGTTAAATGATCCGAAATCCTTCCTGGCTAAATGTATTGCATCAAAAAAACAAAACAAACACACAAACAAAACTGATTCTGAACAGTAGTGTAGCCAAAATATTTTGAGACCTCTTTAAAAAGTTGTAAAGTTAGGCTAATTATTATCTACTTTCGCCATTTATTTACCACCGTTTTTGTCTTGTTTTCAAAATAAACGAATGGCATTCTCACAAAAGTCTTTACCCTTGCAGAAAAGCCTACAGTAAACTCCTCAGAACTTCTATGAATGTAGATGCTGCCATCTAGTGACAAATATTTGTCACCTGGATTTTTCTCCAATAGCTGTCTATCAGTTATTCTTCTTCTGCATATATATATATATATATATATATATATATATATATATATATATATATATATATATATATATATATATATATATATATATATATATATATATAGATAGATAGATAGATAGATAGATAGATAGATAGATAGATATAAAGTAAATTTGTGTTGCTATAAAATGTCATATTATTGGCAGTCGAAATTATTCGTAACATTTCAGCAGGTGGCGCACCGTAATTTTCACCCACTGTACCGTTTCTTCAAATGTCTTCATACATACAGATGTAAGGGTCCACACACACATTTTTAAAAGTTGAACACGTTAAAACAGCCTTTTATTAAATGTTATCGAAAGAACTCCAAAAATACCAGCAACACCAATTAGACAGAGACATGAATCCTGCAGAGTTACTTGTACATGCTGTACTTCTGAAAACAAAAACATGCAAAAAATGTTTGTCAGAAAATATGTCTGTTTTAAACGACCAGAACATCCTGAGTTAATCTTTTTTTCTTTTTCTTTTTTTTACTGGACTGATGGCATTTCTGACCATCTCACAAATAAATGCTGTTGGGTAATCACTGGGGTAGAGCTGAGGCTGCAAAAACAAATACAGACATGAGAGGACAAAACAGTCTTCACAAATTCAAATTTATAAGTTGTTACAACAATTTATACATGTTATAAATGATTTCCAAACAGAAGAAAGACCCACTTGTCTACACAAAACACGCCAAATTATTGTTTTTTTTTTTTAATAAAACAGAAGTGAATCTCTGACTTAGACAAGCTTGTCATGTTTTACAGTAAAATTACAACTGTTGTGCATATGACATTACAACAATCCAGGTGTTAGGTCAGAATGATAGTTTCCTGTTTCAGAATCTGTTGAGAAGTTCTTATTTAAGCATGAACACGACAAACTGCATTTGAATAACTGGAATAGCTGCGGTCCGCTTACTCCTCAGTGACTTCTTTCAAGACACGTCAAAATAATTTCTTATTACACAGTTAAGTAAACAGTTTTTTTTTCTCAGGAAATCTTGAATGAGGAAATGATGACAAACTGTGAGTATTTCTTACTCTACATTACTCAATAGAGTTGAACGGAATAGAGGCTGTAAATGAAGATATGTCTAATATATGAATTGGTTTATTAATAGAATAATAAAAAAGAAAAAACTCTTACGGCATGAAGATGTGAGCAACCTTTGAGGTATCAGGTTAAATGGCAATATATATGAAAGATTAATAAAAATTAACATATTTTACCAACACATGGACATCTGAAGTTGTTATAGTACAAATTTGTACCACCTTAGAAAATATTAGGGTTGAGATTCCTTCCTTTTCAGTTTGAACAATGAGAAAATCCCTTTAAATTTACTGAAAACTGACTTTTTTTTCGACTGCACCTGAGTTATATATCTATAAACTGGTTAGACTGACCCAAATCCTGTTTGAAATCATCAAAAACTTATACAAATAACACAAAAAACAAGAACAATCAAAAATAATTAGAATTTAGTTATAGTTACAAGCTATGGTGACGTTTTACACCATAACAAACTTAAGCTTTAATGTTTCTTCAGAAAAAAAAAAAAAAAAAAAAACACAGCACCAGACAGAGTAATAATAATTACCCAATATAATAATAATAATAATAATAATAATAAAATGACTTAATTTAAAATCACTGGGTCAAAACTAGTCTTTCTCTAGTAAAGAATAAGAAGACAACTGACTGAAACTCTTGATAATTGCTTTGGAGTTGTCAGATTTATCTGACATTTTATTAGCCCTTTCTTCTACTAAATGTTGTAAATGTTAAAAATTTTTGTGGTACCAAGCCACCTGACCAAACGACAGTAATGAATCTTTGGATGCCAACAGCTTTCTGTTCCTTCATATATGGTTGCTTCTTTAACAATCTTACAGTTCACTTTTGAAACCCTTTTGTACATAAACTTCTTTTCTGTGTAATGTTTTCATCCCTTTTGCATTCCTCTGGTCTTCATCTCTCATGGTAACTTTGCGATAACTCTCAGGAATTCTCTCCTTTTGCCATTTTTAGAGTTGTTCTCCATGTTTTGGTTGCTGTTAATGTTGTAGTAAGGAAAGTAGCTTTCAAACTGTGTCATCTGTTAAAAAAAACAAAGAGAGAAAACAAAAAGGGAGACACGAAATAAATAACTGGGGAGTTAGTTAGGTTAAGTTGTTATAGTTACACGAAATGACAAGCGGACATGTAAAACGGCATAGCTTTTGGTTGGTTAGATACCAGTGTTGCCACTGGTGTCTCTACCAGAATAACTGTTTGGCTCAAATGCCAAATGTCAGTTGTAAACATCCCACAGACAGCCTTCAGCGACCTGTTCAAAGAGAGTTACAACATTTGTCACCTTTAGTTAAAATCTAGGGAGAGGCTTAAACCTCCGTCTTCATTGTCAAACAACTGGCATAAATGCTGCTGGGACAACAGATTTAAAGGTACAGTTCATCCAAAAAAGAAAATCATCTTCATGTCATTCCTAACCCTTAAAACTTCTGTATATCTCATTCATGAGATTTCTGTCCCGCAACTGAAAGGCCATTTCACCAAAACAAAGTTTTAAAAAGTTCATAAAAACATTGTAAAAGTAACCTATATGAATCAAGCAGTTTTATCCAAGTCTTCTGAAAAGACACAATCGCTTTATATGATGAGCAAATTCATTCAAATGTAAACTCTGATCAACGCAAATGCACAGAGCACATCAAATACGGTAAATGGGAGATCAACCGTATTTGCTTAACCCAAGCATGTCAAGCAAGAGCATTTGAGCTTCTGATTACAATATTTGATGTGCTCGATGTGTGTGCGTTGATCAAAGTTTACATGTGAATAAAATCCTAAATGAAAGTGATGGCAAATTTTAAGTAAACCTCAAGAAACATTAAAATAATTAAAAATCATGACCCCTTTAAATGTGGTTTAAGTGTCCAAATACTTTTTGAGGCCAGTGTACTTTCTAAAATGTTTTAAATGAATGAATGAGTGTGTTCATGCACCTGTGGGAGCAGCTGTATGCTGTCTGTTGCTCTTGATGTCCAAGTAGATTGTGTAGGAATCATAAGCAAACAAGACCCCAGCCAGCAGACCAAACACCTGGGAGAGAAGGTGAGCTTTGTTATAGACAGATGCCAGCAGAGTGATTATCAGAGAAGGATATATAGCACTAATAAATCAGATTTGTTCATAACAGATGAGAGAATGGTATGTTTTGATGTTGAACGTTGGATGTCTCACCCCACCAGCGATGCGAGCCCCATCCCTACCTCCACCGATCACACAGATGAGAGAGGTAATGAGATAAAGCGCTGCACCGATTATAGCTCGGAACAGATCCTGAAGGGGCAAACAGAGAAAATCATGAAAAACGTACCATCACAATGCTAGGGTGGACCGTGATGCAAGTGTGTGTGAATTCATACTTACGCTCCAGAGCCAGTTCACCACCAGGAACTGTTTGTCCAGCTCCATCATGAAGATAACAAAGAAGATGGTGGCAAAGACCATCTCGCAGATGGCGACAGCTGTATACCCTCCGTACGTTGATGCGGCATAACAGATGAGGATGATGAAACTGATGAGCTACAGAAAACAGACAGACAGAATGTTTTACTAACTTCAAAAAAACTTGATTACATTAGTGTAGAACATGTAGTGTAAGGATGTGAACGTGGTTTTGAAGGTTTAGATGGTTAGCATTAGCAGTTAGCCCTTTACACCATTCTGCAGACAAAAAGATTGTTTTTCTATTGCAGTGTTGCTATCGTTAAAGTCACAATGAAACGGAAGTAGTGACAAATCTATTCTTCTATATTGTGACAAGCATCTGAGGGTAAAGTTATTAAAAAGAAAAAAATATAGGTCTATCCAACGGTTATTGATTGGATTTTGAGATGTTGCCGTTGCACTCAAAAATGAATGTGAACATGCAGTCAATTGTGGAAGGGAGAGGTTTAAGCTGATTGACAGGAGAAAGTTCAGCATTCGTCACCAGAGAGAAGTCTGATATTATGTCAGACAGTGTGACAAGATCGATTAAACATTACAAGGTTAAAAATATAGCTGCGAGCAGCAAATATCGGGGTTCAAGTGCTTTAAGGCCTTTAAGCACATGCGTAGAAAGGTATAATGTTTTATTTAGTGAGCCTGTAACCATCTCGATCATACATGGAAAAGACTATTTACAGCCAATACAGGCAATTTACCATAGGAAATATATAGTTTTTAAAGCTTTTTAACAGTTATCGAAGTCGAGCCAAAAACCTAGGACTAGTTCTCCAAAGTTGGTTTTTGAAATATAATCTCCAATATTTAATGAACGATTTGATGGACAGCGGCAATCCTAGAGGCAAAGTTGCTCAGAATGTGGTGTTCCACCGTATGGTACGAATGTTGTGGGCGTGCGCAAAAAGTTGTGCGATACACGATCACAAGAATTCAAATGATATAAGACACTTGAGCCTACGCATAACGGTTTAAGAATGTTATGAGCCATTTCATACTTTTGACTGCTGTAGCGCCCCCGTCAGGCTGATTGGGGCAAGCCTTGGTGACATTGTAGACGGTGTGAGTACTACCAGCCCTCAAAAGTTTCAAGTCTCTACGACTTACGGTTTGTTCTGCCCAATCACTTTTAGGGGAGAATGCTGATCCTCGAAAATTTTAATAATTACAATAGGATTACGAGCTTGAACCCCTAAAAAATGTTAAAGCATGAAACATATACATATTATGAACTGTTCACAATAAGATTTATAACATGTATATACAAAACAGATACAAAAATAGATGGTGAATTAAAAAAACTAAAATGAAAAATTAATGAAAAGGTTTTTGTTAACCAGAAAAAACAACTGAAATTAAAGTACATCTTCCAAATGTATTTTAAACTGAAACTAATAATAAATAAAACACAATTGACCACTAATTAAATAAACCTTTTGATAAATGGTAATTTGTTACATTATAAAACTGGAAACCATTACAAATGGCCTACATTAAACATGATAATGCCACTAGACAGAAATAACATGTAAAAAAGTTTTGGTACTTTGGTAGCCCTAAAATTGTAAAACTACAATAAAAACTTTATAAAGTGAAACTATCCATAACTTTAGTTGTATTTTCTTAAAGTGTCTGTGTGTATGGTTGTTTTCTTTACTATTTTCCCAAATGTCTTGGCTTTTAAGTACGGAAATTCTCCCTCTTAAGTACGTCACCCATGTTTGCTGCCAAACTGCCAAAGCTTTCTACTACTGTTCACTACCCACAATTCATCTGAATGTACCATCTGCTCTAGGTGTCAGTTAACAGTGGAGCTCTGAATTTCTCACATCCCTTTAGAGTTTGTGAAGCTTTTTGAACTTTGATTACTAAAACATGTGGTGGGGACTAAAGAGAGGAATACGGCATGGGTGTAAACACAGCACAATTTATGCAGAGCGCAGTAGACGAGGTCCTTATATGGGTATAAACAAAGAACTATTATAAGAATACTTTCGGGAGTACACAAATATTATGAACGTCTAATCAAACCAGCCCTTAAACTCAAACACTCGATACATGCATTTGCTGATCCTGCTACCTGCCATAAAAACAAACATATCCAAATAAACGCTGCCAGCAACTACTACAGGAAAGGTTTGTTCCTCCTGTGGACATTAGTAGACATTAGTTTCTGTAAAGATGATAAAAGAAAAGCAAGTATTTGCAGATGCAAAAAATGACTGGCCTTGAGATTTTTACATGCTTAAAATTTTAAATCTACTGACAAGCCAAACGAAACATTAAAATTCACTTCATTTTTGTGACTAGAAAATATTTAGAAAATGTGAGTGGTGCAATACTAGTGACATAATGGTAGGAATTTTTGGACTGCTGCCAGGCCATTTCTATGCGGTTGTTAAGGTGTTTGGTAAAGTGGTTGGTAGGTGGTTACTTGCTTTCAAATAAGCACACTTTCTTTTTTGTACACAAGTCAAGGGTATAGAGTACTGCAGGGATGACATATAACCTGGAAATGAGTAAGCATTTTAGCACTTCTACATCCATCGTCCTGAAGTCAATGGGTATTTTTGAATGTTTTTAAATGAAAAGCTCAAGATATTTCCACATTTTATTTTATGACAATACATCATTAATACCCCATTGTGTGTCTTGAAAAATGCGGTTGCAAGTGGCAAATGTCGAAGACATTAAATATCATCATGCCGAACAGGTAAACTCATCTACTCACTAGTCTACTCATCATTTTAGGCTTGAAACCTTTCATATAAACAAATTGAATAAATACCAGTAGTTTTAAAGCTGTTGAACCTTTTGCCCAGCAATTTGTATATTCTCAAACGTCAGGGTGGCACAACTGCAAACATGGCTCCTTTATTATAAATTGACAAGGTAATAATGGTAAACATGATAATGCATCATCTAATGGAAGCCAACTGAACCTTGTGACAGAGTGAAAAGGTTTGTAGATCTCTCTCAAAAACTGCTCATTTCAAGTATGGGTAGGTTGGTACACTTTCCATGTCAGGTGGTACAACTACAGTATACACATTCAACTATTTGGTTGTACCGCCTGACATAAAAAGTAAAAAAAATAATTTAAACACTAAATGAACTGAAACTTGTTTAAACTCATTGTTCATGACTCAAAACTTATGCATTACATCCGTTTTGAAAAGATAAAATTTGTCTTAATTTGTAAAGATTATCATGATGAACAAAATGTGTAAGAATCATAAACTTTTGTTTGTCAAAGAGCTTATTTTACAATAATCCAAAAGCCAATGGAAAGATGCTATAGGGTTTTTGTCAAGGGAACCAGGGTGATAAAGTAAGGGTTGGCCTACAAAAATACGTTCTTCACTGCAGTGCTCTATTCTGGCCACTTAATATGGCTCTGGTAATTTCTTCTAAATTGATTTTTCTATTACATTTTTTATGAGTTTTATTTAAATGTCTGATTACCTACAAACATAATAGCATGTCTTTATCAAACACAACTAATACTTATATTTAAATAGTATCAAGGACAGTACATGTGTTATTTGATGTTCTTGAAGTGTTATCTATGTTGCCGTGGTTTGTTGTGGTACTAATGATTTGTACACATGCCACCGTCAAACACCTGTGCCTTGTGTTTGAAATGTGCTGCTGCCACAGTAACAACGGCTAAAACACACACAAGTGTGAAGATTAAGATTATATTCTGAAACAGGAAGATTCTCAGTGTGTTAGGAGGCTTGTTTCCTGTTTACCATCACTTGGGGAAACAACAAAGTTTTGCTACCATGGCAATATCTAGCATAAACATTAAATGAAACGTGAAATGAAAATTCCCCTATCAATTTTCGTATGTTACTGATCTTAATGTGAACTATTCATCCATGCATGTTTTTCTTACCTTGTAATTTTGAATTTAAGCCCCACTCATTTCTTATAATCAACTGCAAGCCGAGTATGCAGCCGATTTGCATCCATCCAATCAACAACCGATGCAAAAATCTAGGTCCCCGCATGTTATAAATGTTTATCTTTGCAATCTTTCATTAAAATGCAGTAACTCTGAAATGAATTTCCTTTTTCTTTTACGTTATTTTTTAATCGTTTCATCAGCTGCCCATATCAACCAAAAAAATTCGGGGTTCTTCTGTTTTTGATGAGCAGGACTGCAGTTCTAATGATCTGTAAAGCATTATATATGTTTTAGAAAAAAAGTTATTATAAAGTGATTCATCTGATTGTTTATAGAAGAGAAATAAACTACCATTCAAAAGTTTAAGATCACTATGACGTTTCATAAATTGATACTTTCTCAACAGTTCTTCAAACTTTCTGGTCATCAAAGAATCCTGAAAAAAGATGAGGTTTCTACATCACAAGCATCTTCAAAGACTGAAGACTGGAGCAATGGCTTTGGGAAATTCATAAGTTCATATGAAATAAGGAGGCATTGAAAGTCCTGAAATAATTTAATCCCAAGGCCACTTAACTATAAAATGATGCAATCTTTGTTATAGGCTTTCATTGTTTTGGCAAGGCTTCAAAATTAGAATTTTACTATTTTTTACCAAATAGTGCCATTTTCTCAGGTTTGGCCTATAAAGCAAATACCCACTTTATCCCTGTTTTCTGCTTCTGCATATTATAGAGCCAATTGGATAAATTATGCAGCTATAATTGAGTGGGTGTGTTGGTATGGATGTCAGATGTGCGTGTAATATTTGAGAGAGAAAAACTTTACTGTACTGCAAATCACAAATCCAACCACTGTGTGTTACCAGCGGAGCTTTGCTGGCTTCTAATGGGGAAAATTTGGTACTGCACCCAAACAAAATCTTACTGAAAGCTCATTTTTTGAGATATCAACCTCAAATTTGGAACACAACTTGTTTAGATTTATGGCTTTGATTTTCTAGCAGTTTTAGAGTTTAACATGTTTCATAAAATATATATTTTATATAAAATAATGTTCATAAATCGTTTTCATAAACTTAAACCTCTATAACCTTTTTCTTATTTCAACTTTTATTACTTCAACAATAATCTGCAAAGGGTCTTCTTTAAAATGAGACCAAACTTGTGTCTGTGCTCCCAAGCAGTTTTTTGACATGGACATTTTTGTCCTCTTTGAAACTATGTGTAACTTTTTTTTAATTGACACACAAGGGTTAAAATGCACACTTAAAGCATTATCGTTTCGCATATTTAATATCGCGTTATTTAACAAGTTATCGCATTTTTCGTCAATATTGTGCGGCCCTATCCTGCAGTGATGCTGAAACAGTGCTTATTATTTTTTTATTCATATGCCTTCATAATCTTTAATCAAAAACGGTAACCTCCCCTCCCCCTTGAAACCCCTTCATGAGTCATGACATGTGTCTCAACGGAGAGTTGGACTAAATATCTTCCACAACCCACAGCAAATTTAGATTAAGATCTGTGTCCATTTAGTTAGCAATGATCCAATCAATTCCCGAAAGAAAAAAATCAAATACCGCCCTACATGGTTTCTGATTCCAGAAGCTGTTTCGCTCAGATACAAGTCACAATAGGGAAGAAAAAACTATCGCATACAAACCATTTGTAAGGGTTTTGATGCACAAATCCACTAACTGAAATAAAAAGAAGCCTTACAATCTAATTGGAAATGAGGTGTTACAGTTTTCATTTTCAGCTAAGTTCAGAATACCAGAGAAAGGCATTTTTTCCATTAGGGTAGCCAGTTGTAAACACGCACAATCTTATCTCTCCATGCCTTTGAAATGAAGCCAGCATGGGGCGCATAAATATGTTACTGCCAGCAGAATGACTGCTGTTTGGATTCAATATACTGTGCTTAGTTTGACAAACTGTAACACTACATTCTCAGATCTTCACACAGATGTGCTCATGCTATGTGACTACAACTTGCTCTGCAATATTAACTCTCCCAAACTTAAAGTTTTAAAGGCTGTTTTGTCACATACTAAATAAAAAAAATACATTTAAATATATTTTTTCCTCAGACGATCGGCAAATTTGCATGTTACAATCCCATTTAATGACCCCAAAACATTTTAAATGTAATAATAGTCATGGCACAAAACATATTTTTAAACAACAGAAATGTCATGGGTTATTTATTTATTTTTTTCTATTAATATTATTGATTTATTACAAAGCATACACAAACATAAAGGCTCTAGCATTGCATGTCCTCATATTATATAGGCCTATTGCCGACTGTACTATCAAGTTTACTCTGAATAGACTTTTCAGACTACAAAGGTTATGTTTATACAACGCATGGTTTTTCTGTGACTGTCCAAAGCACGTCCAAAAGTGATGCTAACCCTGCTTTTAAATTACAAGTGTGAAACATACCCGGGGTTAAAGGGTAAAATTCTGTCATTAATTACTCACCCTCATGTCGTTCCACACCCGTAAGACCTTCGTTCATCTTTGGAACACAAATTAAGATATTTTTGATGAAATCTGAGAGCTTTCTGTCCCTCCATTGACAGCTATATAACTAACACTTTCAAAAAGTTCATAAAGAGATTGTAAAAAATAATCTATACGAATTGAGCGGTTTGGTCCAAATTTTCTGAGGGACTCGATCACTTGATGAACAGATTTAATTTAGGCTTTTACTCACATATAACTGATCAGCGAACAGAAACAGAAACTCAACCAAAACTTCTTGATGTGCAAGAACAACCCTCTTCAGTTCTTGCAGAAGCTCAAACATGATGCGTAACACAAGAATGAACCTCATTGGTTCTCGTACACATAAAGCAAACATGCTTCAGTTTACCACAATGTGTGAGTTGATATGTGAATATAAGCCTAAATTCAATCTGTTCATCATATAAAGCGATCGAGTCACTTCAGAAAATGTGGACTAAACCGTTCGATTCATATAGTTCTCTTTATTAACTTTTTGAAGCATCAAAGTGGTAGTTGCATAGCTTTCAATGGAGGGACAGAAAGCACTCAGATTTCATCAAAAAAGTCTTACAGTTTTGAAACAACATGAGGGTGAGTAATCAATGACAGAATTTGTTTACTTTTGGGTGAACTAACCATTTAAAAGTGGGGTTTAGAACGACGATAACCCAGGGTTAAGCATAGTAGAGGTCTGCGTTGGGAGTGAAGCAAACACCATTTTTATAAAGACTAGCCCTATTTTATATAAAGTATGCATGAACGTGCCTCAAACATGCTCACTGCAGCTTTACAAACTTCATTATTCCAAACTTACATTGATTGCCTCATTTGAATAAATGTGTAATTTTGACATTTTTAATCTTACGCTGAAAAGTTTTTCTAGAGCACTAGAAAAGAATTTAATAGTTCACTGAACTACACCAGCCCGGAGAAGGGGAGCCATTACTCCGGGCTCATGCCTGTGGGCGGCGAAGAGCGGAGCGGGCAGCATGATGTCATCAGGCACCCCTCCTTCATGCACATATGTATCGGAGCTTTATGAGTTGTGGGGACTGGCACAAACTGCCTCTATGAGCCTCACAAGCAGACTGAACTCCAGCCAGCACACAATGAAGCTCTATTCAAGGATGCAGCGCTGCCCCTTTAAGAACACCCACTACTGAGGGCTAAGAGCTGAACAGGGTCACGAGGGTGAACAGATAAATAAGGAAACAAAAATACGTAAAAGCACATACACAAAAAACACTGACTGTTAACGCGTTTACAATACAGCGTACACATAAAACACAACTGAAATATACAAAGCACTTTGCAATGCGTATAAAAGAATATTCAACACCCAAACCCTGATCATTTGGCAAAGACACACTTAGTGATGGGCAAGGCGCCTACAGCTTGTTCACAACACACTAGAGCAAACATTCTTGCATGTGTTTTAACCAGCAAAATATAATAGAGCTATACAGTATATCACTCATCTAATTCTCAGTAAGTCCCAGCATGCACGGTTTCTTACTGTAAGACGCTAGGTGTTTCATTTCACTTGATTGTGACTCTACATGTTTAGATGTGGGTGTGTCTGCATGACAAAATTGAACTCTTGAAAATGAGTGTATCATGTCCAACGTCCATGACCTTAACCAGCAATTAGTTATATAACATGCTATTATTGCTACTGGTACCACAGTATTCTGTGTTAGTTACTCAATAGCATCTCAAGCAACAAATTCAGATTGTTTTTGATAAGGACACAATATGCTGATATTATATTTAAGCAAGACACAGGAAGTTGAGCATGTGAAATGTGTTGAACTAGGAAAGATTCATTAATGCATAATAATAAATGCTAGAGTTTATCATTCAGGCCTTTATTAATAGTTTTTCACTTGTATGCAGAGTTTATGGGTCTCCAAAATCCCTCTGTCAGCTCCTGTTTGAGTCATTCACCTTGAACAAATTTGCTACTAAGAACTTTTTATAGCCTTTGTTATTAATTTACTATAATATAGGTTTATACAATACTGAGAGCTATTATAGAAATGTATGCTTAGTTTACCCAGTTAACTGTCACTCCCCTTTTTGAGCAGATCTGAACTTGAATGTTTGTTATTCATGAATCATTTGAAATACAGACATAATGTTGGTTCTGGCTTTTTAAAGAAGACACTCGTCAGCAGATTACGGCAGAAGTGGAAGCACTTCAAAAAAAAATGTAAGTGTAGAAAAGTTAGAGAAGCTTAAGTTTACTGTTAAGCAATATCAGTTTTACAAAACAAAGAAAATCAACGCCATATGTCTAACCAAGAATGAATTTTGAGTGTTTAAGCTTTCGAATTATGCCTAATTTATGATTATTATTATTAAAATATGTGATAATGTGAGATATGTGGGCAATAAGGCAATAAAAAAAAAGTGTCCTGTTACTGGCTATAGGGTTAGTTCACCCCAAAATTAAAATTGTGTCATGATTTGCGTTCTTTTGTACGTTGCGCACAATAGCAGAAGTTTTGCATAATACAGTGGAAGCAAATAGTGATCAAGCTCCAAAAGTTTAAGAAAAAAAGATTAAGAAACATAGTTGACAACTTGACACACAAGAATTAATGCTGTCTTGACAGCCAAGTTTAAATATGCACTAGTGAGAATGAGATTTGAGAATTTCATTAAATAATTGTTCAAATTTCAGTCTGTTCTGAGACTGTGCATCATTACGAAGTACGAGAACGAAATCTGTATAACTGTAAATTTTTAACTTGAGAAGTTTGTCAAAAAGTTGAATGTTTATAGGACTTATGCACAGAAAGAATGACAGATAGATAGATTAAATAGATCAACAAAACAACAGATATTGTTTTCAATTTAGTTTTTGGTTTTAAAAGGCCTGTTATGTTACAGCCCTTAAAGGGTTAGTTAGTTCACCCAAAAATGAAAATTCTGTCATTAATTACTCACCCTCGTGTGGTTCCAAACCCGTAAGACCTTCGTTCATCTTTGGAACACAAATTAAGATATTTTTGATGACATCTGAGAGCTTTCTGTCCCTCCATTAGGAGCAATGCAATTTACATATTTAAGGTTTAACGAATTCAACGGTAGTAAAGACATCATTTAAGTAATCCATGTCAAGTCACCTTTATTTATATAGTGCTTTTTACAATGTAGATTGTGTCAAAGCAGCTTTACAGTGATAACTGGTATATAATTGTGCCTGCACAGCAGCTCTTAAAGAATAGTGTCAATGCAGGTAGATCAAAGCACTGTTGAATGTCAATTGTCAAGTGTCCCCAACTAAGCAAGCCAAAGGCGACAGCGGCAAGGAACCCAAACTCCAACAGGTGACATCAGGTGGCAAACAGGTGTTAAAATGGAGAAAAAAACCTTGGGAGAAACCAGGCTTAGTCGGGGGGCCAGTTCTCCTCTGGCAAACAGTGCTTTGTTACGACTCAGGCTGCTATCATAAGTCAGATATGATCGCAACATTCAAAGTATTTAATTCAGTTCCATCCAGCTGAGGATCGTGTGACTTCAGTGGTTTAACCTCAATTTTATGAAGCAACGTGAGTGCTTTGTTTGCGCAAATATTTACCTCTATATTTACAAAATACTATTACCCAAAGCACTTTCACAGAACAACTTCCAGTCTTGCATTCATCGTGGTCCCTCCCCATACTGTACTGCAGGTCAATATTTTCATAAATAACATGGAAATAATGTTTTTTTTTTGCACGTGTGTGTGTGTGTGCAAACAAAACACTCGCGTCACTTCATAAAATTGAGGTTAAACCACTGGTGTCACACGGATTACTTTTATGATTTCTTTCCAATCATTCTGGACCTTAAATGCGTAAATTGCATTGCTCCCAATGGTGGGACAGAAAGCTCTCGGATTTCATCAAAAATATCTTAACTTGTGTTTCGAGGATGAATGAAGGTCTTACGGTCTTAACGTGGGTGAGTAGTAAATGACAGAATTGTCATTTTTGGGTGAACTAACCCTTTTAGAAAGGTTCCAATATCTTTATATCTTTAGGCAATCCATAACTTCTCCTTTCTGAGGACAGACACATGATAAAAGAGAGAACATCAGTCTGGCCTCTTTCTTTTGCAGCAGATGGGTGAAACCTCGAGCCCTCTGACCTCACACCATCAAGCACATGGTCTGCATTCCATGACACCTCCTCCCAAAAGCACACACACTTGTGTGTCAGTGTGAAGTTTCAAATGGCTCCGTGATGGGAGGTATTTCATTCAACAGTACTATTAATACTCTTTTCACCCACTTCTGTTACTAGTCATACAGCTATATTCTCACAATAAGAACTACTTGAATATATTTTGAGGTGAATTGCTGCAGTTTTATAACTGTATTTACAACCATACTTTATCTAAGTGTGCTCACATATCTGCCACTTTCTTTGCATATTTTTTTTTTTTTTTTTAGCTTTCAAAGTGAAAAGTATTGTGGGTAAGTTTATGGTCAAAAGTTAAGAGTTTAAGTGTCACTCCCACATACATTTTAGACATGTTTACCCCATATATGTTCTGTTTGGGGTCTCATTTTAATAACTCAAAAACATAGGCCTGCTTAACATTTGACTAACGGGTGGGTTACTCGTGACTTTCACTAATTGTATGAGAACTTGTAAACAAGAGTTTATTTCTAAAACGTGCTTCATAACACTTCTAGTCACTTCTGTTTGGTGGCCTCAGAGACCAAAGATATGAAATAAAATACAGTAAGTCTTGTCTCTGCAGAAAAGCCTCTCGCTTTCTCCGTGACTCAAGTGTGTGAATCAACAGGTGTATTATTTTTATTTAACGAGTGGGAGCGTCTCCATGGTGACAGTTCGTTTATTTCATACCAGCATACTTTCGATGTGAAGCCAAATGAATGTCGTTAGTTCTCTCCATGTTATTCAAGCGAAATTATAGTTAAAATAAAGCCACAGCCATGTTAATAACTTACTATTTCAGCAGCCAGGATCGTTCCTTTCCGAGTTCGCACATAGTTCTTCAGTTTCTCCAAACAGCCTCCGAACGGACTTCCCTCAGTTTCTGCCATTCTGCAGATTTAGTCCTATGAAATAACGCCTTTTTAGGAAGCCTAGTGTCCGTATCAGCAAACGTTCACAAAGAAGATTCCGTTAAAAGCACCGTGTGGCGAAAATAAAAGCGTAGTTATTGACTTAATCGGTCAACTCTGACGCAGCTTTAAGCTTCTTCATGAACTTCCTGAGGGTGTCCGAATCGGTCCCTGCGAAAGGAAAGAGTGAGTGTGCGGGGCGTTGGCTAAGGCTTTAGTATACTAACGTTGGTCTCTTGAGGGTAAATCACGGAGAAGGAGCGTAAAACCACTAGAGGGAGAGTTTTATAACCTAGTGAGCTTCCTACTTAGACAACATTTTGCGTTTCGATTCAGCACTTGAACTGCCTACAAATGCTGTCTAAGTAGACAGCGCGCGAGGTTGTGAAACACAGCCGGAAAATTCATAACTGCGAGCTGTGGAAATTTTCATTCAGCACAATAGCAGTGCTGAGCTTTCTTTGAAAGACATTCATAACTAAAAAGTTTTCAAAGAGAAAACCCATTAAAAATTCATTATAATTATTATAACATTTTATTTCTTGCTTATTTGTTTACAGGAGCAGAAGGAGAAGCAGCTGTGACAAATGGCTTTGAATGGGGAAACTTACTTGAAATGCTCCACATCTGGAATGTGTTTCTCTCTCTCCTGATTTACAGGGAGTGTATACTGACACACACCATGAGATCTCATGGAAACTATAGTTTATAGGTAACAATTTGATTTTAAGTGACATGTGGAAATATTCTGTGCCATAAGAACTTTGGGTCTCTTTTGACAGCTCTCCCTAGCAGATAACCCTGTGGGCAGACACACAGAGGGCCTTGTTTTGGCAACACAAGTGAGTGATCATAACAAATGTGCTGCCACATGCAGGAGGAAACCACACTTTTCTGGCTTGGGGCCTATTTTAGAAGATTGCAAAAATGACAGGAAACCATCAAGACATAAGTCACTGTTCCCTCACTGAATTAATACTAACTGTTATACTGTAGCACTTGTAACATTAATGCAAGCTATTATAAACCTTTCCTTACAGATGCTAATTAAATACAGTTATCTAAAAGAAACACTAATTCATGTTTACAGACAAATAGTAAATAGTAACAGTTTAGTAGTACTTAGTAGTAAACGGATGGTACACACACACTCTTATTCTCATCAATGCTGCATTTATTTGATAAAAAATACAGTGAAACAGTAACATTGTGAAATATTATTACAATTTAACTGAAATGTTTTGTATTTGAATATATTTAAAATCTCTCTCTATATATCTCTCTCCTTCTCTAATTTTCTTCTCTCTCAATTCAATTTTTTTAATTCAACTGAGCTTTATTAGCATGACTGTGAATCACAATGTTGCCAAAGCATTAACATATTATATATAAATAAAATAAACAAACAAACAAAACATATATGTATACATCATGTCATATGTAGCATAGTAAATAAATCCATCTGAGTAAATGAATAAATGAAGCAGGTCTCTTTAGAGAGTTATCCATCTCTAATGTTGTGAATGGCTAACACATATTTTGCAGCTAGTGTAGCTGTGTTATCATCTTCACCAAGTATGAAGGGCATTTTCTCAGTATCACTCAGTTCAATGAATGATGGGATCAGTGTTTCAAGTATGAGGAGGAATGGTTCTCTCTCTCTCTCTCTCTCTCTCTCTCTCTCTCTCTCTCTCTCTCTCTCTCTCTCTCTCTCTCTCTCAAAGATCTCTTTTTTCTTTATTATTTATTTTTCTTATCATTGTGTAACTTTGAAGGACAGCAGTGGTTACCATGGAATATACACCTAAACAACAAACTTTTTTCTTTTTTCATCTCTATACTGTCTTATTGAATCTACTGGAAATAACATGCATATTGCTACATACCTATATATTGGTATATGTAAGTACGCATGTATGTAAGTATACATACATAGTTTCATTATTTCTATTATTATTGTTATTATATTACTATAATAACAAGCATCCTATTTCTTCAATTTTGTTCTTTATATTCAATAATTAAATTGACTGAGTGTACCATGTTAATAACAATAGATGTTATAAAGAATATGTATATACCGTATCCATGTATACTGACATTTACGTATCTATGTATGTATGTGTGTGTATAATATATTATATATATATATATATATATATATACATACACTTTCTGTTATAAATATACACCTTTATTCTTTCCTATATTCTATATTTACTGAAAAGCTGTGGAAACTTTTGCACTTTAGTACATGATAGATAACATTTATATTTATGTATAGGTAGGTGTGTATCTTTATTTCTTTATGTATCTCTGTATCTTTGTTCTGTTGTCTTTTTTTATGTTATGTCACCTTTCACTCTTTCAGTAAAAAAAAAAAAGATTATATTTAAAATGTCATTTACTTCTGTGATGCAAAGCTGAATTTTGACATCCAAAGTATGTAAGGTAGTAGAACTAGATCTCTTTTATTGAATCCAAAAGGTTTTAATTATATTTTGCTACATATAAAGATATTTTAAAGATTTTGAAGTGTCAAGGTCATTCGGTTTAACCGTCCAAAGGCCAATACAGCCATTTTATTTGTGATTAAAATATCTTAATGTAATAAATGTATATATTTTTTATTCTGGCATGATTTTATGACATCATATATAAACATAGTGCAAAATGGTATTAAAATTATGTGTAGAAGTTGTTGCTTTGTTATGAGAAAGAATGTCTGGAAAAATTATTTCATTGATGTCATTTGGAGTAACCAATATAAAGGGACCATTTTGGATCAAGTCATGCAGTCGATATCATGTGACAGGATGTGACATCATTCAGACACCTGCAAAGGACCACATGGTCATGAAGTAAAGTAACTAACTCTCTCTTAACTATTTGAAAAATTCATGTTTTCACTTGCTCATACACGTCCCGAAACATCAGGTCATTCGGTACAACCGCTATAAAACACGGAAAATGTTGTAATATTTAAAAAACTTGTACTAAATATAAAATGTTTGATTGTCCTTTTGTTAGCTAGCTAGTTAGCCTGTAAAGTGTAATTCGGTACAACCAAAGTTTTGGTGACAAATTTTGTCCATCTTGTAAAAAAAAAAAAAAAAAAAAAAAAAAAAAAAAAAAAGACAAAAGCATTGTTAATTTATTATAAAAAAAAAATTTCATTGTTAACTTAATAAAACTTCAAAATGAATTTTATCTCCATTATGTTTTTTTTTACACTTTTAAAAACCTTTTTTGTCAATGACCCATTAATAAAGTAGATTTATTTACTAACTTAGTTTTAATGTCTTATTTTGCTTTCTTTGTTTCAACAGTCAAATTTCTACTCATGTCACTTAATTTACTAAATGTCTCCCTTATCTGGTCTTAAAAGGCATCAAAAGCCACGTCTGTTGTAAGATCAGGAATATGATACAGAATGATATATCTTGTATCCCTAGAGAACTCAAAATGTTTCAACCTTACAATAATCATTTTAACCAAAAGTTAGCATTATTCTTGTCACTTCTCTCTAACTCCATAGTGAAATTACAATGGCTAATTGTCATTCAAAAATGTAAGACATTAGAATTCATGAAGTAAGCACTACTAAAAACAAACACACTGGAGCATTAATGTCATCACTCGTCATTCTCTAACATTGTTTTATTTTGCATTATCAGATGATATAATGAGGGAGAGAAAGAAAGCAATAAGGACCTTCAAGTAAAGGCGTAGTGACAGAGACATAAAAACACCCATATCAGTGTGAACAAAAAGCCAAAACACATGGAAATGAATTTTCAGAAAGAATATGAAGGGTTCATTCAAACTCATGTCTGAATAAGAGCATCAGTGGCGTTTCAAAGCACTAGACAAACAAAACATCAAGTACTGAAGCACCCATGACTGCCTTTTGTAAGTGTTCACTATAATGTCCTACAAACCGTTTTATAGCACCAATAATATATTTGTGCTTTAGCTTATAAAGGTTTGGACATATAACCAAAACATAAAAGGAAATAAATCTTGTGCATGTGCATAATTTGGATGAATAGAGACCTGTACGTCCAGTTTCACTTTGTTCTTAGCTTTTCTGTTACTCAGTTTCTCTCCCTACCAGTTTTATCTAAGACTACTGACTTTTGTTAACACTTCTAGTAGTGATTGACACAGAATTTTTGTACTATTTAACATTTGTGTTCTCATGAACCTTCAAAGAATGTTGTTTCACACAAATAAAATAAAAAATAATAATAAAAACATTCAGTAGGAGGTTAAAGGTCAGATCTCTTACCATTGGTTGAATGATTGAGGTGGTGAAGTGGTAAGATAGGGAAAATAAAACAAATGTGGGGGCTACAAGTAGAATCACAAAAAAGCAACAATAAGTTAAATTCACAATACAGTATATCTAATTAAATATAATTCATATTTACACCACAAACACATTCAGTTTAACACTATAATTTATATAATTCATTCAAATGGCTCCCCGTACATAACATATACATCATAGGTTTCATTCATTTTTTTGGTAGCATATTCAAGTTTTTCCTCATCATAATAGGATGAAAAATCTCCCACTAGATTCGATGTAATAGACAGGATGTTGAAATTAGTGTCTCACTTCCTCCTGGGTCTCCTCTTGGTTATGATGTTAATATCAACCCTGATAAGATTTCTTAAATGTGCTTCAATCCCACCCACCCCCTTCCCTTTACACCAACTGAAGACAGTGGAAACACAGCTAGTAGTCTCCATGCTGACTGATCAAATGACCGTCCTCTTGCTGTGATCTGCAAAGACAAGTTTTAAACGACATTTTTAAATGTTTATCATAACTTTTATTTATATTTTCAAATACAAGATTATAACAGTCATTTTCAATTTCAAATAATATTTCAAAATATTACTGTTGTACTGTTTCTTTGACCAAATAAATGCAGCATTGGTGAGCAAAAGAGACTTCTTTCAAAAACATTAAAAAAAAAATTACCGACTCAAAACTTAGTAGTAGTGGTAGTGTCCAATGTAAAATTTACACATGTTCACACATGGAAACAAAAGCCAAGATGGCAGTTCATGACCTCACATGTGGAGTGCCTGTAATACACATCAGCTTTTTTTTTTTTTTGTCTTCAGGAGCCGCTTGTTTATATGCGCGTGTAAGATAACATTCTGTTGTAGCACGATCGACTCCCGAGGGAGCTAGATGCACTCATTATGATGCATCCGCGGTAAGAAACTGTTTTTGTTTGATTCTTGTAAGATTCTCTCCTGAGGGACAGGAATCTAGCCTTCTCATCAGGCGTGCGCTAAGAACTCCAAGAAGGCTTCGAAGCTTCGCTAACGCTGCACTCACATGGGGCATCAGCGTTAACACTTCTCATTTACTTTGACACATGTTGCCGAACTGAATTGTGGGTTCCGTTGTGTTGTGCCACTTCACTCGCGTTGCTCGCGGCAGAAGTTGAACATTTTTCAACTTTTCAAGCACCAACGCAGGCATCAGTCAATCAGATCGGCGTATACAAAGTCGCTAGCCAATTGCGTTCATGCAACACCGGAAAGTAATGTGATTAGCTGTTGTCATTATGACAGTCGCGTCGTCAGCAAGCTTCAGACACGCCCTCCGTCAAGCGCTGACCTGCGTTTGCCAACAGGGTTGGTTCGCAGCTATAGACCTGAAGGATGCGTACTTCCATGTCTCGATTCTGCATCGACTGTTTCTACAGTTCACTTTTGAGGGTCAGACATCTCTTATGCAAATACCCTAGATTAGTTCCTAGCCAATTGCGTTCATGCAACACCGGAAAGTAATGTGATTGGCTGTTGTCACTATGACAGTCACGTCAGCAGCAAGCTTCAGACACGCCCTCCGTCAAGCGTTGATGCCGACGCCCGTGTGAATGCAGCGTAAGACGGGCGACCCAGAGATAAGAGGAGTTCCCAAGTGGTAGCGGTACCCATATTTTCAAAGAAACAGCAACTTTCTCATTCTCTGGGACACATAGTTCGCAGCCTGGACATGTTGGACACGGACTTCCCACCTCCTCATGTGTGGACGCGACTCACAAATCCCCACACAGATCAGCGATTCAAAAGTCACGTCTCTTAAGATGTTATCACAGAAACGCATTCTGACATGCGTTCGCCAACAGGACTTTCATGTCTTGATTCTGCATCGACACTAATTTCTTCAGTTTGCTTTCGAGGGTCAGACATATCAGTACAAGGTCCTCCCTTTCAGTTGAAGAGGCTGCCCCTGCTCCGTTAAGGGAAGTGGCCATTGGCCATCGAGGACTGGCTGATCCTAGCTCACTCTCGAGATTTGTTGTGTGACCTTGCATTTCTATGGGCAGGGGTTCCCCTAGGACAAGTGTTCAGGTGTTCAAGTGTTGGTCACAACAGAAGCATCCAAGACTGGCTGGGATGGCGTGTGCAAGGGACACAGGTCAGGTTTCTGAAGAGGACCTCATCTGTAGTGGCACATAAACTGCCCCGAGTTGCTAGTGATATTGCTGGCCCATTGAGCCAGGCACGTGTTGGTCCTGACGGTCAACACAACGGGAGTAGAGTATAGGCAGTTTACGCTCACGACAAATGCGACCCCTAGTGTCAGTCATTGACACCACGTCTCGTTCCCTCAATCAGGTCACACTTTTAATGGAACCTCTAGGTTACGTATGTAACCCTAGTCTCCTAAGAAGGGGAGCGAGATGCTGCATCTCGTTGCCATGCCTAGGGCTTGCCTGCACGTTTTCTACAGACAAAAGAGTTGATGATGTGTATTACAGGCGCACTTTTCAGACACTGACCCCCCCCATAGTGTCAACTCCATGACACAACATCTCATTCCCCTTCTCAGGGAACTGGGTTATATACGGTTGTACACTTACAGCTTGTTCACTCACCAGTGCAGAGCTTCAGCCAGCAGAGCCGGACTCACATCTCATTGGAGAAGGAGGTGGGCTCACCCTGACCATACACTCCTTGGTTGTAACCGCCGCCTTCATATCCTCCGCCCTGTTGGCCGTATTCTGGCTGGTACCCGCCCTGAGAGCTGGCGTAAGGGTCCTGTCCATAACCTTCTTGTCCATAGCCTAGAAAAACACATTTAAAAGAGATTATAATTGATGGATGATGGCCTTTGCAAGCCTCAAAATGTCAAATATTTCAAATGACAAATATACTCAAAGTTGTATTAGGGTGAATCTTATAAAACTTGTCAAGAATATGTCAGAAATCAGATAAAGATATTTTGGATAAAGAAAATAAGCCCAGGGCTCGACAATAAGGACTGCCCGATGGCCCAGGGCCAGTGTGAACGACGCTCGGGACAGTTGACATAACTCACTTGCCGATCGGGCCAGAGCTGTAGGGTGTGCGTTATATAACGTCTATGATACCATAATTGTCAGACTCACTTTGTCCCTCACTTTACAAAAAACAAACAACTACAAAAAAAAAAAAACACACCCATTGAGTGCACACCAAAGTCCCTTTCTATAGTCTTTGGTGCACACATACACTACGTGACGTGCGCGTACATATTTAGTGTGCACGATTTTACAAGCGTTATTTAGTCTATTAAAATGCATTTAATGCCCCCAGAATTCAAGATAAGGGGCAAAAATGCCCCTGTATGTCTTTTATATTTATATTATTTAATATAGTTCACCAATATTACACAGAGCGCCATTTTTATCCAAATATAAAGCATGATTACAAATGTGATATTGATTTTATACAACGTACAGTTTAATAAACAAGCAGTTTATATTAAGCGACTTACATTTTTGACAACAAATTGCCTGTTTCACCAACGATAATAGTTCCAAACAAAGTCCACAGAATTGTTTTGAGTCTCTGAGCAACACTTCCTGAATTAATCAGCCGTTTGAATGAATCTGTTGAATCTCAATGACTCGTTGTTTAACAGGGACTTGCTGCCACCTCCTGGCGGGTTTAATTTCACATTTAAAAGTATCTTTTCATTTTATAAATAATTTCAAATAACAGTATTAAACTTTTTCTTTTCTTTTTTTACATTTCAAAACATTTAGGCTACACATCTGTAACTGCTCTTGATTGATTAACAAGTTATATAGTTATATACATTAGATAAGAATTTATGTACCTGAAAATCTCCTGTTTTACATAACCTGAAATTTAGTCAGGTATTCTGTATTTATTTGTGCTATTACTTGTAATTTGATTATTTGTTCCTATTTTATTACTTACCATTTACTTGTCAAACAATAATCTAGTAGCTTTTGGTGTCATAACCATATTTATTAAAGGTTACATGCATTAAAAACAATGAAAACAATAACTAGGCTTATTATATAGGCCCATTTTCTTTTCTTTTACTTTTTTAAATTTTATTATTTTCTTATTGTGGGGCCAACCGGGCGAGTAGAGAAAAATCCTTAGTGTTGAGCCCTAAAGCCTATTTGTGGGATCATTCAAATGTAATTTTTACACTGACATTAGTATAATGACAATTAAGCATATTATTCAAATCACATTCCTTTATCCTCATTACTGTAATACTGACTTCATTTATATTTAGGTTAATGTGAACCTCAAGAAGAAATGTTTATGAAATACATAAACTCATATAAACGTATGCACTGAGAGCATAAGAATTCCTGTGAATTCAGTGCTTTAATTTTTAGCCTTTCAGTTGTGCCCACCCTGGCCGAAGGAGTCCGGTGCTGGCTGCTTCTCTCCAGAGGGCATGTAAGTGCCAGCAAAGGCTGCAAGCCAACCGGTTTCCTTGAAGACGAACCATAGGTTTCCTGCCCATAGCACCACATTACAGAACCCAAACGCCTGCAGGAATCAGAGAAATTAGCCAAATGGTTACTTGCACATACTGTATGCATTCATTTGTATACCCAAAACATCTACACCATGTTATCTGATGAAAATACTGCCAGTTTCATTAGGCTAAACATGCATACACTGATTTTATCAATGGACGTTGAAACTAATCTTGTAGTAGCTGTTGCCCTAGTGGTACTGGTGCTGCATAACTGGCCATAACTTTCTAAAGTGTGATCACAAATGGGATCTGTATTGACAGTAAAAAAAAAAGTTGTCATTTTATTTTGTCAACTAATTTGTTTTCTTGTCATTAAAAATGAACATTCTGCAGGGAAAAGCATTTCCAGTTGGCATTTCAACGTTTATTCACAGATGAACCAACATCAAGGTTGAATCATTTTCAGTATTATTTTAATATTGTTTATATAAAATTATAGTATTTATTAATATACCAAGTTAGCTTTCAGTTTGTATTTTCAGTTTGAATTTTCAGTTTAGTTTTAGTAATTTTATGTGATTTTTGTATTTTTATATACAGTATCTGTGTACTGTGTATCTGTATCAAGTGAGTACACCCCTCACATTTTTGTAAATATTTTATTATATCTTTTCATGTGACAACACTGAAGAAATAACACTTTGCTACAATGTAAAGTAGTGAGTGTACAGCTGTGTAAATTTGCTGTCCCCTCAAAAAAAAAAAAAAAAAAAAAGTCAACACACAGCCATTAATGTCTAAACCGCTGGCCACAAAAGTGAGTACCACAAGTGAAAATGTCCAAATTGGGCCCAAAGTATCAATATTTTGTGTGGCCACCATTATTTTCCAGCACTGTCTTAACCCTCTTGGGCATGGAGTTCACCAGAGCTTCACAGGTTGCCACTGGAGTCCTTTTCCATGACGACATCACAGAGCTGGTGGATGTTGGAGACCTTGTGGTCCTCCACCTTCTGTTTGAGGATGTCCCACAGATGCTCAATAGCGTTTTGGTACCCTCAGCTTCTTTAGCAAGGCAGTGGTCGTCTTGGAGGTGTGTTTGGGGTCGTTATCATGTTGGAATACTGCCCTGCGGCCCAGTCTCCAAAGGGAGGGGATCATGCTCTGCTTCATTATGTCACAGTGTTGGCATTCATGGTTCCCTCAATGAACTGTAGCTCCCAAGTGCCGACACTCCCACCACCATGCTTGACTATAGGCAAGACACACTTGTCTTTGTACTCCTCACCTGGTTGCCACCACACATGCTTGACAGCATCTGAACCAAATAAGTTTATCTCGCTCTCATCAGACCACAGGACATGGTTTCAGAAATCCATGTCCTTAGTCTGCTTGTCTTCAGCAAACTGTTTGCAGGCTTTCTTGTGCATCATCTTTAGAAGAGGCTTCCTTCTGGGACGACAGCTATGCAGACCAATTTGATGCAGTGTGCGGCGTATGGTCTGAGCACTGACAGGCTGACCCCCCACCCCTTCAACCTCTGCAGCAATGCTGGCAGCACTCATACGTCTATTTCCCAAACACAACCTCTGGATATGACGCTGAGCACGTGCACTCAACTACTCTGGTCGACCATGGCGAGGCCTGTTCTGAGTGGAGCCTGTCCTGTTAAACCGCTGTATGGTCTTGGCCACCGTGCTGCAGCTCAGTTTCAGGGTCTACGCCATCTTTATGTAGAGCAACAATTCTTTTTTTCGGATCCTCGGAGAGTTCTTTGCCATGAGGTGCCATGTTGAACTTCCAGTGACCAGTATGAGAGAGTGAGAGCGATAACACCAAATTTAACACACCTGCTCCCCATTCACACCTGAGACCTTGTAACACTAACGAGTCACATGACACCGGGGAGAGAAAATGGCTAATTGGGCCCAATTTGGACATTTTCACTTAGGGGTGTACTCACTTTTGTGGCCAGCGGTTTAGACATTAATGGCTGTGTGTTGAGTTATTTTAAGGGGACAGCAAATTAACACTGTTATACAAGCTGTACACTCGCCACTTTACATTGTAGCAAAGTGTCATTTCTTCAGTGTTGTCACATGAAGAGATATAATAAAATATTTACAAAAATGTGAGGGGTGTACTCACTTCTGAGATACTGTATATATTTTTTAAATATTTAATTTAGCTTTATTTTGTTTTAGTTTTAGTTATTTTAGTACTTTAACTTATGTAATTTCAGTTAGTTGTCTAGGCAAAATCTTATCAACTTTATTTCCTTTTTTATAACCATTTAGTATTAAAGTGCCCCTATTATGCCATTTTAAATGTAAAACCTAATTTTGTTTTGGAGTCTCCTACAATAGTTTTACAAGGTCAAAAAACACTTTAATTTATAAATATACATCGCAGAATCACCTCTTTTCTCACACTGTCTGAAACAGTTCTCTAAACCCCTCCTTTCTGAGAGCCTGCTCTACTCTGATTGGTCAGATGTTCCAGTCTGTTGTTATTCGTCTATCACTTTTAGTGCTTTGGAAACAAAACACCCATTACCATATATAAATTAAAGCTCCAGAGGCTTCCTCGGCACTTGCAGAAAGTAAGACTGGAATTACTGACGACTAGGTTCAGGCAGTTCATTTTCAACTTTCAGTTCAACTTTAAATGTTGAAACTACAACTTACATTATTTTAACCACATTAAAACGTTAAGGTTGGTCACTTGCTGGCTAAGTTTGTATATAACGGTGTATAATGGAGTATAATGAATGATTATCAATGCATGACTACCGTATCTTACAGGAGTCACATAATTTCATCTATGCTCATTGACATAACGTCTAACCTGTCTCAACTGCCCACATGTGTCTGTCAGGAACTGTCAGTTTTTTCGTTCATTTTGTTTTCATTATCATGGACTTTTAGTTTAATTTGATTCATTTTCTGTTGTCTTTGTTCTAGTTCTCTTTAGTTACTATGGCAATTTATTTGATCATCACACCTGTTTGTCTTTTAGTTCATTATCAATGTATACTTAAGCTCCTTTGTTTCCTCAGTTCAGGGTCGGTTATGTTATGTAGCCTTGGATTACCCTGTGTAATCTTTGGGATGTTTAACTGTGACAGTGTCATTATGAAATTCTAGAAATACATTTAATATGTGCACAGTAACATTATATATAGTAACTGTACCCACCACAGATGTGTTCAGGCCAGAAACCACAGGCTCATGGATTTCTTTGCAGCGGTTTTCCTCACGATCACATGCAGCGATGAGATTGATGACCTCATCGGGGTCAGTTGCCCTCTTAACATCCGAGAGACCTTTGGCCCACGCCGATGAGCTCACCAACCACATAAAGGTAAAAATAGCTGTCACCACAAAATCCTGTAGAACAATAAAACCAAATTATTTATGTTTTTTTCATTGGAATACTCATCACCATTACATTTTAATGGGTTATATGACATAAAAAAACAAATTAAACATTATGCTTTTACTGCCATAGTATGATGCGGTGACATTTCACCATTTAAAAATCTTTCTGACATAATATTTAAAGGGATAGACTAATGTAACGGTTAAGTCAAGTCAAGTCACCTTTATTTATATAGCGCTTTTAACAATGCAGATTGTGTCAAAGCAGCTTTACAGTGATAACTGGTATATCATTTTCAGCTTTTAAAGAAAATGGTGTCAATGCAGGCAGATCAAAACACTGTTGAATATCAAATGTCAAGTGTCCCCAACTAAGCAAGCCAAAGGTTAACAAAATATATATACCATATAAAATTGATATGTCATTGTTAGTGAATGTTAGGTAATGCACTAACATTAATGAATGGGACCTCATTGTAAAGTGTTACCCATTTGTTTTTTGTTTTTTTCCCCTCTCTCTCTCTCTCATTTAAGCCATTACATTTTATGCTGAATCAAAGTAGATGATGTTAATCAGCTGAAATTAAACTTTTTAATTTCATAATTTCAAAATGGCACATAAGGCTATCTGCCTCACAGGAAAGAGACCGCAAGAAGACTCACAGCCTGAGCGCCTTTGTTTCCCTCGCGGTACTTCTCCATGAGGAAGATGTACACGGAAATGGCTGCCATTGTATAAAGGAAGGAAAAGACACCAATGGTGACAAAGAACTCAGCAGAGGAAGAGTTGTCTCCCACCAGAAAGAGACGTTCAGGTTCTGGCCCTTTACATGTAGGAGCATCAAACCATATCTGGTGCAGTCTGTGGAAAAAGGTAAATGTCTGTCAGAGATTTCAGTCTCTTGACCAATGTGTGAGAGTGTGTGTGCACGTGTTAGTTTATGTGAATGACTTTAAAAAGGTTCTCCTATGGAATCATAAACACTTTAAAGTCGGCATACAACGTTTTTCTTTCCTATTGTGACGTATATCTAAGCGAAACGGTTTCTTGAAGAAGAAAAACATAGGGCGGGACTTGATTTTGTCCATCGTGAATCGAATGGATTGTTGGATGGTTGTGGTTTGCTATTGGTGGATCTCATGTGAGTGTCTGGTTGTCCCGCCCTCACGCCAGTAAACACATCATCAAAGAAAAGATGTCTGATTTTATAGCATACAAAAAGTTCGGTGTATGTACTGTAGTTGTACCACCTGACATGGAAAGTTTACTAACCTACCCATACAGTTTTTACCAGTATTTGAGAGAGATCTACAAACTTTTCACTCTGCCACAAGGATCAGTTAGGTTCCTTTAGATGATGCTAGGTCTGGGCGATAAAACGCTATCGATAACGCCTGCCTGCCGGCGACGATGAGATGGTGAATAAAAAAAATTACATATCAGCTCGTCAATGTGGCAGTTTCATGGTTTCCTTAGGTCTTACAGTTGATCTACTTCAAAGTTCGTCTTGAGAGAGCAGTTGTCATGTCGGTATTAACAGCTGCACAAACAGTGCTTTCAACCACAAAGTATCTTTATTTCTGTGTTACAAATATTAAGTTATCACAGAAGTACTGAGATAAAAGTTTATAGTTAAGATAAAAACACTAATGTCTATGTTATCGATCAAAATTGAGCACATTAAAAACAAAAACTTGGCGCTGAAAACTATGCATTTATCGGTTACATTGTTTCACCAGCAGGTGGCGACAAGTGAGTGTTAAAATGTATTTGACGTTGAATCTTCATTCAGCAGATTCTTTCAAATACACGGATTCATTTAGTAATGAAACAAGAGAATATGAGCGAGTCATTGAATCATACATCCAAACAGATTAAAAAAAAATTTATTCAAATAAATTAAATTTTAAAATAGAGCGCAGCGATTAATATTTTGTAAGAAACTCTAGTAAATTGCATGTTATTTCGTTTAGTTGTCATTCAGAATCTTAGTTTAATGATCTTAGTTTGACAAAACAAAAAAGTTTATCAATTTATCCAGAATTCCGCAGCTCTAAGTTTCTTTAATGCTTATTTATTTAATCTTCATATAAAATAAGATTTGCTTACAAACAATATGAAACATTATATTGTGATAAATTTAACTGTATTGCCCAGCCCTAGATGATGCATTATCATGTTTACTGTTATTACCTTGTCAATTCGTAACAAAAGAGCCATGTTTGCAGTGGTGCCACCCTGACATTCAAATGACTGGACAAAGGTTTTTCAATTATCTCAACAGCTTTAAAACTACTGATATTTATAAAAAGTGTTTATATGAAAGGTTTCAAACCTAAAATGATGCCATTTAGTTTTTAATTTTGTATTATTAAGACACCATTTTAAATAGTTTCCCTAGTCTGTTCATTTGTTCGAACAGTTGCACCACCTCACATTTGGGGGGTTTAAGATAACAAAACATAAAATATGTATTATTTAAATGTAATAAAATGAATTCAAACTAAATAGGTTTTAAAGAATAAAGTGATATATGGCATGAATTTACCAAATTGTTGTAAAAGGAAATAATGTACTTGGACACAAAAATATGCATGTCATGTCACTGACCCATTTACATGTTTTCAAACAGTCATTCTGATTTTTCTATTTGCTTTGGTGTTAATCAAACACCAAATACTTAAACACACCCTTTTGAAAATCTGCTTAGGGCCGACCCTGCAAGCAGCGCTGGATGAAGTGGATATTCACCTAAAAGGCTACTTTTTGAGAGTAAACTTTGAGAAAATTCAGCTACATGCTGTGTCATGTGAATAAGTGGCCGTTCACACCGAAAGTGTTTTTCACACTGTTTTCCAATATGCACTATATATGAACGTCTTTGACAACTGCATTGCTTTTTGCCATCTTCCTGTTTTTAAACATTTAAAATGTCTCTTTTGTAGTTACAGGTACTGGTCATATAATTAGAAGATCAAAAAGTTGATTTATTTCACTAATTCCATTCAAAATGTGAAACTTGTATATTATATTCATTCATTACACACAGACTGATATATTTCAAATGTTTATTTCTTTTAATTTTGATGATTATAACTGACAACTAAGGAAAATCCCAAATTCAGTATCTCAGAAAATTAGAATATTACTTAAGACCAATACAAAGAAAGGATTTTTAGAAATCTTGGCCAACTGCAAAGTGTGAACATGAAAAGTATGAGCATGTACAGCACTCAATACTTAGTTGGGGCTCCTTTTGCCTGATTTACTGCAGCAATGCGGCGTGGCATGGAGTCGATCAGTCTGTGGCACTGCTCAGGTGTTATAAGAGCCCAGGTTGCTCTGATAGTGACCTTCAGCTCTTCTGCATTGTTGGGTTTGGCATATCGCATCTTCCTCTTCACAACACCCCATAGATTTTCTATGGGGTTAAGGTCAGGCGAATTTTCTGGCCAACTAAGAACAGGGATACCATGGTCCTTAAACCAGGTACTGGTAGCTTTGGCACTGTGTGCAAAAATGAAGTCCTGTTGGAAAATGAAATCTGCATCTCCATAAAGTTGGTCAGCAGCAGGAAGCATGAAGTGCTCTAAAACTTCCTGGTATACGGCTGCGTTGACCTTGGACCTCAGAAAACACAGTGGACCAACACCAGCAGATGACATGGCACCTCAAACCATCACTGACTGTGGAAACTTTACACTGGACCTCAAGCAACGTGGATTGTGTGCCTCTCCTCTCTTCCTCCAGACTCTGGGACCTTGATTTCGAAAGGAAATGCAAAATTTACTTTCATCAGAGAACATAACTTTGGACCACTCAGCAGCAGTCCAGTCTTTTTTGTCTTTAGCCCAGGCGAGACGCTGTCTGTTGTTCAAGAGTGGCTTGACACAAGGAATGCGACAGCTGAAACCCATGTCTTGCATACGTCTGTGCGTAGTGGTTCTTGAAGCACTGACTCCAGCTGCCGTCCACTCTTTGTGAATCACACCCACATTTTTGAATGGGTTTTGTTCCACAATCCTCTCCAGGGTGTGGTTCTCTCTATTGCTTGTACACTTTTTTCTACCACATCTTTTTCTTCCCTTCGCCTCTCTATTAATGTGCTTGGACACAGAGCTCTGTGAACAGCCAGCCTCTTTTGCAATGACCTTTTGTGTCTTGCCCTCCTTGTGCAAGGTGTCAATGGTCGTCTTTTGGACAACTGTCAAGTCAGCAGTCTTCCCCATGATTGTGTAGCCTACAGAACTAGACTGAGAGACCATTTAAAGGCCTTTGCAGGTGTTTTGAGTTAATTAGCTGATTAGAGTGTGGCACCAGGTGTCTTCAATATTGAACCTTTTCACAATATTCTAATTTTCTGAGATACTGAATTTGGGATATTCCTTAGTTGTCAGTTATAATCATCAAAATGAAAAGAAAAACATTTGAAATATATCAGTCTGTGTGTAATGAATGAATATAATATACAAGTTTCACTTTTTGAATGGAATTAGTGAAATAAATAAACTTTTTGATGATATTCTAATTATAAGACCAGCACCTGAATGAATGCTAGACATACTCAAGAAAATGAGAACTTCTCTCAGAGTTGAATTTAACTTTTTAGTGTTGTTTTTGCAAAAAAATAAAAAAAACCTTTTGTGTTCTTGACTTCTATATTGTACAGTTAAAAAAAAAAAAAAAAAAAACTTGTGGACTTGTGTCTGCAGTACTGTGATCTGATTGGACAGGAATGGCAGTGGAACGCTGACCTGAACGGGTAGCCAAACTCAACTTCAATGTTCAGGTCACTCTCTGTGCGGTTCTTACACTCCACACTCAGTCGAAACACTCCAGAGTAACCGCCACAGGTGGAGAACGCAAAGATGGCAAAGAACTGAGAAGGAGAAAGAAAGAGATACAGTTGTTATAGTGCATAAGTGTGTAGAATGGCAATTAGCATGAACTGAATAGAATGTACAAGCTATATGATAAATATCCTATTTTCATTGTGTTTTTGCAAGCAACATATAATTTGCAAAATATTTTTGGACGAACTCTTAACAGCATAAATAGATTTGTTTTTTTGTTCGCCTGTCAGCTAGGAGGAGTTCTAATATATAGTGATCAATCACATTGAATTATGGCTCAGGCTAAAAAATAAATAAATAAATAAAAATTCAAGGAATATATGGAAACTACATGAATAAATATAAATACACCACCAGTCAAACGTTTAAATAATTACAATATTTTATGTTGCTGAAAAAGTCTCTTTTTGCTACATTTATTTGTTCAAAAATACAGTAAAAACTTATTACAGACTCAAACTGCTGGAATGGTTTCTCTTTTTTTTTTTTTCTCGTTTGTTTTTATTCAGAAAGGATTCAGAGCTCTTGTTTGTAACAAGACAACTCATTTCCAGGCTGGATATAAGCTTTTAACTATTATGCTAGTGTCCTGCAAGATAGTTTAGCCTACTAGCACAGTGCAAACTAGATAGGAAAAGCATTTCTGATCATCTTAAACAAGACATTACAATAATATGCAAATATGTAAACTATTCAAAATGATATAGTACATTAATGCTACCCATTAAAATTTGAGGATGGAAAGAATGAAGTCTCTTATAGTCACCAAAGATTATTTGATTAAAAAAAAAAAAAAAAAAAAAAAAAAGTTGTAATATTGTAAAATATTACTAAAAATAAAAAGAACTTTTCTGTTTGAATATATTTTAAGTGTCACATGATCCTTCAGAAATTATTCTAATATGCCGATTTGCTGCTCAAGAAATATTTATTTTTAATATCAATGTTGAAAACAGTTAATATTTTTGTTCTATTCTTTGATGAATAGAAAGCTCAAAAGAACAGCATTTATTCACAATAGAAATCTTTTGTAACAAATGCATTTACTGTCATTTTTGATCAATTTAATGCATCCTTGCTGAGTAAAAGTATTCATTTCTTACTGAACCAAGTTTTAAATGGTAGTTTACATCACATGAAAGTAAAAACATTTAAATAAAAATATTCAGACATTTCACTTGTAAACCTAATTTAAAAATGTCAAGAAAATGAAGGGAGATTCATATAAATATAAAGTAAAGAGAAAATACAGAAATGAGAATGGTTCATGTTTCTGTGTTAATTCACCATCTGTTGTAACACACCAGATAAAAATAAAATATCTGCTAACCCACTCAAATTGCATTGCTGACACAAGCACACACAGGGCAAAGAAATGCAGCTACTGTATCTTAGTCACTGTGTTGCACCTGTTGTCATGGATACTTAGCAAATGAGATGAGGTGACAAACATGAGCCGTTAACAAATGATCACAATAACGTTCGTGAACTGACTGGTATTAAAGCAGTAATTAAAACACCTAGCAAATGCACTGGTGTCACAATAGTGCAGGCACATGCATGACACACACACACACACAGATTAGTTGGTCAGAGTATTTTTACCACACCCTCCCTTCACTGCAGGAAGATCCGATTGAATAGAAAATCCTGCTATTAATCTTACTGAGGTGCTTCACCATCTGTCAGTACACACGCTGTGCTGATCTAATACACTTTACTCTACACACACAAACACACAAATAATCTCTGTTCCAAAACATAGTGAGCTGCCTTGAAGGCAGAGAGCTGCGCTTAGAAGGCAGCATCCTAGCCACCACTGAATAAGTGACAGATTTGGAAACGCTCTACATAGGCAGCATCTCTGCGTGCCACAGATAGCCCTCTGTACACAATTTATTTCAGTAGTGTTTGGTATTAGCATGCTGCTATACTCTTATAAGCAACACAAACTGTATGTAATCACGGAGACCGTTTTTAAATATCTGCTTGTATGAATCAAGAAATTCATATAGGTTTGGAACGACTTTTGAATCAGCAACATGGATAACGATTGAATGCCTGTTGAATTTTGTTTTTCAGTTTTGCTAATCGAATTGACACTGATATAGCGACGTTGTTTCAACATTTTACTTTTTTAACATTGGTGAATTAAAATTAGTATTGATTTTTTTTAACATTAACAAAACTTACATTACTTCAAACACACTTCAAAGATGAAGGTTGGTCATGTGTTGGCTGGTAAGTAAATAAATTAGTTAAATGTAAGTAAAAATCGACTCAACAATATTTTTAGTGAATAAATCATGAACTCAAACTCTGAACTCATGCATTTTTTATTGCAATGCAGCATAAATTTTCCCACTTTTGGGATTGCATATTTTTGGAACAGCCTTAAACATTTTCTAGGCAAAAGGGGTGGTTGATTATGATTTCACTTTTTTAACTTTAGTTAGTGTTTAATGTTGCTGTTTGAGCATAAACAACATCTGCAAAGTTATGACGCTCAAAGTTCAATGCAAAGGGAGATATTTTCTTTTAAAGAATTCTCTGTTTAAGGACTACAACAAACAGCTGGTAGGGACTACAACGAGCTTCTTCCTGGGTTAGTGACATCACTAACCCTAAAATTTACATAAACCCCGCCCATGAGAACAAACAACAGAGGGGGTGTGGCCATGTTGGGCTGCTTTAGAGAAGAGAAAGAGTTGTAGTAGAGCGTTATCATGCCATCATTTTACACCGGACTGCTTCACAAACGAGGTTTAATTCAACGCTGGATTTGCACAAAAGATTAACATGACGGCACATGCTAGTCGTTGAGTTGAATCAACTCCACAGCAACTACATAAATGTATCCAATAACCGTTCAGAAATGTCCAGATTCCTTCTAAAAGTTGTAACTTCTTCCTGAGTCTCTCCATCAGTGTCCGACTCCGGTTTGAACAATGTAAGGCTGAACACCGTTACTGACAATCCTCATTTTGGCTGCGTGAGATTCTCCAGCTTTGTTGTTGCTGAGCAACAGAAGCGTGAGCTGTTAAAGCTCTGCCCTCTTCTGGAAAGGGGGCCGGGAGCAGCAGCTCATTTGCATTTAAAGAGACAAACAAAAACGACATGTTTTTGCTCACACCCAAATAGGTGCAAATTTGACAAGCTATAATAAATTATCTGTGGGGTATTTTGAGCTGAAACTTCACAGACACATTCTGAGGACACCAGAGACTTAGATTATATCTTGTGAAAAGGGGGATTATAGGTCCCCTTTAAATTCAGTCATATAGCACATATGCACAGACAGACAGAAGCATGTGCATTACTGTGTTTAAATGCACAACTTGTGAATCTCGGTACACAAATAGTTACTGATGTATTACGGGACAAGCACCAGATGAAATAAACACAAATCAGAAAATGATTTGTGGGTTATTACTTGCACTGAGTGATTATATTCATAATCGAAACACATAATTCCCAGTCCAAGGACTTGAACAGCTCTGAATATAACATCACGTGTTGTCATCTTGAGACTACGGTAATAATGACATGGCGTGAATGCAGCATAAGCCCTCAGTTCCCTTCATTTCATTGTCCAGTATTGTTCTTGTTAAGCGTGGTTATTTCCTGAGCTTCCTCCCTGCGATTCTCCTTCGTGTTCCTGGCAGAATTTACTATTAAAAACTAAAAACTTTTGTTATCCTTCGTGATGGTGCGCTTACTACAGCCTACACAGCACCTGGAAAATGGGAGTTGAATTTTTTTAATGGCAAGTGAATGCATTTATGCAATAAAGCATCATAATATCCACAAAATTTTGGCATCATTCTGCAATTTAGAGTTTTGCTGGAGAAGAACCAACTGAGGATGCATGCCAGCTCCGGTCCAGTGACTATAAACTTCTCCCTAATTCTGAGCAATAAATTAGAGCAAGCTTTAAAAAGAAAATTAGACAGAAATGGGCACAAATACAAGACATAATACAGTGAACCAAAGCGCAGGATGTTAAATCTACAGACGTGCCAGAAATCTTTTTCAAAACGGACCATTAACTGACTACTGTCTTATGAAAAATCCTGGAATGTTTTCCTCAAAAAACTTAATTTCTTTTCAACTGAAGAAAGAAAGACATGAACATCTTGGATGACATGGGGGTGAGTAAATTATCAGAAAATTGTAATTTTGAAGTGAACTAATTCTTTAAAATCAAAAGATTCATAAACGACAGTCTTGATTTACCATCACTTGTAAACTCTCTTGTTCCTCTATTATGTAAGCAACAGCAGTGAGTGTTTACAGCCACCCACACAAAATGTGCAAAATACTGTGTGTGTGTGTGTGTGTGTTTTTAACTGCCAGCTATAATTAAGAGAACCTAAACTGGATTTGCTCTGCCTGTAAGAAATACCAGTTCTTTTGGTAAAATCACAGTTTTAAAAGTTGCAACCCCAAATATCTAAAAAGATTACAGTTTTTAGAGGGAAATAATATAAATGAAAGAGAAAAGAAAAGGCATTATGTATTACAAATAACAAGATAAAATAACACCTTGCAAGAACTGTAGTTACTCACCCATTGTAAGACTTTAATGAATCCTAATGGCTGTTTGAAGACTGTGAACTGCCCAGTGGCGACCAACTAAAAAAAAAAAAAAAAAAAAAAAAAAAAAAAAAAACCAAATGAACAGAGAATGTCAACAACAAAAAGTACTGCTATAAAGACAATCAATATCTATCTGTGAAAAAGAAGTACAACTTAGTGCTTATTAAGGATAAAATATACTTTAAAAGAATATACTTCAGTGCAAACTTAATGTCCCATTGAAAGCATTTAAATTTTAAAAATTAAATGCAATGAAAATACATGGTATCTGCAAGAACTAAAAATGAAAGTATCGGACTCGTTCGGGAAAAAGTGTTATCAGTGCATCCCTAATAGTTACCGATTATGTTCGCCTGCCCCTCCTCGTTATCTCCATTGCATTTAAGCCCTCGGTTTGGTTCTTTGGTTTTTGTCCAGTATTGTCTTTATCACTGTTTGGAAAGCTGCTGCGTTTGTTCCTGTTATCCTGGATTATCATTTTGGTTTTGAATTAATACGGCTGTGATTATATTCATCCACTTAAGTATATTAAGAAACAGGCATGAAAAATGAGGTCAAAAGTGGCCTTTCATTTCATTATTATTATTATTATTATTATTATTATATTATCTGCAAGTACACTTTTTTTAAATACATTCTAAAACATAATTCAATAAATACAGTAATAAACAACTATAGTACCTTAATAAAATCTCTGAATATCACTTAAGTGACTGTTTGAGTTGGACATACCAAATACAATACATCTATTATTTGATTAACAACATTTTTTTTTAAGATATCAATATTTTTGTAAAATTTCTTTAACAAGATGGTCAGGTTGAGGACGGACCAAGAGCCAATAAGACCGAAAGATTGTACGAACTGCTTGCTATAAATTATATTAGTGAACACAAATGAAATAAGTTCACATTACTCATAAGTATTGGTTTTTAAATGGGCTTACTTAAATATTTGAGTTAACTAGTTGGGTCTCCTACTCAGTTTGATTTGCCATAAAATATACTTGATAATTTTAAGTCTAAAAAAAGTGTGTACTTTGAAGTAGTGATTTGAAGTGCACTAGAAGTGCACATTCAACAATATTAAGCACACTCCTTTTTCTATCTATCTTTGTACAGTATGTATCTGTCTGTCACCAGAATGTAGAGAGTATTTTCAGCTTATTGCTTCCACGGAGCACAGACTCGTGTATTTTGGTGGATATTGCAGCAGGTATTGTGCATTTTTCTCCTTTATATGAATACACTTTTTCTTTTTTCCCTCAGTACACTCTAATAACCTAACTGTCCCTGCTTACGTCGTGATGACGACAGAGCTGCTCGCCGCAGCAGCGACCAATAGAGCGCACGTGAGAGGAGAGGGAGACTTTGCGAGCATTAGAATTAGTCAAAGCTGCTTATCTCAACGTTTCCTTTATGAAAGTGCAACTGCGAGCATTTGCAGGCTACAGGCCGATATATTGGACTCGCACAGCAGGCATATAAGGCCAGAGAGCACGCGAGTGAATGCGGCACACTGCAGACTGAGGCAGTGACAGCGTCGCACAATCATTTCTCAGTTTGCTCTTTAGTGCCAATGCAAACCATATACCATCTATTGTAATCCAGTGTGCGATAGCCCTGTTCTATTACAGCGTAATAAATGACAGCCACTGTCTGAATAAATAGTATTGTGAAATCCGATTCATTTTAGCGAATCGGTTCTCTCGGACGGTTTTATTTAATAAGCTATAGTTCATCGTTTGAGGCGTCAGTCAAAAGCAGCATTTTTTTAGTTTGAGTCATATGGATCGTGTATGGTTCCAACATGTCTGTTCCCAAAGTTATCCTTTTTACGAACGTTATTTGAATCGGTTCGTTTGAATCACTAAAAAGAACCGGTTCAAAAGACGATTTGTTCGCGAACTGGACATCAATAAATACAGATAAATTACCCGGAGACGGCTCTCGTCCTTTTATATCTAATCTCACAGATGCAACATGAAAATAAAGACTTTAAGCTATTTAATCAGCCAGTTTGAATATATAGCTAGCCGTTTGAAAATAGTTGCGCATTAGTTAATTCATTCTTACTAAATAATATATATATACCGTAGTATAAAATACCACCGTCGCAATGCACTGCTTGTATCCTGCTGTTATTTATCGGTTTTACGCGAATTGTCTTGAATTTCTAACGGTTTTCTGGAGTGTTTTATTCGGTGGCATCCAACAGGGATTCCCTGGAAGTCAACGAGACGTCGTAGGTATTTCCTTGTCCTGTTAAGTCATTAAAATAACTCAGTTATCCGTCCTGTTAAAATCAATGCTAGTCAGTCAAATAACAGTAGCCTGTTTGCCTTTATACACGAATAAGTGTGAGGACTTTGCAGTACATTGTAGAGTTTATTAGGTGAATAGCTTTGATTGAATGCCCTACCTGGTTGACAACATCCATCTCGGCCGCTTTATCGCTGATAAGAGGATCAGTCGAGTGGAGGTAGAGCGCCGCTACATCCGGGTCACAGCAGCAGGAGCGCTCCGAAACATAATGACACCCGCTCAGGATTATCTATCGGTCAAGTCAGAGCCATAGAGAGACTCTGGTTCAAGTCATGTCTGAGGAAATGTGCTTCTTTCACAGCTGCACTTATTAATATAATGGGTAATAACTAATTAATTAATTATAATGAATAATAATAGATAAATATAAATTAAAAAACAATACTAAATAAATAAAAACTATTTATAATTATTATAATAAATAATAAATTAAATTATTTTGTCAGACATACAACGATCTTGTGCAAATCAATAAATGTAATTGTTTTGTACTTTTTTTTTATACCTTTTTTTACAGAACAACTGAAAATATTTTCTGTGGTTTGTATTTTGAATTGTGTTTCAGTTTATTAGTAGTGTACAAAATTAAATGTCCATTTTCACCACTATTCAGGACACTCACTCACTGACTGACTCACTGACCCGCTCGCAAAAAAGCACCAATGGAAAATGAAACAAACAAACAAAAAAAAGTAATGAAAATATAAGGAGTTCTGGAGGTCATGGGTAAGTTGAGCAGGGCGGTGTTGGCAGGTTAGGAGGCCTCCAGGGTGATGCCAGCAGTTCAGGTGCACAGTTCGAAGCCGGCATTTGGTGACCAGGGTGGGGATGCCAGTCCAGGGGACCATGGAGGATGGGCCTTCGTGGTCTTGTCCAGGACCCCATGCTCGGCCACTATGACTATGGGTATATAATTTTCTTGTGGGAATTTAGGCGTTGGTGACCCGGAGCAGACGCCGGAGCGGGCCTGGGGGCTGGAGCCAGGGAAGCTCGGGATAAGAGCAATCACTGGGCTGAGCTCAGGGATGAAAGCAGCCTCATTGCTGAGCTCTGGGATGAAAGTGATTTCCTGGCTGAGCTCAACAGCTGAAGCAAACTTAGGGCTCTGCGTTATTGTGTGTGCAGCCTAGACACCCACAAAAGCAAGTGCCATAGTCGGGCTGCGTTCGGGAACTGGAGCCCTCTCCGGGCTGCGTTCGGGAACTGGAGCCCTCTCCGGGCTGCGTTCGGGAACTGGAGCCCTCTCCGGGCTGCGTTCGGGAACTGGAGCCCTCTCCGGGCTGCGTTCGGGAACTGGAGCCCTCTCCGGGCTGCGTTCGGGAACTGGAGCCCTCTCCGGGCTGCGTTCGGGAACTGGAGCCCTCTCCGGGCTGCGTTCGGGAACTGGAGCCCTCTCCGGGCTGCGTTCGGGAACTGGAGCCCTCTCCGGGCTGCGTTCGGGAACTGGAGCCCTCTCCGGGCTGCGTTCGGGAACTGGAGCCCTCTCCGGGCTGCGTTCGGGGGCTAAAGCAATCACTTGACTCTGGTCAGGGGCTGAAGCTTTCTCTGAGCTGCATTAGGGGACAGAATCTTTCTCTGGGCTGAAAGTTGGAGTGGATTCTAGGGCAGAGGACCAGAGAAGGGAAGCTGATTTCAGCACTGACCAGACAGACGTAAACACTGGATCCGCAACTTTAGCTCCCAGGTCAACCATTGGAGGGGTATGTGGAGGGTGCTGGTTTAGGGTGAACTGCCTACATGCTTCCGGATAGGAACTGAGTGATGATTTTGATTGTCCTCATTAGCTACATCAACAAAGAAATCTGAACAGTGTAAATCGAGGACATAATTAATAAAGTCCACTATGGACATATAACAATCATCAGGAAACAGGAATCTAATTAAATTATCATCATCCAGTCCCATCCGGAAGCAGGCATTAATTGTAGTATCACTCCAGCTCACCAAATGAGAAACATACAGAAACTCCTCCACATACCGCTCCAAAGACTGTCCATTCTGCTGAATGGTGAGGAGGTTGTCTTCAGCCCAGGTCACTGTAGAAGATCCAGTCTTCTCTATTCTTTGAGGTCAAGCTTTCTGTCACGGTGGGGTTGCAGTATTCAAGTGCATTAAGAAGGAGATATCTTCAAGAACTTTTAATCGAATTATCCAAACAAGGAACAGGGGAAATAACCAGGAAAACATACTATAAACCCCATGTAACTTTAAACAAAGCTCAACAAAGACCAGACAGAAACTGAGGGCTTACATGGACAAACAAGAGAGCCAATTAACAAGACACACCTGAAAAGAGAACACTAATTAATCAGTAACCTAGGAGACAAACAGGTGAACTAAATGACTAATCACACACAGGAAAACTAGGTCAACAGCAGGTGATCAAACAGAAGGAGAACGTAATAAAAACAAATACAAAACAGAACAAATCCCTGACAGGTAGCCTATCCATTTGTCTTCATTTACTCACTCTCAAGTTGTTCCAAACCTGTATGAGTTTCTTTCTTCTGTTAAACACAAAAGAAGATCTTTTAAAGAACGTTGGTTGACGGGCCCCATTGACTTCCATAGTATTTTTTCCATACTATGGAAGTCACTGGGGCCATCAACTGTTTGGTAACCCACATCCTTCAAAATATCTTCTTTTGTGTTCAGAAGAAACTCATACAGGTTTGGAACAACTTTGGGGTGAGTAAATGAAGACAGAATTTTCATTTTTGGGTGAACTATCCCTTTAGCACCCTTTAAAAGTATTAGTAAATATAACCCAGTACAGAAACATAAATGCTATTTAAACAAAATAACAGGTGCCCGTGGCAAGAATCTTTGTGGCAGTGAAGACAGAGAACTTTATGACCTAAACAATATTTGTGTGGTTGAAAATTATAGCCTATTTATATTTAATATCAAAAATATATAAAACCAACATGAATATCTCATAGTTTTAACTACATTTTTTTTTTACAATATTTTATTGACATGTTAATGTGTGTGAATTTAAATGATCTGTTTTATATGTTATATATTTGAACACTTATTATTTTAAGCTATATACAGAAAACCTGTCTAATTTCCGCCCCGCATTAAATCCAGGAAGTGACGTAACAGTTTTCCTGCCCGCCCCTCATGAGCATGGCCGCTTACAGGAGCATCGGGGTTGGAAGGAATTTAGCCGTTCTTTTAACGAGATCGTGAGTCTTTACTGTACTATGCTGTTTTACATTTCAGTTATAAATAATGTCTGTCAGATTGCTTAGAGTCGTGCGAAGCGTTTAAGTTTTAAAGAGTTTCATAATACATTACAGTGTCACTGACAAGGTCTGAGTGACGCAGATGCAGGGTACTTATTGGAGTAATAATATCATGAATATTCTTAAGTTAACGCATTGGTATCACCACTTTTGGATATGTATTTTCACTTTTCTAGACTGATTTCTGGCATAAATAGTGCAAAAGCTGGTTACTGCAATATATTTACCACAGCAAATGCTGAAACCATAAAAAACACAGTAATAACGGGATCTTCTTCAAACGTGGAACCTTGCTCTCATGCTAATTTACAATAGTTAATAACAATAACTGTACCAAAAACAAAAAATAATATTATGTTAATATAATTTTACAATAATAATTTTTGCGAGGGCACTTTATATTTTATTGTTGATGTTAGTAAGGCATATTAGGAAAATGTCCCGTTGTAAAGACATGTACAGTTGCTGTTACAGTACAATAATTAGATTATTTGCTGTGCTCGAAGGCATCCTGTGTGCAGTTACCATGGAGCAGGGCTCAACAGACCCCACCTTCACAAAGTGGGCAGAAGGCAGATTCCACAGCAAGCAACCACTATGTTTAGTAAGTATTACCAATATTCAGGTTTGCACATTATGATAAAGTTTGGCTGGAATGGATCATAACGTTTCTTTCATCTCATCAGTCAGAAACATGTTTATTCAGACCCAAGACACTCCAAACCCAAACAGCCTGAAGTTTCTCCCTGGTCGCATGGTGATGGAGTCGGGGACTATGGACTTTGCTGGACCAAGAGAGGCTTATTGTTCACCCTTGGCAAGGTGGAGTTTGTGTTTTTACCCAGTCTAGACACTTTTCCCCTCTGGAGGTTGATCTAATTGCTTATGCATTATTAATCATGATTCATAGTAATCTTTAGGAGAAGTTATTAGGTTTAACAGTAAGCAAGCTTAAGTCAATGTAAGTGATTTCACCAGTTATAGCATTGACTGCAATTTTTTAAATACATTTTCTAAAGAATACGTCAGTCGTAGGCCTGTCATGATTATTGATTCATTGATTAATCACCTGGTCATTCTAATCGCAGTTGTTTGAGATAACTGTAATAATTGTGCAGTCTAAATTTCAATCCCATTTTGCCATCCAAAGAATTTCAATCAAATGCGCAACATTGTCTTCTTTTCCAGTGTGGTAAACACAGAGTAAAGAATATAGAAAATAAAAAAACACTGTTAGGAACACTGTTCATATTATATTATATCAGTGGTCCACGGCCCACAGGTTTTAAGATAACTTAAAATTAATTTAAATATATTAATATAATTCATTAATTTAATTAATACGTTACATTAAAAAAGCTAAATTAATTTTAAAAATACATTTAAAAAAAAGGCACCACCTCTCTCGTATGTATTCTGTGATTGTTTCGGTTCAGCCCGGGCCGTTTCTCGTCGTGCTGCTGTGACTGACTGAACGGTGGCTCAAAACGCAAACTCTCTCAGTTAGAAAAAGAAAACAAGTGTCGCTAAAAAGGTTTTGATGGATGACGATTGTAATGAAGGTAAAGACGATTACAGTGACATACAGGAGTCGTTCATAAGGCATGCGCGAGTCCGTTATTATGCGCAAACAAAGCGCACGTGCGCTCTCGACTCACTGATCGATATAACATCGTATTTCTGCATGAACACAGTTAAATATATTCGCGTAGTTGTCAAAATGAATGTACTGTGAGTGTTTTATAATGGATGCTCGCCGAACAAGCATGTTTTGGAGAAGTTTGAGAGGATCAGTGGTGTTGCGTTTAATAATTTTGATTGGATCCGCATAGTATTTAAATTCAGTCGTTTGGTATCTCACTGTGGTCTTGTTTGGTATGGCAGGTTGACTTGGGGTTATTTGTTTAGGTTACTGTATTACTGTAAGTACTTTTAAGTTGTAAAGAATGTCTGCAAAGTATGTTTGCAAAAAATAACTGAAAAATGTTTTTGTGAAGTAAAAAAAAAGGGGGGCCCTTGGCGTAAACAAGGTTGGGAACCACTGTATTATATTATATTATATTATATTATATTATGTTATATACATTTTCACAGAAATAAAGTAAATCATATGGGCCTATTTTATAACATAAAAACTGTGTGACATGAACAAAACCGAATGAAATCATTACATGTAATTATTTGTATGACAGTTAATCGTCAGCACAAAATTCATGATCGTGACAGGCGTTGTTAGTGGTGATTACCTGTTCAAAAGTTGGTGCTTTAATGTTAGGATATTGTAGGTTGTGGTTTACTTGCCCAAATCCAAATAATCTGTTATTCTGGCCTTACTGACTCTACAGGGTAAATTAGTTGGCAGGTAACAGTTCACAAATTCACCATATAGACTCGTCTGGCCAACCACATATTATCTTCCTGATCAGGTTAAGCTCAAATTTTAAAATATATTTGAATTGAACTCATAAAAATATTGCAAACAATGTACTCAGTAATTAATATATTCCTTCACAATATGCAATTGCAGTTAAAATAATAATAATAAAAAAAATACACTTATAGTAATGTATTCAAAATGTGCACCAGATATAAAAATAATGTCATATGATGCTGGTCATATGGTGTTGTGATACATTTTTTTTTTTTTTTAGTTAGTAACACAGTTGACTGAACCTTTGCAGACATGAGCAAAATAAAATATTTTATTAAATTTAAATTCACCATGAAATCAAAATGGAAAATTCCTATTTTTTTATGGAATATTGTAGTATTTATTATAAAGGATTTATCTGTGCACTTCATTATTTTAATTTTTTTAAATCCATGTGCCCTCGTTATCTTTATTCAAAATAACTTCCCCTCCCTCTTGCAGCGACATCTCTTTTCTGATGATGTGCTTACTGGCATGAGGGCGGGGCAACCTGAGATCCACCAATAGCAAACCACAACCATTCAATTATCCAATCAATTCCCTATGAACAAAATCAAATCCCGCCCTACATTTTTTTTTTTCTTGTTCAAGAAACCGTTTCACTCAGATATACGTCACAGTAGGGAAGAAAATAACTTTCATACCGACTTTAAACTCTAAAAATCTACTTTAAAATTTAAAAAAGATATATATTTTTTAAGTATTTAGAAATAAATTTAGATAGTTAAACATAGAAAATGTTGACAAAAATTTTTATTTCATAATTTTGAACTCAAAACTCATTTAAAAAACAAACATGGCAGCAACTATTATGTATGGAACATCAAGGCAATTTCAAGCAAACAGAAACATGGGTGAACTTGATTTCACCAAATATAACGTTCCTGAAACAACATTCCAGTCAACTAATCAGATTTGAGAGACAAGTTTACGGTTCATATCAAGTTTAGGCTACAACCAGGGTTACATACTTCTGCATCAGTGATATTCACATATAATTTCCCTCTGATTTTAGGAAAAAGTTATGGGTAGGGTTAGGTTTAGGGGTAGGGATGTGGTTAGGACTAAATTTTCGGACAGGATATTTTGTTGATCCTGAAACAACAATGTTAACTCAGGAACATGTCTTGCTTGGCAAAATCACGGTCACCCAGAAACATAGGGTGCATAAAATATTTGTGTGAGATTACAATGTGATTTTCCTTAATGGAGAAAATATTTCTGGGGAAAAAAAGGTAAATATTAGGGGTGTAACGATACTCTCATGTCACGATTCGATGCATATCATGATACTGAACTCACAATACGATATTACTGCGATACTCCAAGACATGGTAAATGGTTAACAAAACATGTACTGTTGGTTAAAATGCTAAATTTGGTATTACATTGGGAGTGGAAATGAATAGGCTTGGACTTGGTGCTTTTTACTGGTAACATAAGACATTATCAGGACCCACAAATTATTATTAAATTATATTATACATTATATTCAACATTATATAGTAGTTTAATGTAGTACTGGAAATGACACATAAGCAGAAGTAATTTTGATGCTTGACTTTGCAAAAAACACATATGATGGATATCCGATTTCTCAGGATGCCCATTTGAGTGATATGTGTCAGGATGTTGGCTTTATTTTATGTGGTATTCCAAAAAATGCTTACAACAGCTTTAAATCCAGAAATGTATTTGTGAGATTGTTCCTGTGCATTTTGCTGAACTGTTTCTAGCAGAACCTGAAGGAAATCCTGCCTGTACTGATGCTGTTTTCATTCTTCAGGCAGTTGTTCAGAATTGACGGTGTCAAGAGTGTCTTTTTCGGCCCTGACTTCATTACCATTACTAAGGTAATATACCAACCCTGTTAAACACCATTTTAATTTAACTTTATTTTTTAAGCATTATGTCTCTTTGTCATTCAGGCTGATGGTGAAACGGAGTGGAAGGTGATCAAACCAGATGTCTTTGCTACCATTATGGACTTCTTCACCTCTGGACTTCCTGTTGTCAATGAGGCAGATGCTCCACGTGCTGACACAGGTTGAACATTACGTTCTCTTCTTTTCTTCTAATGCTTGTTATCTTGATATTATCACTAAATTCAAGATCCTTAAACATGCTTTATGCCTGCAGCTCCTTCGGAGGATGATGACGAGGTGGTGGCCATGATTAAAGAATTACTGGACACACGCATAAGGTACCGCAGTAAATTTCTGTACTTTTGCTTTTATATATTTTATATATATATATATATATGGACAGAATTTACTATAGATTTCTCATTAGTTCTCATTATAATGCTATGTTTATGGCAGATTTGTGCTTTATTTTCATCTACATTATTATTATTATTACAACTTTCATCTGCAAAAAGTTTGCGAATGCAAACGTGACCTTGGCCGAAAGTGTAACTCCTATTGTGCTCTAAAATGAAAAACGAAAGCACAACAAATTCAGATTCTATTTGGCTACAATTGTGTCACTATTGTAATTTCTTTCAGAGCTCAGGGCGCCACCTAAAGTGCTGCTATAACCAATTAATTAAAAAATTAAATTGATCGAACGTGGTAGTAAATACATTTATAATATTACAAAAGATTTCTATTTCAAATACATAGGTACTTTTGAAATCTCTATTCATCATAAAAAAATGTATCATGGTTTCCATTAAAATATTAAGCAACTGTTTTCTACATTGATAATAATAAGAAATGTTTCTTGAGCAGCAAATCAGCATATTAAGGATCATGTGACACTGAAAACGGAGTATTGGCTATATTTAAAAATAGTTTTAAATTTTAACATGCTATATTGTTTAACATTTTAAATTGTACTCATATTTCACAAGTGTTTTTACTTGTGTTTTTGACAAATGCAGCCTTGGTTAGCATAAGAGACTTTTAAAAACATTAAGAAATCTTACCAACCCCAAACTTTTGAACGTCAGTGTAATAATGCTGAACCGCTTAATTCAAAGAAAGGACATTTTGACTCACCAGGACTAAACTAGATGGAATGCTGTAACCAACACTTTTTATGTTTATATCGTGAGAATAATAATGTTGCTCTTAATTCAACAACTTCCTTTCCTCTATTTGCATGTCTTACCTCAGGCCCACAGTGCAGGAGGACGGCGGTGACGTGTTGTATCAGGGTTTTGATGACGGTATTGTAAAGCTGAAGCTGCAGGGTTCCTGCACTAGCTGTCCCAGCTCCATCATCACGCTGAAGAATGGCATTCAGAACATGTTGCAGTTCTATGTTCCTGAGGTGGAAGGAGTTGAGCAGGTGAGGATTTAAAGACTGTTCTTAACACATTTTCTTAAAGTGCCCATATTATGCTATTTTAAAGGTTCCTAATTTTAATTTTGGATGTCTCCTACAATAGGTTTATATGCATCCAATGTCAAAAAACACCTTTCTCATAATATGTATTGCAGCATCACCTCTTTTCTCACAGTGTCTGAAACGGTTCGAAAAAGGTTTCAGTCTCTCTAAATCCCTGCTTTCTGAGAGCCTGCTCTGCTCTGATTGGTCAGATGAGCCAGTCTGTTGTGATTGGTCTACCGCTTACAACACATATTGGAAACGTAATGCTTATTACCATATCTGGATATCAGCTCTGGAGGCTTCCTCAGTGCTTGTACAGTGATACGTACAGTGAAAAGTGAACAGTAACAGTCGTTACGTTGTTCGCGGGTAGCCAATGTATTATGCAAATTTGTTACAAACCTACGTAGGTTCGTGCAGGAAGTGAGACTGGAATTACTGACGACCCGTTTCAGGCAGTTCAGAATCGCTTCTTTCTTTTGGGAGACAATACATGAAAAGTAATATCCAAAAAAGCATAATAGGGGCACTTTGAAACAAAATGATAATAAATTCCTTCATACCAAGTGAGAATATTCACCCAGCAATAAATGATAGTGTTTCTCGGCTAATCTGCTGTCCCTTTAATCTTGTAGGTGAAAGAAGAGGATGTGGATGTTAAAAAGGGTGTCCTCTGATGTCATTCCTTTCTCCGTAATAAATTTCCCATCACCCCCCTTTTCCCTTCAGTGTCCAATCATGTAGAAGGAGCTTTGAGTTTAGAAGAGACAGTTACACAGCTGTAAGGAAAATGGACAAATCTGTGTGTCCACACACTCCTTTAAAGGGATAGTTCACCCAAAAATGAAAATGTTGTCATCATTTACTCAACCTCAAGTTGTTCCACACCTGTATGAGTTTCTTTCTTCTGTTGAACACAAAAGAAGATATTTTGAAGAATGTTGTTAATCAAACAGTTGACGGTAGCCATTGACTTACATAGTAGGAAAACACATACTATGGATCTCAGTGGATACCGTCAATAGTCTAGTTACCAGCATTCTTCAAAATATCTTCTTTTGTAATCAATATGATCTTTTGTGATGAAAGAAACAACAGCAAATTATGACAATTTTCATTTTTGGGTGAACTATCCCTTTAAACTCTTATATTAGCTTCAGACATCAAGTATGCAGCAAATGTTTTTACCCTACATTTTTGGCTAGACGGTGTTTGGTCGGTGCTGTAACAGATTTTGGGTTGGTCGCGGTGTAATATTTTATAGATTGTCACTCAATGCGCTGGTTAAAACAAAAAGCAGAATGTCATGTATTGTATATATGAACAAATTACATGCAATATAATACACGTGTGGATATTGTTATAAGAAATCTACTGGTTTCATGCTAAATGGATCCTCGGAATTTATTGCAGTTATTTAATAAAGATTAAATTTCATAAAAGGATAAGCTAAATAAATTAAAAAATAAGAAATAAGTTTCATTCACCATCAGCTGTAGTGCTCTTTTGTCAGTGGTGTACTTGATTAAAGATGAATTGCTTGTATTTCTTATTTGTTATTCAGATAAAAACATCTGGTAAATGAATAAATATAAATGTAAATTAATATATATATATATATAAAAAAAAAAATTTCAAAGGCATTTTGATTACAGACTTTCAAATAGCCCTTTAAAAATGTTAATATTTTCATAGATTTACACAAGAAAATGTTACATGTAGAAACTATTTTGTCTATGGCTACCCTGTTATAGAGGATCAAATTTGTAAATATTAAAAATAAATAAAGAAATAAAACAGGAAATATGAATGATAAATAAGTGTAAGCCAAATTCTGGTTTCGGCTTCTGATTGGTCAATACAGTGTTCCAGTCACTATAATGCGAACACCTGTTCACCACATCACTGATCCCCATAGGGGATTATTATTTTTGTTGCATAGCAACAATCTGATATGTCAGAGACCATATCCTCAATAGCAGGGACTTCATGAATTTGTTTATTAAAAGAATGCTTAAACAGAAATGTGTCCTTAATATTTGTATTATTTAGCAACTGTATATATATATATATATATATATATATGAATTATATATTTGTCAATTGTATTTGCAGCATAATTGTAGGTTAAAATATGTATGTAGATATAAAATAATAAAGCAGGCATTATTGTTTTATCGTTTTATCTTATTTTGGACCCCAAACTATTCATTTTATTTTGTTTCATTTTATTTGAGTAGGCCAATAACTATTGTACATAATAGTCTGGTAGTCTAATTTTTATTGATTTCATTATTTGTAAAATATTAAGCAAAATTGCAGCTGCATTTTCATTGTATGAAAAAGAGCCGATTTGACATTTTAATAACTGCAATCCAAGCCAAAATTAATTGCTACAGTGCCCATTTATATATTATACTACAGGACCAATTATATATTTGGGTTATGAACCGAGATGACCAGAAGAAGATGAATATATTAGGATGAGGAATGTTGAGGAAAGCATGTTTTTATTGCAGTTGTTTTTGCATCACCTGCAGAGGGCGCTATAGAACTACACAAACAGCTGAAATAATACTCTGGTCATTTAGAGGCTGATTCTTTTTCTCTTTTCAAAATAATCTTTTTTTTAATTTTTTTTACGTTGACATTCAGAGTCCAATCACCATTGTGATTATTGGCATTTACATCCATGTACTGCACTCATAAAAACACCAGGCTAATTACATGGGAAAGTCTATAATCAGGTTTTGAGTCTAATTACATGTGTTTTATATGATGGTTTCAAACAAGTTCAAACCCCCACATTCATGGTAATTTCTGTCAATTCTGTCCTCCAAACTAAAATTCCAATATTATCTAATTTTTGCTATGGCTGTACTGTGAACACAATAAAACCACACTGGCATAGAGACAAGAGGCAACTAATAAATCTAATAAAGGTAGATTTTAATGAAAAGGAAAAATCTCTTATATATATATATATATATATATATATATATATATGCTATTAATTGATACAAATTTATTCTATATTTATACATGTTTGATGTTTCATAAATTGTGTTTGATGATTATTTTACCATTTCCTCACTGTATACCAATACAGTATGTGCTAAATTAACTTTTTGTTGTCCATTTCCTTAAACAGGAAATGTTCGATAGCTTTTTGTAGTCAAGACCTTAATATGTTAATTTAAAATAAATGTTTTCTATTTGAATATATTTTAAAATATGCAGATTTGCTGCTCAAGAAACATTCCTTATTATTAGTATCAATGTTGAAAAATGTTGTTAAATATTTAATATATTTTATGTTATTTAAAAAACAAAAAAAAATCTGATAGGCTATATGTCAGTCAGGTTGCAGCAAGAGAGTAGCTGGGGCAGGATCTACAGTATGTGGAGCAGTGTTTTATTTAACAATTAGCATCAAATTAAACTAGGAGAAACAGCAAAACAACATAGTAGTGACGAGAACGGACCAATATCAACTGAAAATGAAGGCTATATACACAGGAATAAACTAGGAGCTAAACGAGATAATTGACAAAACACATGTGACACATGAGGGCTAATCAAAAACCATAGCAACTAATGAACAGGGACAAAGGAAACATGCAAACTACTACAAATTATACAGAAACCTCACGTAACTATATATATATATATATATATATATATATATATATAATATGCCTTTTTAAATAAGGTGAATGCAGTTTTCAAAACTGGCATTAAATAATATTCTCTTAGCAACAGTAGCATGTTTAGAGGATGCAAATGACACACACTGAGCTTAGTATACAATTTCTTATAATGAAAATTTGAGACTCATTTTTCATTCTTACATTTATGAATTACTGAACATGATCACTGATCGAACATGCTATTATTAGATGTAATAATAGCTCTAAATATGATCTGGTATGATATAATATGATCCGTATATTTTAAATGCATGTTTTGTTCATTTTATGATTCTAAATATAATATGAAAATATTTAAAATCAATATAGTTATTTTGGCCCAAAAACAATAGTCACTAGTATATTGCTTATATAGTATACCGCTTATGTGTGAGATCATATATGTTATATTAGCCTATACCAGCATGGTCACCATTACATTATACATCCTTAATACATACAACAATATACACTTTTCATGCATGAACCATAAAACGTGTCATTGTTCATTTGCAGTGGCAAATGGTGTCCCTTGCAAATTTAAATACACTTTAAAGTTTCAGTGTGTAAATTTTCAGCATCTAGTGGTGAGGTTGCGAATTGCAACGGCCAATTCGCGTACTTATGCACTATTCTATGACATTTTTACACTTCATGCGCTCAACTGTCACAGCTTTAATTACGTAGCGGAGCAGGAGGGAGGATCAGACTGTTAAATGACAAAATAACCTTTTACAATTCACGCTCTACATGGATGAGTACATAGTGTATAAGTGCATAGTGGATAGTGCATTGTTTGGGACGCAACTAAAGTCTTGTATGCACCACTGAAAACATAGTTATGTATATTATATTGCATTTCTGTTAATAGATCCTCCTAAATATTACACACTGGACCTTTAAATACCAATAAACCATAAAGGTTTACACATTTGTATTCTTTAGCATGAAAACACTGTTGAAAATGCATTTTTGGAATACTATAGAATACTTTTAATAATACGTTTGTTTTGAAACAATTTAACGGAGTTTGAGAGATTTGTAATAAAATCTGCATGTTTCCTCCATACCCCAAAGAGTTATCCTGGGAAGTAATTGCAGTATAACATGTTTAACCCAAATAAAGTAGTTCTATTGTAATTATAGAATTTATTTAACATGTACAGTTTAATTAAATTGTTTTATAGAGCTTTATATGTTCAACACAAGAGTAGTTTAAAGTAATTTAAATAATGCAAATGAGACATTTACTTAAATTGCCCCATGATTAGGGCAACATATGACTGACTATTACAGTATCTAATATATCAGTCAGCATTTACACTATATAGACAAAAGTATTGGGACACCTGAGCATTACACCAACAGGGATTGTAATAATCTTGCATTCTAGGGCTCTAGTCAGGGCTCCATGTGGACCAGTCAAGTTCTTCCACACCAAACTCATCCAACCATGTCTTTATGGACCTTGCTTTGTGCACTGGAGCACAGTCATGCTAGAATAGATAAGGGCCTTCCCCAAACAGTTCCCACAAAGTTGGAAGCATAGCATTGTCCAAAATGTCTTGTATGCTGAAGCATTAAGTTTTTCCTTTCACTGGAAGGGGCCTAGCCCAACCCCTGAAAAACATCATACCATTATCCCTCCTCCACACGTTTCCACTGCTCCAGAGTCCAGTGGCTGCATACTTTACACCACCACATCAGACGCTTGCCATTGTACTTGGTGATGTGAGGCTTGCATGCAGCTTCTCAGCCATGGAAACCTATTCCACGAAGCTCCCGTCGCACAGTTTTCGTGATGATATTAATGGCAGTGGAAATTTGGAACTCTTCAGCTATGGAATCAGCAGAAAGTTGGTGATTTACACATCATGTGCCTCAGCACTCAGTGACACCGCTCTGTGACTTTATGTGGTCTTCCGCTTCATGGTTGAGTTTCTGCTGTTCTTAAATGGTTCCTTTTCCCAAAAATACCACTTACAGTTGATTGTGGAATATCTAGCAACATGGGTGACATTGTAGTCATGGAGTTTCCTGATGTGAGCTGTCAGCTCCGCTACAATTTGGCATGCGGCCCTTAACCGCTCCAAATTTTCCACTTTTCAAGCACTCAAGTCACTCGCACAATCACTGCTACGCACACCGTCCATGTGGTCACGAAAATTCATCTGCATGATTCGGCACACGGACAGTATGTGGACCGTTGCGGAATGCGGACGGCCAAAGTGTAGGATACTTTGGGCTTGAGTCAGGCCTCCACAGGCAGTGCACGTCCTGAGCGAGATCCAAGTCCGCATGAATGATCCGTTCATGGCACAAGCAAGAAAAACTCACTGTTCAGAGAGTCAAAGCTAATCCACAGTCTAGTAAATGTTGGCAACATCTTTAAGTTATTCTTGACTTTGCCAATGAACACCACATCGTGTGAAAGAAATTTTTCTTGCTTCCGCTGACTGAAAACATACATGACACCATGAAACAGGAGAGACTCTCAGACATTGCAGCAGTTGTCTACTGAACACTGAACAGGCCATTCATGTGGATTTGGATAAAACAGTTAATCGCTTTGATGCCGTGCCTGGTGGATGCTGTTTAGCCCTTCACAGTTGCGTATGGCGGATGGGCACGCAGGGCATATTAAGTTATTATTATTATTATTATTATTAGCTTTTATTATTAAATTAACATTACAATTCATTTACCCCACAATAATTTCATAGTGCATCACCGCATAACCGCATAACCGATGCACTGTGAGGATATTAAAAGATTAATTAAATAGCTTACTCCTCAAATAAAAAAAACGTACTCTGTTACATACGTAACCTTGGTTCCCTGAGATATGGGAACGAGTACTGTGTATGGGGAAAAACTTTTTCAATAACGCAGTGTAACTGCACGGCCATTGGTTCAAACTGGAAAACTTTCTGAACCAATGACGGTGCAGCAGAGCTGCGTGAGCCTATGGCTATGCAGCGCACGAAAATCCGCCAAAATGGGCGGGGTGTTTGACTATATAAGTGAGCGTTTCGCCATAGAATTTCAAGTCAATCGACTGAAGCGACGACACTGAGTCGTACAGCTCCATGGTACAGCAGCAAACACAGTACTTGTTCCCGTATCTCAAGGAAACAAAGGTTATGTACGTAACCGTGTATGTTCCCTTTTGATACTTCACTCATACTGCGTATGGGGAACGAATACAATCATGCCATGCCATGGGAGGGAACGACTGAACCTATCTTTGGCATCGGAGGGGCCCAGGGGATAAGTAGGGAGGTAAAATCCGTCGTACCCTCATGGTTACACATGCTAAGAGGGAGCTGGCTCCCATGAGATAACAGCACGTCAAATCATGCTGAAAAGACCCGAGCGTGCAATGCCGGAACGTCCAAGTTATAGAACCTGACAAACGTGGACGGTGAGGACCAGCCGGCCGCCTCACAGATGTCTTTAATGGACACACCACTAGACCAGGCCCCTGAGGAGGCCATACCTCTAGTGGAGTGGGATCGTACTCCTATGGGGCAATCCAGGCCCATAGAGGAGTAACAAAGAGTGATAGCGTCCACAGTCCAACGCAAGAGTCTTTGCTTTGTGACTGGAAGCCCCTTGGTGCGGCCGCCAAAGCACACAAAGAGCTGGTCTGACTGCCGAAAAGGCGCGGAACGCTCAATGTATGTCCTCAATGCCCTAACGGGGCAGAGTAAATCCAGCTCACGCTCGTCCCCTGAGGGAGGTAGCGCTGAGAGGGTAATTACCTGCACTCTGAATGGAGTCAAGAGCACCTTAGGAACGTGCCATGCCTGGGTTTCAGGACGACCTTTGAGTCATTAAGCCCAAATTCGAGGCACGCAGGGCTCACAAAGAGGGCCTGCAGGTCGCTTACATGCTTGACCGATGCTAGAGCAAATAGCAGAGCGGTTTTAAACCATAGGGACCGAAGGTTAGCTGACCACAGCGGTTCAAAGGGAGGGCCTTTGAGTGCTCTGTAGACTGTGGAGAGGTCCCAGGTAGGTACTGTGAGAGGGCGAGGGGGATTTAGCCTCCTAGAACCTCTCAAGAAACGCAGTTGTTTCTCCCCACAAACTGGCCAGCAATAGGGGCATGAAACGCTGCTATGGCTGCCACGTATACTTTGAGAGTGGAAGGCGTGAAACCCTTGTCTAGATGCTCTTGGAGAAATGACAATATCGAAGATGTGTCACTCTCAACCGGATCTTCGTTTCGAGCCATATAGAGGCATCTGGACGAAAGACCACCTTGGTGATTTATGTAGGGCACCACCATCATGCTGTCCGATCGGACTAAGACATGGTGATCCCTCAGGACCAATAGGAAGGATTGGAGGGCCCCACACACTGCTAACATCTCTAGGCAGTTGATGTGCAGCTGGCTCTGCCCTCGCACAGAGTGCCCCAACCCATGTTGGACACGTCTGTCGAGGCCACCATCCTTCTGGATACCGCCCCTAGGGCAAACCCATGGCTGAACCACTGAGGATCCTTTTAGGGGTTCAGAGCTGTTAAACAGGCCTGATTCACCTTGACATGGAAGCGGCCGTGCCGCCAAACGCAGATTCCCATCTGTCTCAAAGGGGAAAGAGCCGCATCCATACACTTCATAAAAGTGTGCAGAGCTAGGGACAGCCCGAAGGGAAGGACTGTATATTGGTAAGTCACTCCCTTGAATGCGAATCTCAAGAATCGTCTGTCATGGGGGGTTATCTGGATGCGAAAGTATGCGTCTTTCAGATCCAGCGAGAAGAACAAATCTGCACGAGGATCTGTTTCAACGTCAACATCCTAAACTTCTGTCTAATCTTAGGCTGGGGTCCCTGACATCTTGGGAAGAGCGGGCGCTTAGCAGAGTGAGATCGCTGACATTGCTCCTTGGGGGGCGCTGTTTGGGTGGCAGAGGGCGCTGGTTTACTCTGCTGCTAAATCGGCACAGACTTGGGGTGACTTGGGGCAGGGCCAAGTAGGGGGAGGGCCACGACTTGGTCAGCTTGTCGTGGACTTCAGGGAAGAACGGGGCAACGCGCTGACGAGGGGGCTGGCGACGACTGGGCAGAAACCACTCGTCCAAGCGGCTGTGTGTGAGCTTCTCTGGGGGCGCCCATTCGAGGTCGAGCTCCTCGATGGCTCTGGAGAGGACGCAGAAAAGCGGGCAGTCTGCGAGGGCGCAGCTGGTCCGCTGCGAAGCCTCTTTCAACGGCGAGAAGCTAGCTTGATCCGCAGCAAGCAGGCGAAGGCATTCGGTCTCGTTGTCCAGCAAAGAGAAGCGTCATTGTCGCTGGAGGAGATAGATCTGAAATCCTATGGCAAAATGCTCGCTTATATAGCCAGACGCCCCGCCCATTTTAGCACGCTGCATCGCCATAGGCTCCCCATACGCAGTATGAGTGAAGTATTGAAAGGGAACAACTTGTTTAACACGAAATACTTCTTGATTCATGAAAATACTCATTTTTTCACTGTGGGCCAAAAGAGAAATATTTTGAAAATAAATTAGATTCATCTCTCATTCATCTCTCATCGCATATTCTCATAGAGAGAACATGCGGCATTAATGCAGCGTAAGATGCCTAAAGCTCGGTCAGTTTTTTTACTTTCAGTTTGTGTAGTGAATAATTGACTGGCGTTTGAAACCTCTTATGTCAATTTTGATCATTGCTTGTGTGATATCCACTGGCTCGCCTTCATGGTTTAAAATAGAAATATTTTCAATATTGTGACATGGCATTTTTCTTTACCACCAGTTGATCGCAAAATGATGGACAATGATTCATTTTGTGTACGTCATTTCCCATGATAATAAAATTAAGTAAATTATTAAATGAGTAAAAAATAGGTAAATAAATAAGTAACAAGCAAACTTCTGCGAATAATTTGCTAATGCAGATACAAAAAGACTTTTGTTTTTTTTCTGATTGAAAAACCTTAATTCAATAATCAAGGAGTGTGTTCCCATACCTTTCCCCATATAGTGTACATGAGTACTGATATAAATTTTCTGCTGATATCTGTGCCCAGTTGCAATACAACCCTTAAGTTAAAAAAACCCGCTTAGTTATAATTGTAAAGGTATTATGACTCTCTTTCTTCTGCGAAACACATGACATTTTTGTCCCTAGAATAATAGTCAGTGGGGTCCAAAACAACATAACACTGTACCACATTGACTTGCATTGTATGGAGAAAAAAAAAAAAAAAAAAGTCATTTGAGGCATTTTTTTTAATATCTTAATATGTTCCACAGAAGAAAGAAAGTTTGGAATGCGATAATGGCTGCTGGGCTTTCTTTCAAGTTTTCTGATTTATTGACTGTCGTGGTAAGGAGTTTTGTCAGCTGGACAGCTGTAGCTAATTGATTTTGTAAATTTTGGACTGAACGAGCAACAAGACACTCAACAAGACACAACACATCTGTTGTAAATATTGGTTGCAATTAGTGTCTGTTTTGTCTACTTATGGTTAAAAGTACACGCTCTTACACTTGTACTTGGCTCACTCATATTCTGGGTGTTCAAGGTTAAACTCTCTTGTTCTTGCTTCTCTAGGACATGTCACTGAAATGGTCAGCCTAGCAAGTATTGTAAAATTCTAGGCTCAGTGTCACATTCTCTGCTGGACATAACTAAGGAGCCGCTGAAAGGATGCAGTCATGCAGATGCACCATGTAATCAAATTGGTACCACTATAGAGTTGAATAAATCTTGTAGAACAAAATGTAGAGCAGTGATAGCACTGGTTTGCAGTCTTATACTTTCTTATACTTTCTGTTGAGCGCAACAGCGCTTCAGGCGACTGGATTTTGAGCCCAAATTGTGGTCCTTTCCCGATCCAGTTCCCCTTGCTCGTCACTTATCGCTTCCTGTCACACTCTATCCACAAGTTTCCTACGCCCCATGAGGCCTTGCGTCAAAAGTGGGAGTGTCTTCCGGTTCGAAGTAAACAAGCTGATCTCATTCATTCAACAGTTGACAGTCATTCAAGATTTAGCGATCCAAACTTGCGAACGTTTGGCTTTTACTTAAAGATTTAAGATTTCAGCATCAATATTTGAACAATGTTTTACAATAAAAAATGTTACAGTAACAGTAATTTATTCATTTATGTCAGGAGTGCACATCAGTCATGCTAAATCTAACTGGTATTTATATTGACATAAAAAGAAAACATACTTATTCAGTTGAACCTGCTTCCATTTATTTACGATTTACCATTAAGGCTTTCAAGGCCAAAGGCTTACACATTTAGAAATATATTGATAACATACCCTATGTTTACGTCACTTTTCTGTGCATTTCTATTAATTTTCTTCTAAATTATGCGACGATTGAGGACGAGGACGTTTGCGCGATCTCTCCCGTCTATCTATCCTGATCCTTTCAGCCAGAGCAACAGAGAGAGCTCATGAGAGGAAAACAGGAGTTATAAGTTATACGAGTTAACCGGAGTGTGTGAATCTGTGAAAGATATGCATTTGTCCGGTATCAACAAAGGCACAGGGAAGAGACAGATAAAACATTAAACCAAATAAATACACGATTATAATCATATAAGAATTGTCTACGTTTCTCAAGTAGTCTCTGGTATTTTCCATAAATGTGTGTATTTATTATCGCAGTGGTTAACATAAGTAGCCTTTAGCATCGCACATATGACAGTGGAAACGCGACTGGCTCTGGCACCCATGACACCAGTAGGAGTAAAATATCACATCATAAGGCTTTGGTGCTAGCATCAGTGACAGGTGAAGAACAGACAGCGGGTTGTTCATGTGTTGCAGGGCCAGGATGCTCTTGTAGTCATGCAGCAGCTCTTTTGTGGAAGGTCAGTAAAGTAAAGGACAATTAAGGGCATGAAAACTGTTTATTGTATTGTGATATTATTAACTAATAATTGTACTAAACTGTAACGACATCTCTTATAAAGGTTTGCAACTTTACAAAGTAAACAATGATCCGAAAAACACTTAGCCTCTTTGCTAATTAACACACAAAATATCATTGGTATGCTACTTCCGCCGCACTTATTTCCAGGGATTTCAGAACAGCGTAACAGATATTGCGTCATCGGGCAGACGTGGCCTATTTGATAATCTGCATAGGTCAACGATCATGCGCAGATTGGGAGGAAAGCCGTTTGCTTAAATTGCTTCAAATAACGTTACTTATCCGAGATCGTGGGTGTCATACATAAGTTCTCATTCGGCCGATGATCCACCTGTAAACGTCCGAGATGCAGCCTTTCTTGACCTTGTGCTCCTCTGTGAGGTACTTTCTGTTAAATAAAACAGAGGATGCACAACCAGATATTCAAAGATGAATGGTCAAACCACAGCATAACAGCAAAAATAAGGAGACACTCACAACATGTGACAGATATCATCACGTCTCTGACCCATTGAGAAATATCACTGTATGGTCTGGGATTTGATGCATCATGTAATGGATGTTATTTGAGAAATGACAGTTTTGTGAAGTGTTGTGGTTTTTGTGTGCTCCTGTCAAAGGTAATTTGACATGGATCATTTCTGAAGTGACAGTGTTGTTTTCTTTTAATGACTCCAGAACAACCTTAATTGCCACTTGTTTTTCAATTCTAGAACACTGTTTAATGATTCCCATTCAATAATTATCCAATATGTTGAGCCACCCTTTTATTAGACAACACAAGAAATATGCAATTCATCACTAATTCAATTGATTTTACACACACAAGCTTTTTTAAACTTTAAAGCAGTGGTTCTCAATTGTGTGTATGTTTATATAGAGTCATGAAAAACATGTAAGAAATACTGTAGTTACAAAACTGTAGTTAGGTTGATTTATCAGCACTTGATGTCAAACTGGGGCACTAAGCAAAAACAGTTGAGAACCACTGGGTCCCATTCACAACGCACAAATTTGTGCATGAAATCTGTGTATGAACATTTTCTTGAACAAATCATGTTTCATCAATAACTTTAATTCTAAAATGTATTCTAAATTTACTATTACTATTATTTAAAATAAATCCAATACTCTTGATGGCCTTATAAACATGTTAAGATGAAAATTAGTGAATGAGACCCACCCTATCAAAAGATTAGTAAATATTAAGTAAACTAGTAGTTTTTGTATATCTGAATCACTTTTAAAGATGTATTCCTGTCTACATATTATGTAAACTGTATATATAGCCATGCTAATGTAATACTTACCTTACTACATATCGGACAAAGTTTTGCTGGGCAATCCACTTTCAAGCTGTTTTGAATATGGAACCTTTTTCTTCTTGTGTATTCATGTTCAGTATGCTGCAGAACAAAAGAAAATAAAGCTTAAATTAAATATTTTTTGGGCCAGGCACTAAGTGAACAAATATTTTCAAATGGCATACAGTGCCCTCCATAAGTATTGGAACAGTAATGACAAAATAGCTGTTAGTTGTGGTGTCAATACATCTATAAATATGAATAAAATATTAATATGAGGCAGAAGTACAGAATGTCACATTTTATTATTGACTGTTTCAACACAAAATGTTTTACCAACTAAATAGTACAGCACTTTTAGAGTTTCATCATGTGAGCATGTATTGGGACGGTTTAACTTAAAGTACATGCAAAAGTGTAAAAGCTTATATTTAATTGTGAATCCCTTGCAAGCGATCACAGGAGCGGGTCTGTGACCCATAGACATCACCAGACTCTTGAATTCACACTTTGAAATGCTTTTCCAGGCCTTTAGTGCAGCCATTTTCAATGGTTCCTTGTTTTGGGGAGTTTCTGCCTTTAGTCTCCTCTTCAGCTGGTGAAATGTTTGTTCAATAGGATTTAAATCTGGAAATTGACTTGGAATGTCCAGTTTGGAATGTCCTGAAAAAGATAGATACCACTGGCAAGCTTCCAGACAACGACCAGGTCAGCTGAGAAAATCAACAGCAGCTGATGATAGACAAATGACAAGGGCTGTGAAAACTCTAAAATAATTGTCAGTAAAATCAGCAGCAACCTCCAGAAAGCTGGGGTGATGGTCTCACAATCTGCTGTTCACAGGAGACCACCAACAGAATTACAGAGGATACACAGCAAAATCAAACATCTGATCAGTACCAAAAATAGGAAAGCCTGTTAGAATTTGCAAAAACACACAGAGATGACCCAGTAGAGTTTCAGAAGGAAGTTTTATGGAGAGATGAGACAAAGATTAACCTTTATCAAATTGGGAAAGCAAAAAGTGCAGAGAAAAAAAAGAAACCGCAAATGATCCAAGGCATACAATCTCATCTGGAAAGCATGGTGGAGGTAGAGTCATGTCATGGGCATGCATTTCTGCCTCTGGAACAGGCTCACTCATCTTTATTGAGGACTTCTTCAATGATGGCAGCAGAAGAATGAATTCAATGAATTCAGAAGTGTACAAAAGAATCTTGCCTACCAGTGTTCAAGAAAATGCTACCAGACTCACTGGGAAGTGCTTCATATGCAACAGGACAATGACTCAAAACACCAGTACTGCCAACTCAATCAAGATTATCATGGTAAAGAAAGTTTGGGGTCTTAGATTGACCAAGTCAGTCTCCAGATCCTATTAAACATGCATTTCACCAGCTGAAGAGGAGACTAAAGGCAGAAACTGGCTGCATTAAAGGTCTGGAAAAGCATTTTAAAGTGTGAAACCAAGAGTCTGGTGATGTCTATGGGTCACAGACCCGCTCCTGTGATTGCTTGCAAGGGATTCATAATTAAATATTAGCTTTTACACTTTTATGTTTAATTTAAGTTAAACCGTCCCAATACTTATGCTCACATTAGGCAGAGGGATGAAGAAGTGCTGTACTTCTTAGTTGGTAAAACATTTTATGTTGAAACAGTCAATAATAAAACGTGACATTCTGCACTTTTGCCTCATATTAATATTTTAATCATATTTATAGATGTCTTGACACCACAGCTAACAGAACAATTTTGTCTTTACTGTTTCAATACTTATGGAGGGCACTGTACATAAATTTGTAAAGTGGACATGCTTCTGCTTCTTATACTGCAGAATGACTGCAGAAACCCAGTTTCCCTGCATTTAAAAAAAATGATTGAATGTTTTATGCTCAAATGGTACAAGTTAGTTCCCTTTCGAAAGGGAACTCAACACTGTGTTTGACATGCTTTGGGGAACGCCTCCTCGTGAACCAATGCCTGAAAATAATGATCAACTCACGACAATCCTATTGGCCGACGACAGCCTATTACATCATCATAGCGCGACCCGGAAGTATATAAGGCCTAGAGAAGCAGTCAGTATCTTTTCGTTTTCAGGGACTGTTTTGTTTGAAAGCAAGCAATATCAAACCGGTACTAAGGTAAGACATATTATGTCTGACAGATGTTTCAGGAAGTGTGTGCATCTGTGTCCCATTAGTGTTGACATCTGATCACACACATAACTTATAACGTTGTCTTTAATGAGAACAAAAGAGCATGTACAGGCAGTTCTTGTGGGATCTGTCTGTTGTTATTGTGAGTGTGTTTTACTTGTAAAAATGCTCCACTCTCTTCTGGTCTTTTCCTCGAGAGGAAGAGGACCGGCAGCTGCACCTAATGTTTCGGGGGCTTACTCTTGCTGAGGCAGAGTAGAGGCTGGATCATGGGGTTTTCAGCTAGAGCTTGTTGAAGTGTTGAGAAGGGTGAAATTCTCCACGACCTTCGATGGCTGACAGGAGAGAGCTGCAGGATTATGATGATGTGCTGTCTTTGACATCATTAGATTCAGCAGCAATTGCTCTTCTTGTTCTAAGCCAAACAAGAGAGCAGGAGATGGCTGATGAGGATGAAGGTGGTGAGTCTCCAGAATCCCCAAAAAGCCACCCTGCCCCCGTGTATATACAACATTATGGAACGCGCCTCTGGCAAACTGCAGCTGCCATTGGAGCAGGTTAAGAAAGAAACCGCTCGCGGGTTGTTCGACGAACGATTCCTTTTTGGCCATAATCCTCCAGCTACTGTAAGCTTTCCATTCCTTTTTGATCTTCATATTGAGATCGAGAAGGCATTGAAGAACCTGTATTTAGCTCGCGTTCATCAACATCAGCAGGTTAATTTGCTGGTGTTGATGGAGTGCGTATGAGTTCGCGTTGATGATAGGCAGTGATATAGGCAGGCCCCAACGCTTTATACGTGGCAGCAGGTCAGGTTGGTGTTGCTTTACACACAATGTCTGTTTGTAAGCATATCAGTTGGGCCTGCTGAAATTGGCTTGTTAGGTCTCTTATGTTTATAAAAACCTCTGTAATTAAGGGCCCTGAAGTTCCATTAGGTTGGCTGAAATGTTATATTATTAAGGGTAGTACTTTGTAGTCCCCTTTATGGATGTGTTGGCTTTGCAGAATTCACAGAAGACACTGAAGCTACCGTTCATTTGTATTCAGATGTAGGCTTTAACTAAGCCGCACTATTAGCCACCTTTTGGTAAATTAGCTTTCTTCTCTGATAAATGCTAGAGTTTTAAGATTAGCTTTCACTAACTTCAGATAGATCTATGTTTAGCGTCGGCCTTATAGGCCGCCTGACATTGTGTGCTTGGGTTGAGCTTTATTGTAGAAATATAGTATTCTCAGAGTTTGCCTCCTCTTAATTGAGAGTCGTTGATAGAGGCTGTTGCTTCTTAGCCCCAGGCAGATCTATGCTTATGTGTTGACCTTATAGGCCCACAGCTATAGCTGGCCTAGGCTAGAACTATGGTTTAGGCGGTCTGCTAGAAGCTTTTTACGCCCTTTTTACACTACCCCTGTTATGTGAGTGTAGTTTTTCCTAGTTCTGGCCTCCTCTTATCAGAGTTGTCAGGCCAAGGCCCATTGTTCCCTTGGTGTAGGTGCAAAATAGATAGCAGCTAAGGTAGCAGACTATTGCTAAGTCTCCCTGGTGCTGTTGCCTCAGGCGGTGTAGGCCCCTTTTCACTATGTGAATAGAAACTTTGTTGCTGTGGCCCCGTTCCCTCAGAACTATCTAGTGGTACTTTGACTTCATTCTTTCCCCTGAACCCCTTGAACTATGTTCAAGCTTGAGTGATATGGTTGTAGCTTTTTATGAAAGCTCCTGTTCCCTAGGGTTCAGTACAGATTGTATCTGTTTTTGTGAGAATTTCTGTTGTGAAGTACCCACCCTGTATTTTTCAGGGTTGGTTTAATAGTACTCCCTTGTTATTCAAGGTTGTTGTACTTTATTACTTTAGTTCTTATTCCTGCCCTACACTATGTGAGCTCAGTGAACTCTAAATACTGCCACAGGCTAGCACCCGTGTGTTCTGGAGTAGTAGGCCTGACTTTGGCCTCCTTAAGATTATGGTGACGTAGTTTGTACTCCCCTTGGTGAAAGGTTAAAAATTGTTTTTTACTGAGTATGTTGCCTGTTGGAATGCTCAGGTTGAGCGGATCCCCCACATCTGAGTGTCTTTTTAGCAGATTAAGCATGTTGTTTCACATGGCTGGCCTTTGCAAGGCTGCTGTGATATATTCTACATTGTGTAGAATTACTTCATGTTGCAGGCTCTCTGGGAGCCTCCATGATTTTGTGCCTATAGTATGGTCTACCTGTTAGGTTGAGCCCAGTACTCTTCTCGTCTAGAGGGTTGTTCTGCATAGTACTTAGCTCCCTAAGTCTGGTCAGTGGTTGAAGGCCTCTCTGAGGCCTCCCTGTTGAAGACCAACCCCTAGGCTGGTTGTACTCCCTTTATTTGGGTCCCTTTAGAGTTCACAGCCTCCTCAGTGCAAATAATCAAGCGCTGAGTAGATCCTAGGATTGAGCAGAGTTTTACTCCCCTCACTGGAAAGGGTAAAAAGCGCTAAGCTGAATCCTGCTCTCCAGGATGCCCATCTCTACGATCTGGTCTGAGTTGGTTACTGCCTCTTTGCAGTCCCTCTTACTGGATATCTTCTCTGAAGAATGTAAATTGAGACTTTGTGATCAGACAGGTTGTAGGCCAAGACTAGGTCTCTGTTAGACCAGGTCAGCCTCCCTGGTGGCAATCAGGGTAGAGTACGTTCCCCTGACAAGTGACTGGCTAGGGTTCCCTCGGGCCCCCTGGCTACATTCCCTTAGAGGTACCCTCTTTTCTTTGAAAAAAAAAAAGCTTGGTTCACTTAAACGCGGTGTCTCGTTCCCTGTTCTCAGGGAACCGTGGTTACATACGTAACCTGAGACGTTATGTAGACAAATATAAACTGTGCAAATATATGGATTTCTTAAATTTTAAAGGCACACTATGTATCTTTTTTACAACATTTATATAATGGTTCAGTACACCATAAATACATCTTCCAAACCATGTTTTTGTCTTATCCTGAATCAGTACAGTACACCTGTAATAAGTATTTACTTATTCAAACTATTTGAGACCAAGTGAGACACCAACTGCTGTAGAGTAGCTCCAGCTGCAATGTTCTTCCGCAGTTTTATTTATTAACCACTAGAGTGGCAAACATTTTTGGCATTAAAGGGTTAGTTCACCCAAAAATAAAAATTCTGTCATTATTTACTCACCCTTATGTCATTTCAAACCTGAAGGACCTTCGTTCATCTTATGTCTTAAAATGTCTTAAAATATTAAATTTTAAGACATTTACATTTTTTGGTTGTTTATTTGTTTTCGAAAATAGCTTAACTGTAAGATAATAAAACATAAAAATATCTACCTGTATGACTGTTTTGTCCTTTATTATCCATCGTAGGTATGCATTTAGTGAATACCACAGAGGGAGTATCTCTCTCTCTCTCTCTCTCTCTCTCTCTCTCTATATATATATATACACACACACACTGTGTTCCAAATTATTATGCAAGTGACATATCAGTAAGATTTCAGTACAATAAACATTCAGATTTTAGTTTTTCTAAGAAAGTGTTTGTTTGTTTATTTATCCATGTCTTTTTAGATAACTGGTATCAATCTCAGACCAAATAATTTGCCAGGTCTATGGAAACCCTACTTAGAGGTTGTTCCACATTATTAAGCAAGTCACAGTTCTCATGTAATATGGGGAGGAAGAAAGATCTTTCCGAAGATGAAAAGCATGAAATCGTGCAATGTTGTGCAAAAGGCATGAAAACAACTAATATTGTGTGAAAACTGAATTGAGATTATCGAATTATCATAAGATTTGTGAGTGATTTAGAGCACTGTCAAATTAATTGTATTAAACAGCTATGTGGAATGTGGAACAACATCTTTAAGTAGGATTTCCATTTACCTAAGTAGACCTGGAAAATGATTTTGTCTGAGATTGATACCAGTTATCTAAAAAGACATGGATAAACAAACAAACAAACCCTTTCTTAGAAAAACTAAAATCTTAATGTTTATTGTACTGAAATCTTACTGATATGTCACTTGCATAATAATGTATATATACAATTAGAATATCATCAAAAAGTTGATTTCACTAATTCCATTCAAAAAGTGAAACTTGTATATTATATTCATTCATTACACACAGACTGATATATTTCAAATGTTTATTTCTTTTAATTTTGATGATTATAACTGACAGCTAAGGAAAATCCCAAATTCAGTATCTCAGAAAATTAGAATATTACTTAAGACCAATACAAAGAAAGGATTTTTAGAAATCTTGGCCAACTGAAAAGTATGAACATGAAAAGTATGAGCATGTACAGCACTTAATACTTAGTTGGGGCTCCTTTTGCCTGAATTACTGCAGCAATGCGGCGTGGCATGGAGTCGATCAGTCTGTGGCACTGCTCAGGTGTTATAAGAGCCCAGGTTGCTCTGATAGTGGCCTTCAGCTCTTCTGCATTGTTGGGTCTGGCATATCGCATCTTCCTCTTCACAATACCCCATAGATTTTCTATGGGGTTAAGGTCAGGCGAGTTTGCTGGCCAATTAAGAACAGGGATACCATGGTCCTTAAACCAGGTACTGGTAGCTTTGGCACTGTGTGCAGGTGCCAAGTCCTGTTGGAAAATGAAATCTGCATCTCCATAAAGTTGGTCAGCAGCAGGAAGCATAAAGTGCTCTAAAACTTCCTGGTATACGGCTGCGTTGACCTTGGACCTCAGAAAACACAGTGGACCAACACCAGCAGATGACATGGCACCTCAAACCATCACTGACTGTGGAAACTTTACACTGGACCTCAAGCAACATGGATTGTGTGCCTCTCCTCTCTTCCTCCAGACTCTGGGACCCTGATTTCCAAAGGAAATGCAAAATTTACTTTCATCAGAGAACATAACTTTGGACCACTCAGCAGCAGTCCAGTCCTTTTTGTCTTTAGCCCAGGCGAGATGCTTCTCACGCTGTCTGTTGTTCAAGAGTGGCTTGACACAAGGAATGCGACAGCTGAAACCCATGTCTTGCATACGTCTGTGCGTAGTGGTTCTTGAAGCACTGACTCCAGCTGCAGTCCACTCTTTGTGAATCTCCCCCACATTTTTGAATGGGTTTTGTTTCACAATCCTCTCCAGGGTGCGGTTATCCCTATTGCTTGTACACTTTTTTCTACCACATCTTTTCCTTCCCTTCGCCTCTCTATTAATGTGCTTGGACACAGAGCTCTGTGAACAGCCAGCCTCTTTTGCAATGAACTTTTGTGTCTTGACCTCCTTGTGCAAGGTGTCAATGGTCGTCTTTTGGACAACTGTCAAGTCAGCAGTCTTCCTCATGATTGTGTAGCCTACAGAACTAGACTGAGAGACCATTTAAAGGCCTTTGCAGGTGTTTTGAGTTAATTAGCTGATTAGAGTCTGGCACCAGGTGACTTCAATATTGAACCTTTTCATAATATTCTAATTTTCTGAGATACTGAATTTGGGATTTGCCTTATTTGTCAGTTATAATCATCAAAATTAAAAGAAATAAACATTTGAAATATATCAGTCTGTGTGTAATGAATGAATATAATATACAAGTTTCACTTTTTGAATGGAATTAGTGAAATAAATCAAGTTTTTGATGATATTCTAATTATATGACCAACACCTGTACATACACATATATACATACATACACTGTAACAAATTGCTGTAGTTTTTACAGCAAAATTCTACAGAAACTTACTGTTTTACCATTTTATTAGTTATTACTGTATTTTGCAATGCATTATGGGTCAAAAAGAGTATTACAGTTGTTAACAGTATTTTCCCCTGTCAACTGTAAATTAATTTACAGTTAAGAGGTGTTTCCACTGTAGCTCATGCGTTTTTACATCAACTTACTGTAATGTGGCATTATGGCACTGCACGGGCTGAATACTGGTGGACTAGAGAAGGGCATGAACAGTTGAAGATAAAAGGCATTATTCTATCAGTTTTTGCTAAGTATTCAAATATTCAAATCAAATGTATTACATTAAATGCATTTTAGTGATTCATATTTTGAACAGAATTCATAACGGCAGATGTAATGAATTGTATCAACTTAGTTAACAACTGCGCGTTATCAGGACATTTAGTGGGATATAAAAGTGTTTGATTCCAATATTTATTTATTTTTTGCCGAAACGTTATGTTTATTTAGTAAAGGAATGTGTCGTTAACTTTAAATTTATTGTTTCAGGCGAGGCGGAGAATCGCGACGGGGCGCGCCATAACAGTGGAGAGACGAAGCTGAACTACGATAAAACCATCGTGAATGTGGTGCTAATATGGTTGAATGCTGCAGTTTGTTACAATTTTATTCGCATTTGCTCTCAAGAGAGTATTTTCAGAGCATTTGCAGTTTGTAAGACATTACATATTGACTGCTGGTAAGACAAAACTACATATAGGTTACATGTGCAGTTAGGTTTGTTGATGAAAAACATTAGACTATATGGTATTAATATCGTTGGATGCTGCGATTTTCTCATTTATTTCACCAGTTTGGATTTCTTATTGAGAGCATGTAATCCCAGTGTTTAACAAAGGCCTGCAACTAAATTGAACGCAAAACAGTTCGAGCAAATGATATAGGGGTGCTTATTCGCCTTTGCTCACCAGGGAGTATTTTTAGAGCATTTGCAGTTTGGAAGACATGACAGTGATTGGAGTGCTGGTGTGACAAAACTACATTGTAAATACGTACGTGCAGTTAGCTTTGCTGAGGAAATACATTAGAAATAATATTATATTAACATCATTGGATGCTGCGATTGTCTCATTTATTTCACCAGTTTGGAGCATGTTTTAAAATCAGTTTTAAATGGAACGCTCGAGCTGTTTTGACGCAGGCCTTTGTTAAACACTACCAGCACTTTGGTCAATATGTCATGTCTTCCAAGATGCAAATGCTCTAAAAAAATACTCCCTGGCAAGCAAAGTCGAATAAGCACCCCTAATAAACGTTAAACATAACATGAACTATCCCTTTAATTACATTTACAATTTTTTCCTTTTTTTAATTTCTTGTAGGTGTCAGCAACAGCAGCTGATGTGGAAAAAACATCTACACTTCCAGACTCTCCGAGACTTAATTGTCTTAGGTAATGTACAATGTTCCAAAATCTTTAAATTACTTAATAAACTTTGCCTGTTGTATTTTAGCATACATTTTTATAAAGATGCTTATATTTATTCATTTTAGGTGAAATTCTCACTGCAACCCAGTGGATGCTGAGTCAAGTGGTTGTGAATTCACACCCCAACTTTGTGGCTGGATTTGCTGCTTTGTTTGCAGCATACTACAACTTCAATCTGGTGTACCAGCACGAGGCATCCTGCACACTTGAATTTGAAAGGTAACAATTTACTTAAATATAAATTTGTATATGTTAAAGGGTTAGTTCACCCAAAAAATAAATTTCTGTCATTAATTAACTTCTGACCTTCGTTAATTTTCGGAGATGTTTTTGATGAAATCCAAGAGGTTTCTGAAGCACACATAGGCAGCAACGTAATTGCATCTTTTAAACCCCAGAAAGGCAGTAAAAACATTGTAAAAATAGTCCATGTGACTGCACTGATTCAACCTTAATGTTATGAAGTGAATACTTTTTGTGCGCAACCCCCCCCCAAAATAACGACTTTATTCAACAATTTCTTTGCTTCTGTGTCAGTCTCTGACATTCACGTAGTAAACAGTCCAGCGATTCCAGGTTCTACGTCAGAACAAAAAGTATTCTCGTCGCTTCATAACATTAAGTTTGAACCACTGTAGTCACGTCCATGTTTTAATGTTGTCTTTACTACCTTTCTGGGCCTTGAAATCTGCAATGACATTGCAGAAACCTCTCGGATTTCATCAAAAAAATCTTAATTTGTGTTAATTAATGACAGATAAATAAGTAATTACATTTTTTGGTGAACTAACCCTTTAACACTACTTAAAGAAATAGTTAATCCAAAAATAAAAATTATGTCATTAACATATCTTAAGCTATTTCCAAACCCATATGAATTTCTTTCTTCTGTTTAACATAAAATAAGATATTTTGAAAAATGGGGGTAACCAAAACTGTTTGGTTATACATTCTTCACAATATCTTAAATCTTAATGGAGATGCTGATTTCATTTTCCAGCAGAATTTGGCACCTGCCCACACTGCCTAAAGGTACCAAAAGCTGGTTCAATGACCATGTGTTACTGTGCTTGATTGGCAATCAAACTCACCAGACCTTAACCCCATAGAGAATCTATGGGGAATTGTCAAGAGGAAGATGAGAGACACCAGACCCAACAATGCAGATGAGCTGAAGGCCGCTATCAAAGCAACCTGGGCTTCCATTACACCTGAGCAGTGCCACAGGCTGATTGCCTCCATGCCACACTGCGTTGATGCAGTAATTCATGCAAAAGGAGGCCCAACCAAGTATTGAGTGCATAGAAATGAACAGACTTTTCAGAAGCCTGACATTTCTGTTTAAAATATCCTTTTTTTTTAATTGATCTTATGAATTGGTGGGTTTTTATTAAATGTGAATCAAATGCGAGCCAAAATCATCACAATTAAAAAAAACAAAGACTTAAAGTACTGCAGTCTGTGTGCATTTAATTGATTAAATACACGAGTTCCACAATTTGAGTTGAATTACTGAAATAAATGAACTTTTCCACGACATTCTAATTTATTAAGATGCACCTGTATTGTAAAGTGGTATGTTTTCATTAAAGTCTGCACATGATCCTAAAGCTTCTGCTTGTGCTTTTCTGACTGATTTTTGTGCAGATGTTTTGTGGGAATTAACCCACCTACTGGTACCAAGACAGCCACAACAAAGGCTGGAGTCAAAAGAAGTGAAAAGGCCTCAGAGAAGAAGAACCACATAGTTAACCCTCATGTGTGTCATCTTCTCAAGAGACTAATGGACTTTGAGTGGTTAAGTTAAGCATGTAACAAATCTGTATTTAAAACTACAGATGTTGTCTATAAAATGACACTTTGAGGCATGTTTTTAATTTATATTCTAACAATTTTGATCTTGTTCAGTAAGATCTTGTTTACTGCCAAAAAGTGTTCAACATACATACAAAAAAAATAAAAAAATAAAATAAAATAAAAACTTTACATTAAAACAGTTTATATGTTTTCAGATGGAATGTTGTCATTTGTGTTTATGACAACATTTATAACAGAACAAAACAAAACAAAAAAAAGCATAAATGTGAGATTTAAAGGAGTCGGAATTGTTTTGGTACCATAATGCCATTCTGTTGATTGAGCTTAAAGGGATCGTTAAGACGAGTTATTTTTAGTTATTTTGTGACTTTGATTTTCTGTACTTGTAAAAGTAAAATTTTTGCCAATGACAGTCTTGCAGTAATTTGCTGTTAATTTTAATAAATATTTTTCTTACAACAGCTTGGTCTGATTATTTTTTAAATGTTTATTTTAATGCATTTACATCAATATTATGGTAAATAATAAGAGTACAGTTTACTGTTAAAATAAGTATTTACAGTATTTTTCAAAGTATAACGATTACAGCAACATCTTGCCTTTTGGAGCATTTACAGGATTTAAATACTGTAATACATTTTACAGCAATTAACTATTTTACAGGATTTTATGGCAACTTTTTTGCCAGTAAATTCTACAGTACATTTTTTACAGTGTGTTTATATATATATATATATATATATATATATATATATGTGTGTGTGCTGGTCATATAATTAGAATATCATCAAAAAGTTGATTTATTTCACTAATTCCATTCAAAAAGTGAAACTTGTATATTATATTCATTCATTACACACAGACTGATATATTTCAAATGTTTATTTCTTTTAATTTTGATGATTATAACTGACAACTAAGGAAAATCCCAAATTCAGTATCTCAGAAAATTAGAATATTGTGAAAAGGTTCAATATTGAAGACAACTGGTGCCACACTCTAATCAGCCACACTCTAAAAAACCTGCAAAGGCCTTTAAATGGTCTGTCAGTCTAGTTCTGTAGGCTACACAATCATAGGCAAGACTGCTGACTTGACAGTTGTCCAAAAGACGACCACAGTCACCTTGCACAAGGAGGGCAAGACACAAAAGGTCATTTCAAAAGAGGCTGGCTGTTCACAGAGCTCTGTGTCCAAGCACATTAATAGAGAGGCGAAGGGAAGGAAAAGATGTGGAAGAAAAAAGTATACAAGCAATAGGGATAACCGCACCCTGGAGTCAGTGCTTCAAGAACCACTACGCACAGACGTATGCAAGACATGGGTTTCAGCTGTCACATTCCTTGTGTCAAGCCACTCTTGAACAACAGACAGCGTCTCGCCTGGGCTAAAGACAAAAAGGACTGGACTGCTGCTGAGTGGTCCAAAGTTATGTTCTCTGATGAAAGTAAATTTTGCATTTCCTTTGGAAATCAGGATCCCAGAGTCTGGAGGAAGAGAGGAGAGGCACACAATCCACGTTGCTTGAGGTCCAGTGTAAAGTTTCCACAGTCAGTGATGGTTTGAGGTGCCATGTCATCTGCTGGTGTTGGTCCACTGTGTTTTCTGAGGTCCAAGGTCAACGCAGCCGTATACCAGGAAGTTTTAGAGCACTTCATGCTTCTTTATGGAGATGCAGATTTCATTTTCCAACAGGACTTGGCACCTGCACACAGTGCCAAAGCTACCAGTACCTGGTTTAAGGACCATGGTATCCCTGTTCTTAATTGGCCAGCAAACTCGCCTGATATTGGTATTGTGAAGAGGAAGATGCGATATGCCCAACAATGCAGAAGAGCTGAAGGCCACTATCAGAGCAACCTGGGCTCTTATAACACTTGAGCAGTGCCACAGACTGATCGACTCCATGCCACGCCGCATTGCTGCAGTAATTCAGGCAAAAGGAGCCCCAACTAAGTATTGAGTGCTGTACATGCTCATACTTTTCAGTTGGCCAAGATTTCTAAAAATCCTTTCTTTGTATTGGTCTTAAGTAATATTCTAATTTTCTGAATTTGGGATTTTCCTTAGTTGTCAGTTATAATCATCAGAATAAAAGAAATAAACATTTGAAATATATCAGTCTGTGTGTAATGAATGAATATAATATACAAGTTTCACTTTTTGAATGGAATTAGTGAAATAAACCTTTTGATGATACTCTAATTATATGACCAGCACCTGTATATCTGTGTGTATATATATATATATATATATACACACACACACATACATGCATACATATATACAGTTGCAAGAAAAGGTATGTGAACCACTTGCAGAATCTGTGAAAAATGATTTAATAATTTTAACAAAATAAGAGAGATTATACAAAAAGATGTTTACATATAGTCCACAAGACAAAAAAATAGCTACATTTATTAAAATAACCCTGTTCAAAAGTTTAGGAACCAATGGTTCTTAATACTGTGTGTCTACGACTGTTTGTTTTACTTTGTGATGGTTTTTCTTGAGTCTCTTGTTTGTCCTGAGCAGTTAAACTGAGCTCTGTTCTTAAGAAAAATCCAGCATCTTTTGCATATTTGAACCCTTTCCAGCAGTGACTGTATGATTTTAAAATACATGTTTTCAGACTGAGGACAACTGAGGGACTCAAACACAACTAAATGAGGGTGAGTAAATGATGACAAGATTTTCTTTTTTTGGGTGATCTATCCCTTTAAGTAATTATGTAGTAAAATATTCTAGGTGAATATGGGAATTAATATTGACTTCAAAGTAAAGAACAGAATTACCAGACTATTGCACACCACACAAATCACATACATTACATCACTTGTTGATTGCATCAGAATACAATCCTCAATCTAATACAATCTTGGCATAGTGGTCTCTGTAGAGGGGATGTCATGTGCTTACCTATATTTAGGTTCAAGAGGAAAGAGGATAAAGAGCAAAGAAATTGGAAATGAACTGTTCAGCCGATCATATCCTTCGGGGACTCAGGAATTCATTTCTTTTTGTGAGTTTCTCTGACTCTATTAATGTCAGTTTTAAACCCTGATACATGTTAAGTTTGACATCCTGGAGCTTTTGATGTCCTCTGTAAGGGACATCAGGACTTATGTGAGTGCTGTAGGGTAGACACCACCGGTCAATAGAGCAAAAATCATATGAAATATGAGACATTCCTATCAAACTTTGCCAAGTTATTACTCTCAGTATTACTCATTCACTCACTCACTAGTAGACTTCGGTCTGCTAGGTCTGCTTAAAGGGATAATTCACCCAAAAATGAAAATTTACTCACCCTCAAGTTGTTCCAAACCTGTATGAATTTCTTTCTTGTGCTGAACACAAAAGATATTTTGAAGAATGTCGGTAACCAGACAGTTGATGGGGCCCATTCACTTCCATAGTTTTTTTTTTTTCAACTATGAAAATCAGTGACTACCGTCAACTGTCTGGTTACCGACGTTCTTTAAAATATCTTCTTTTGTGTTCAGCAGAAGAAAGAAATATCTGCTAACACTTTATTTTGTTGCTCTCGCAACAGACAGTTCCTAAGTGGAACTTGGATACTGTGTCATGGTGTTGACGCTATGGGAAAGTTTCCTGAGCCAGTGTCTGAAGCATGTATGATACATGCCAATTTTGATTGGCTACATCACAGATACACCGACAGGCTATAAAAGGGCACCTAGAGAAAATGTCATCAGCTTCTTTGTCTTCAGGAAGCCGTATGTTTGTTGTGCATGTGAAACCAGTGTGTTTGTGGAAAAAAAAAAAAAATGTGTCAAACATGTAACAGATTTGTTTCACCAAATGACATGACTTTTGTGTTAAGGTCTTTACACACCGAGTTTGAAATTCGTGTCCAAAACGTTTGCACATTAAAAAATACAAACCCGATTCCAAAAAAGTTGGGACACTACAAATTGTGAATAAAAAAGGAATGCAATGATGTGGAAGTTTCAAATTTCAATATTTTATTCAGAATACAACATAGATGGCATCCCCTCTTCTTTTTAGAACAGTCTGCAAATGTCTGGGGACTGAGGAGACAAGTTTGCTTAGGAATGTTGTCCCATTCTTGTCTAATACAGGCTTCTAGTTGCTCGACTGTCTTAGGTCTTCTTTGCAGCATCTTCCTCTTTATGATGCGCCAAATGTTTTCTATGGGTGAAAGATCTGGACTGCAGGCTGGCCATTTCAGTACCCGGATCCTTCTTCTACGCAGCCATGATGTTGTAATTGATGCAGTATGTGGTCTGGCATTGTCATGTTGGAAAATGCAAGGTCTTCCCTGGAAGAGACGATGTCTGGATGGGAGCATATGTTGTTCTAGAACTTGGACCTTTTAGCATTGATGGTGCCTTTCCAGATGTGTAAGCTGCCCATGCCACACGCACTCATGCAACCCCATACCATCAGAGATGCAGGCTTCTGAACCGAGCGCTGATAACAACTTGGATTGTCATTGTCTTCTTCAGGCCGGATGACATGGCGTCCCAGTTTTCCAAAAAGAACTTCAAATTTTGATTCGTCTGACCACAGAACAGTTTTCCACTTTGCCACAGTCCATTTTAAATGAGCCCTGGCCCAGAGAAAACGCCTGCGTTTAGATATGGCTTTTGACCTATAGAGTTTTAGCCGGCAACGGCAAATGGCACGGTGGATTGTGTTCACCGACAATGTTTTCTGGAAGTATTCCTGAGCCCATGTTGTGATTTCCATTACCCTAACATTCCTGTATGTGATGCAGTGCCGTCTAAGCGCCCGAAGATCATTGATTGAGGAGGTCGGACAATGTGGTACATAAGTTATAAAAAACGCTATTTACTCAATCTGAGCTATACACACATATTGAGACTACAAGCTAGCTAAAGCCGGCAAACTGAGCTTATTCGCCATATTTTACAACTACTTTCCCGCTGACGAGTGGATATGTTTATTCAGAGGAAGTGTGCAGAAACGAGCCGCCCGGCAGAAGCCCCTCTCATGGCGCGGATTTGCGTCTGTTGTGAAAGGAATTTCACGCGCGAATGAAGCACGTAAACTCAAAATGTTTAAGCATCCAACTACGCGCGAATAGCAAGATTTATTCGCGTTAAGTCGCCCTGGTGTGAACGCCCCATTAGAATGTGACTCACCAAGGCAATAACTGCACATATATTCAAACAAGCTCATTTGCAGCACTCCGATTCTCCGCTGGATTGCATCAGCCTCTATTTCACAAATCCCTGCCTCGTCGTCTTCTCGACAGCTTCATGTTGTCGCATCCGTACAGAAATCTGATCTTTTTGTTGTATTTAATCTCTTTTTTCTCTATATTGAAGCTTTCTCACGGAGGGTCTCTGGATATCGCTCTGCGCAGCTGTTGCTTCGTCTGACTCGCTCTCTCTCTCTCTGCCTCTCTGCTCACGCTGACAGTGCAGCAGCGCCGGCGCAGCCTGTGGGCGGGACTTATGAAAGTGCTGCTAACATTGGCTCTTAGGAGAGTCAGTCATTTAAATGAGAACAGTGATTGGACGAAACAGTTTTTCTTCTGGAACTTACCTCCCTTTTTTCCTTTTCTTAGCTTTCTTCAACTTAATTTTTAAATAATTTTTAATCTTCTAACTGGTAACCTGGTTACCCGGGTTACAGTAGCCAATCACGGAGTTATCTGTTGAGCATGTGAATGTAATGACCAATCAGATGTGTTAAAATTGCTCTAAATCCACTCAATACCACTGAAAACGCTGGAGTTTGTTTAGAGCAAGCTTAAAGCAAGCTCTTAGAGTTCAGCCAATGTACGTTCACAAATCGTTTCCTTATAAAAAATAATAATAAAAAAACCCCAATGTAAATACGAGATTCATTTTGCAGTATTGTCATATTCATTAATTATAACGGGAGTTTTTGCTAAGTTCAGTGATTATAATGGGAGAGCTCTTTGCAAACTTTTTGTATATATATATTTTGTATATATTTGTCATGCTGCTAGTTGCACATTTCAAAGTTTCTGGATTGATCTTATTTAAATGGTGGATTGAATCCGAAACTGAGATGATTGACAGTGATAACAATAGAAATAACCTGATACTGCATGTCAAAATAGAGCTGTGCATTAAGTCTTGAAGCGTAAATGCAAACTAATAGATCTGCCACGTGTTCTGTGTAATGTCTTACTTTTTTTTTTTAAAGCAGTCTCAAAAGATAACTGAATTAAAAACAATTTAATTAAGAACACTGCATGAAACTGCAGTAACCAATGTGTTGCTTGTTTTCAAGCATAAAATATATAAACAACATAAACAGCACTTCTCAGTGCTCCATACTAATAAAACTGAAGTGATACAACTAAATTTGTATTTTTTTAAATTATTGAACTATTATTGAATTATACAAAAAGTGCAATCTTCTTATAAAATTAAGACCCTAAGTCATAATACTAGGGTGCCTCAGGGCTCAGTGTTTGGAGCACTTCTCTTTTCCATCTACCGTACATGACATTATTAGGATCTGTCATTCAGAAACATGGCTTTTCCTATCACTGCTATTCTGCTGACACACAACTCTACCTCTCATTCCAGCCGGATTATCCAGCGGTAGCTGTTTGCATCTCAGCCTGCCTGACGAACATTTCTTACTGGATGAAGGACGATCACCTTCGACTCAACCTTGCCAAACAGAACTGCTTGTGGTTTCGCCTTATGTGCCCTACAGAAACTTGCGTTTTGTAAGTGGTGCCAACCCAAAGAGGCACAAAATCATTTTCTTTTACCTGGACTGCTCCCTGCTGGTGAAATGACCTGCCTAACTCTACCCATGCACCTGAGTATTTAGCCATTTTCAAGAAATGGCCAAAGATGCATCCTTTTCGTAAACATTTGACCAATTAATACTAACACGTTATATTCTATGTATTTTTTCTATTTATTAAAAAAAAAAAAAAAAACTGCTTTATGTACTGGGCAAGACTAACTGGGACTTGTCACAGCACTTACTGTGCTGTTGCCCTTTTGTTGGTTTAACTTCTATTGATTTCATTTGTAAGTCATTTAGGATAAAAGTGTCTGCTAAATGATTAAATGTTAGTGTAAATGTACAATTTAGTGTGCATATAAAATAGGCCTACAACAATATTTTATAAACAATCTTTTATGAACAATTTTATAATATCACAATGTTATAGATTACACATGTAGCCTGAAGCTGTCATGTCTTCGATCTGACCTGTCCAGTTCTGTTGTCTCTTGTGCCTTTAGTCTGTGTATCTCATTGTTTTTTTTGCACATGGTTTTGTTTTGACAGTTCGCCATGTCTCCGTTGTCATTGTGGCGTTTTCCCTACCCCCTTGTTATTCCATCAGCATTAGCGCTCACCGCTCTCACCTGTCATTGATCAGACTTCTTTAATTATTCCCCTTCGTGTTCACTGTCTTGTGCCAGATTGTTTGTGTATGTTACCTTGTGCTCCGGTCAGCTGTTATCTCTTGTCTTGTTGAAGTTATATCATCATGTTTTGTGTCCCATTTTGAGGCTCCAGTGCCTGTTTGAGTTTCTTTTAGTTTTTTTTCTCTCTCTTTTCTGTCGCCCAGACTGTGTTCTCTCTCTGCTCCTGCCTGGCTTGCTTCCTGTTCCCCTGATCTGGTTTTACCTGCTCCGATCCCTCATTCCTCGCCCACCAGCGATCTCTCTCTCTCTGCCGGATGTGTCGCCCCGCCCACCCGGGTGTTGCGATCTACATAGTGGTCTGTTTCTACAGTTCCTCTGAAGGCCTGCTTGTGTGCAAAGAACTAGCCCAGATGGCCGAACTCAATGCCCGTGTTGAGGAGCTCCAACAAGGAGCCCCGGGGTTTCGACCAACCAATCCTCCTGTTCAATCTTCTTCTCACCATGAGCCCGAACCTCATGCCAACCCCGCCTTACGATGGGGACCTGTTGGGCATTTCTGTCACAATGTTCTCTAGTGTTTGCACTGCAGCCCTGCCGCTATGCCACCGAAGACTCCAGGGTGGCGTATGTCCTAACCTTGCTTACCGGTAAGGCTTGTGAGTGGGGTACTGGCGTCTGGAATGCACGAGCACCCTTTTGTCGTTATTATGAAGACTTCCGTGAGGAGATGATCAAGCTGTTCGACCGATCGGCAAGGGGAGATGAGGCGGCTTCCAGGCTGGTGCGGCTCTCGCAGGAAGGTCACTCTGTCACAGATTATGCTATTCAATTTCAAACCTTGGTGGCCTCCTGCGATTGGAATAAGGGGGCCCTGTGTTCCAGGTTTCTTGAAGGGCTGGATGACAACATCCAGGACGAGATTGCCACCCATGAGCTGCCCCGTGACATGGATTCCTTGGTTGACCTGGCCCTTCGTATAGCGTATAGAAACCTGGGCGCTATCAAGTGCCCTTTAAAAGCCAAGGCCCACCAGTGAATCGGGGAATCCTGGTGGGTGCCTCTCCTTGTGTGAATCCCCCTTGTTCTCGCACGCTGCTACCTGTCTCCATCCAGCATGAGGACTCCTCAAACTCCTGCTAGGCCCTAGTGGACTCTGGGGCTGAGGGCAATTTTCTGGACAGCTCTGTCGCTAAGCAGTGGGGCATTCCAGCTATCCCTGTCCCCTCGCCTATTCCTGTCATTAGCTGGTCAGCTTATCTCCACCATTATCCACACCACTCCTTGTGTAAGTTTAGTTGTCTCAGGCAATCACCGGGAGGGTATTGAGCTGTACCTGCTTAATTCCACGGGTGCCCCTATCATCCTGGGGCATCTGTGGCTGGTGCAGCACAACCCTCACGTGGATTGGTCTGGGAATTCTGTGTTAGCCTGGAGTCAGTTTTGTCTAGCATCTTGTCTGGGTGCTGCTGCTTCTCCTGGTTCTGTGTGTCCTGTTTTTCAGGTGGAGGCAGCAGATCTGACCAGAGTCCCAGCGGAGTATGTGGTTTCTGATAGGGGGCCACAGTTTGTTTCTCAGTTTTGTAAAGAGTTCTGTCGACCGATCAGGGCCTCTGAGTCTGTCCTCAGGGTTTCACCCCCCAAACCAACGGGCAGTGCGAGCGAGCCAATCAGGATCTCGAGAGCTTTCCGTTGCCTGACCTCCCAGAATCCTAGTAATGGATGCCATGAATAAGAGAACCTATTTTTAAAATATTTTTGTCATATATTTTAAGTACACTATAAACACTAAACACACTATAACTGCCAATACCAAAAAATTAGAGATTAGAGTCAATTACAAGAGAATACAACAGACTGAAAGACATGAGAAAGTGAAAAATAACAATGAATTTGACAATGAAGGAGGAAATTATAGAGGCAGAGAAAGAGAATAAGTGAACGAGAGGCCAAGAAGGAGAGATAAGCAGACCTGTGACTGATGTCTTCAGATGTGGTTTCAGGGTGCTGATGGTCACAGCTGACTGACTTCACTACAGACTAAAAATCTCCTGAGTCCAATATCTCTCTACAGCCCGCTAATAGAGACTGTCACTCAAAGTGCAGACAAGCAGCGCACACACAGATGCACACACAATCATACACACTCTCTCTCACACACACACACCCCAAGATCCTACCCATAAATCAATGCCTCACAAGTGAACGTGAGAGGAATATGAAGCCAGACTGACTCATTCACCTCAGTTTTAGAAACAGCGGGAAGATGACAGCAGTCTGACCTATAGCCAATGAAACACTCATGGTTCTATGTCACCATAATTCAACAAATTCAATCTTAAATCCCTATTTCATGTTCTGGCAGCTTCATCACGCTGTAATTCACCAGACGTTAAACGAGGAATATTTTTAGTGTCAAGATGTTCAGCTCATGTCATACTTCATCTAATGCAATATATATTGTCTTCACATGATTTTTAATGCGCTTTGAGTGGATGGAATGTGGAACGTCAGAGTAAGTAGCGACTTAATCACCTTAACTCTGCTTTAAGAAGCGTGTAGGCATTCTGCTAGCTGACGGTTATCACAGGAAAAGGGATAATTGGATGTCAGAAGTAACTTTTAGGATGGAGGACAAATTAAAGCTTGAAATATGAAATAATGTGTTCTAAGTAGCCTAAGTGTACTGTGGGTAAGGCAACCATCTGTTTTACTATTGTTTAGGGAGTTTGAACAAACCACTAACCCTGAATATCAAACTTGATAGCTCAAAGCATGATCAGACTTACGATTTTCACCTTGCAATGATTAAATGCGTTACATATCACAAAGGTAAATTAATGAAGGGACCTGAGCCATATCTAGAGAACAGAACATCATAGACATATGAATTGTTTATTCCTATTTTTTAAATGAACATGGACATTGAAATAATTTACTGCTTCACAAACGAGGGTCAGTTCAACGCTGGATTTGCGCAAAAGATTAACATGACGACACATGCTAGTCGATGAGTTTAATCAACTCCACAGCAACTACATAAATTTATCCTCTAATAGCAAATAGCAAACCACAACGATCCAATCACTTACTGATGGACAAAATCAAGTCCTGCCATACATTTTTCTTGTTCAAGAAGCCGTTTTACTCCAATATACTGTATGTGTTTCATGCCGACTTTAAAATAAGGTTCTTTATTAACATTACTCAACATGAATTAACGAACAATACGTTTACAGCATTTATTCATTTTAAGACCCCTGTGGTGAAAATTTTATATGTTTATATGTCTGTGTGGTGTTTTTAATATGCCTTAAGACAAGCCATGTGCAAATTTATAAGTCAACACCATTGCTGAGTATTTTTTCCTTAAAACTGCAGTGGAAAAAAGACAAAATCAATCCAGCAGTTTGAAATCGCCGGTCTCTGTGACGTCACAAACTACCTTGTAACCAATCATGTCAATGTGCCGGCAGGCGTTAGCATATCATTAACGGTGAACTAGCAGGGGAGTCTCGAGAGAAGCCAGGTTATCCCGGTATATTTTTCTGTTGAAATGAAAAATCAGATTTAGCAATATGGCGGGTGTATGATGTATATTACAATGTTCTGATGAAATGAAAGCTTTAGCGTAAGTTCTGCTGAGAAGACTCTAATGTTACGTCACTTATTAGTTTAGATCTAACCAATCATTATCTAACACTTGGAGTATTTGCAGATGCTGACGCCAACCTCCACCTCCATCCTCCCCACCACCAACAGGATGGTCCCTGTCCATACCTCCCAGGGGGTCGGCTACACCCCTGCCTTTATCTCCAGGCAGGAAATGTAGAGTCCACAACCCTCAGGATGTGCGCTACGAATGGGGCCTACGCCAAAGAACTTTATTTCTTATAATATCTTGCTTGTTGATCGTTAATAAATAACATTGTTACGTTATCTTGCCTTTCTAGTCTTTCTGGTAGAACTATATGTCTTTCTCCACTGACGTTCTGAGTTGTTCAAAGCGTATGTAAGGATACTGATTGTTAGGAGGCAGCTGCCTGACTCGCGAATGGGAACATGGTTTGTGTAACATTAGCAACACATTATTATCTGTTTGATAACATAGTCAAGCAAAAGGCTAATCATATTAATTACCGTTATGTGTCTGACGTTGTAAAGAGCAATACCATTGTGCATTGTGCGTTTACCTAAGTAAGTTGAGCGAGTGAAGGTGGGGCTAATTTGCATATTCATTGATCTACGTATATTAAATGAGGCAAGGGTGTAGAGTTACATTTAAGTCATTTTAAGGCATAAAGAACATTTTTCACAAGAAAAAACATTTAAATATGTCATTTTGGTAATCAAAAATTAGTTTTAAGGGATACAATTATTGACTTTTATTTTACTTTTTTACTACTTTTTTATTTAAAGTTGTATAAATGACCATTAATCAGTTGGCTTTTTGTGTTTAGTATGGTCCACTTTAAAATAAATAACTTTGCAACTAAATGTCAACTATCAGTGATTAGAGTATTAGTAGACTGTTAATATTTGCTAACACTTTATTTTTATGCTCCCCCAACAGACATTCTACTGACTATAAGTAGATTTGCAACTTATTCTACTAACCATAACCCTAACCTAACAGTCTACTAACAGTCTACTAATACTCTGAGAGTTAGATGACATGTAGTTGCAAAGATACTTAGTACAATGTCTAAAGTGAACCATCGAAATAAAGTGAAACCAAAATACAGAGAGCAACTTTAAATTAATTAATTGTTAACATTAACACACATTACTGTTTTTGTGATTATACAGAAAATATTTTTAAAATTGCAGTTATTTGACAATATGATGAACAATGTGATTTTACAGTGTATAACCCTAGGTTACACCAAGGTTACAGCTTGTCAGTAATTTGTTAGCAGTCTGCAAAATGAGCCCATGCATTTTCATGAGGCACGCTTCATCATGCGAAACAACTGTCCTTTTAAATTTATGATGTAACAAGATGATGATGATGAGGACAAATGATTTGTTCTCCTCTCTTTTTCTCCCCGGCCCTCGTGCAAAGAGAAAATCTTGCATTCTTACACAAATTAAGGACATACAGTCCCACAAAGCTCACAAACACATACACGCTCAAGAGCAGGAGCCTAAGTGTGTGTGCTGAAGCGAAGACAGCTGAGCTGAGAGATACACACGCCAACATGGATTTGCAATTCGTGCAAAAGTGTCGCTGGGAGTCACTGGGAAGCTCCACCACAGCTGGTGTGACAAATCTCTGCAGACGCCCTAAACTCACTCACTACAGCGGCCCTCAGGGCTACAACAACAACTAGAACAACAGCAAATACAGTACATTGCTGCTTAGCATTTTTTAACTTTATATCTAAGAACTATAGAATATCATAGAGACTTTAAAGGGATAGTTCACCCAAAAATGAAAATGATCCCATGATTTACTTACCCTCAAGCCATCCATGGTGTATATGACTATCTTCTTTCAGCCAAACACAGTTGGAGTTAGGTTAAAAAATATCCCGACTCTTCCAAGCTCGATAATGGTAGTGAAGGTGGTGTGAGATTTTGAAGCCCCAAAAAGTGCATCCATCCATCAAAAAAGTAATCCATACGACTCCAGGGGGTTAATAAAGGCCTTCTGAAGTGAAGCAATGGGTTTTTGTAAGAAAAAACAATCCATATTTATAACTTTATTAACTATAATGGCTAGCTTCCGGCAGAAAGAGTAACTTCTGATGCGACAATCTTTGACGAAGCAGAGGATAGAGCAAAAAAACAAAAAAAAAACATTAGTCACGAATTAGAAGTCTAAAATTTGAAAGAGAAATGTCAGAGGATTTTGTTATAAGAGAAGAGGAGCTTGAGTTTGTTGCACAGCCCTATTTGTTTAAAGCGCGAGAGACGTCTAAACTTACAATACTCCTACATCCTGCGTCGCATCAGAAGTTACTCTTTCGACGTAAATGGATGTGTACAGCCGTCTGTCGGAAGCTAGTTATTATAGTTAATAACATTTTAAATATGGAAAATATATATATACATTTTACAAAAACCCATCGCTTCGCTTCAGAAGGCCTTTATTAACCCCCTGGAGTCGTGTGGATTACTTTAACCCTTTGACGCGTGCGATCACACCGGTGTGATTAGAACTTTCAGTGCATCACGTGATCAACTGCCAAATTAAAATGTGCGCGCGCGCTTTGGCTGGCGCTAAACCAGAGACGGAGGCGCTCAGCGCTTTTCATATATCACATATATGCAGTGTTTTCAACCACATGATGTTTATTTTAGGTTTCAGACATTTAAATACACATGAGTACTAACAAAACAATCCATTTAGAGTTTGTAAAATAGACAATAATGTCTATAGAAGCGGAAATAACAACCCTTTCCATTATAATTAGACGACACGTTTTATTCATATCAGATACATATTGTGTAAGTAACTTTAAAGTTTACTCTATTCTTCTCCAGTTCACTGGCTCACTTACTTTTATGTACTTTGGGAGAAGTGGATGAATTCACGTGTTGTAAATCCAACAGATCTGATTCTCTGTGCGGCGCAAACCAACATGGCGGCGCCCATCGCGCATACAGCTCAACTAACGCGATCGTTATAAAGGTGTTTAAACAGCAAAACACATCCGCTTGCACATATTTGACAATGGGAATATCAGATATTTCATGCTATAGTTAACAAATTTGTGAATATTTTGAATAAAAAAGGAAAAAAATTAAATAAAAGCAGATCATCAGTCATACAGCGCTGTGGTAGGTTACGTGACAAGCAATGACGCGTCACCATGGAAACAATAACGGTCGCCTTAAAAAAAAACTCACGCTGGGGGCTCAGCCAGAATATTTTAAATTTACATGCGAAAGGGTTAATGATGGATGGATGCAAACTTTTGGGCTTCAAAAACTTTAGCCCCCCTCACTACCATTATAAAGCTTGGAAGAGCGAGAATATTATTTAATATAACTCTGATTGTGTTGGTCTGAAAGAAGATAGTCATAGTAATATACAGTATGGCTTGAGGGTGGGTAAATCATGGGGTAATCTTTTTTATTTTGGGCTGAACTCTCCCTTTAAGGGTGGCTCCACTTGTGGTAAAAGAAGTAGACTTTTGCATACTTTAAACAGAGTACTTATTACGGAAATAATATACTTAAATGCAAACTGAATACAATGTTGCATTGCAATTGAAAATACATTATAATTCAAATTTGTTTTAAATGCACTTTAGTTCAACTTAAAGTGATAGTTCACCCAAAAATGAAAATGCTATCATCATTTACTCACCTTAATGTTGTTCCAAACCCAACTTTCATTCATCTTCGAAAAAACAAATTAAGATTTTTAACGAAATCAGAGGTTTCTGTCCCTCCATTGACAACTACGCAACTACCACTTTGATGCTTCAAAAAGTTAATAAAGAGACCATAAAACTAATCCATATGAATTGAGCAGCTTAGTCCAAATTGTCTGAAGAGACACAATCGCTCTATATGATGAACAGATTTAATTTAGGCTAATATGATGGCGCAATCAGGCACAACGGCGGCCATTTTCATTCTGTCCTGCAGTTCTGAAAAGGCAATGCATGTATTTGCTTATGAAGCTATGTAATAAGAGAGGAATACCTACTATGTAGGTAATTATCAGAAGAATCTCAGACAAGGTTTTCTATCGGTTTAGGATGGCAGGGTCAGTCGATGCTGGAGCAGCAAAGCATGCAAAATTGCTACATCTGTTTGGTTATGTAACCTAATTTAGATGACTATGCACAAAGTGCTGCACGCTTATTTAGCTAGCCTGTCAAGCCACATAAAGTCATTGTGTGTGTATTGTGCGGCCCTTAAGACATCTGCATCACTGAAGGCTGCAAAAGGCATCCTAATGAAATGACCCCCTCAAAGGCTTTGCTTTCTATCTCTGTTGATCTCTTGCTCTGTTTTATATCTGTGTCTGTTTCCCACTCTATTATTTTGCACTATGTTAGCAGATCTGTGTAATGCATTAACCTCTCAGCGCTAAATTATCTTGTTTCAGTTCAAACAGTAAAGCTTTGTGCTTAGACGGCAGTTCATTGAAAACACACACAGCATGTTGTCTCGCTATAAAAAATGTAAAAGGTAAGAGACAGAAATACCAAAACATTTTTGGACAACAAATATTTTAGTTAATAAATTGTTTCAATTCTAAGACTTAAAACACGTGACAACTTGCCCTGACCTGACATTTATGATAAATGCACTTCTCCTGAGATCACAGTTAGCTTTCATTTGAACCTGATTATAAATGTTATATTAAAAATTATAAATATTATTATAATTTAAAATACCTGTTTTTTTTTAGCATCATTACTCCAGTGTCACATGATCCTTCAGAAATCATACTAATATGCTGATTTGCTGCTCAAGAAACATTTCATATGATTACAGTTGCTGAAAACAATTAGTTGTGCTGCTTCATATTTTTGTGGAAACCTTTTTTTTTTTTTCAGGATTCTTTGGTAATAGAAAGCTCAGTATTTATTTGAAACAGAAATCTTTTGCAACATTACAAATGTCTTTACTGACACTTTTGATTAATTTAATCAAATAAAAGTATCAATTTTGTAAAAACGTAATCACCTCAAACTCTTGAATGGTAGTGAACATTTTTTAACTCCATCATTTCCAAAACAAAATGCTATAAACTCAATACATCATTTGAGATTGTGGAAATTAATGATTGTAATTTTCATTACTTTTAGGGTACATTTACACGACAACAAGTTTTTCCTTTGTGTTTTTCACGTACAGGCTACAGCGTTGTCAAAACGATTCCCATTCACACAAATTCACGAAAATGACTAAAAATGCTGTATTATGCTGCCAGACCAGTAGTTGGCGATGTGACTTTGTAAAGAAACACTATGCGCCTATAGACTGAACCAGTGGTGTGCGGTCCATATAAGCTGCGAATGTTCTGCATACCCAAGCTATTCGTGGACTCTGCAATTAATATTAACACTATAAATTACTATTAAATCCCTTGTTTGAGGTGTACCATAAATCCTACATGATAAAATGTTGGTAATGCATATGTAACTGTTCATAATTTATGTATTTGCCAAACGACGGTTATTTTATTTTTTTTAAATCTGCCAATTACAGAGACTTCCGGGTAAGCTGATCTACAGCAGCTTTTGCGCCTTCGCGCTTTTGTTATGGAAAGTCATCATTGTCCTGCGTTCTCATTGGTTTGCTAGCCTATGGCGGATTTCATGGGCAAGATAAGCTGTGTGCAGATCGCTTGCACAAGAGGAAAAATGAGCTGTTGCTGCCAGATCTCGATCACCGAAAATCCAACATTATCTCATGACCAATTCGTACGTATTTTATGAAGTGGCTAATTCGTACGAATTCATACAATTTGTCTAAACCTCAGTGATGAGTAGGTCTAGGGGCGGGGTTAGGGGTCGGTCATTCGTACGAATTCATACAAATTTGGCCACTCGTATAATAAGTACGATTTAGCAAAAAACGTACAAATTCGTACGCGTGAGGTCATACGAGTTTGTACGAATTAGCCACCTCATAAAATACGTACGAATTGCCATGAGATCAGGTTGGAAAATCACATTGAATTTGATACAAAACTAACTAGACATCAAATGGGGAAAAAAATCAGAACTAAAACTATTTTCATAGTATTTCATTTTCACCATAGGGAAATTTTATTTTTACGAAAACTTATAAATTGTTTAAAACAGTCCTACTGTAACTATCAGAGGGTGTTAATCGATAGTCTGTGCGTTTATTAAAGGCATCAGTTTGCATAATTTCAATACTGATATTTTTATTTATTATAGCCTACTTATTATAATTACATTTTACTTTTTATTCATAATATGCTTATTTTTAATTCATTTAAAAAGTAGCCTACTTCTGGCATAGCCTACATTTAAATTGACACCATTGTGTTTCTTATTTGTCGTGTTTGATTTAGACGTCACTGTTTTCACAAATCCGCGTTTTTATAGTTTATACCGAGACGATAACGGAATTGTTTTCAAAAACTTGCTCTTTGAAAACCGTTTACGAACGTTTTCAGGTCCCCAAAATGCCACTGTCATGTAAATGAATGGCCAAAACACAAAAGGTTTCCGTTTTTATCTGTGTAAACGCCCCCTACACTGTAAAACTCAATAAGTTCTCAGCCTCGCCCAACTCATCATAATGTTAACACCATACCGTTCGTTTACATAAACATCACATTCAGATTTTGTTTAAACGTTAGACAGCAAATAACACATGCTAATATAACTATTAAAGAGGCTGTCATTATATACTTGCATGTATGTAATCAAACAACATAAAGTATATATGGTCTTAAAGGTTTTGCAGCCCATCCTCAACCTAACCACAGGCTCTACTCTTCACCACAATAATAACCCTACAAAACTAACTTAACAGAAAAAACACAACATTAAACACTAATTTATGTCTCCTTATGTTAATCTTGTGTGAAAACACATAAAATAACACTTCATTTCAACATTTATTTATACAGTCTGACAGAAAAGATGCTGGGAATTAGAAATCTGCTGCAACTCAACTCAATCATATTAAGTTCACACAACATTTTTCTATTAAGTACAATGAACTTTCATTATTATTTGAGTGAAAAACTAATTTCATTTAATTAATTGTAAGAAAAAAAATAATAATTACATTCTACCTGTGATGCATGTATGTCCACTGTTAAAATAGTGAAAATGCGAGTAAAAACCCCCATTTGTGCAAGTGAATAATGGCAAACCTGCAATTATACTGTAAAAAGGCAATTCCAAGTTAGAGATGAGCCTTTGTTTTAGGATTCATATTTTCTCTAGTCATGTTCTGTTTCTCTTCTGTCTCTGAATAGAGTTCAGATGTTACACTTTAAATGGTACTTTGTTATTATGAACTTTTGGATTAGATTTATTTCTCACAGCCATACAAGAAGTATTTTAATATATTGATGTTTGAATGTATTGCATGGACAGAAAGACCTCTTTATAAGAGCTTTACAGAAAATCCATTCAATTCCAATTTTTTGCTAACCGGTGTGGAACATTGGTTTGTTTCACGAGCAGCACGCTGCTGTCCAAAAGTAGCCGGGTTTCCCAGAAAAGTGAAGCGGAGACAACTTTAATGAACCCTGGAAAGAAAATCGATCATTATTCTTAGATTGTGTAATGTGAATGTGAGTTCAAAGTTCAAGCCTTGCATTTACTCTGACAAAAGTTTTTAAGTGGATCAGTTTGAAATCATTAACATTTTCATTTGATTTACAGATAAAGGACATTGATATTATTTGTATTGTGTGTAACAGGATTATAAACAAACAAGGAAACATATCTCATTTTAAATAAAATGATTAAATAATTTTTAAAATTTAAAATGTAATAAAAAAAAACTATATAGACATTTAAAAAAAAAAACTAATAAAAAGACAATGACTAAATGACTAAAACTAACAGAAAATTACAATGACAAAAATAATACAAACAATAAAAGTATCTCAATAATGCTAAAATAACACTGTGTGAACTCTAGATGTTTCAGGAACCGCAAGATGCAGCTATATTTTTTGTTTTAATAAACTTTTATTTGCAAATTGACTTTTGCATGATGTGTAAACATTTCTTTGCACAGTGCATTCCAAAGCTTAATCATGATAATAGCCAGTGTTATGATCTTTATTGCAATCTTATTTACAGAATATACACACTATAACACAAAATGTCAGGGTGATCAGAAATTAAAGAGACAGTTCACCCCAAAATGAATTTTCTCCCTTTTATGTTGTTCCTGTCTTTCAGTTTTTCTTGTGTATACAATCATCAGCATAAAATTGGCACAATGTCTTGTTGTGACACAGGAGAAGAGTTTCAGAGAATAAAATAATTTTTATTCTAAAAGGTTACAGGTTTAGGTTCCGTTAAGTGCAAACAGAGACAAAATTCAATTGAATTGTCTCTACACACACCTGTAACCTTTTAGCCCTGACGGAGGCCTGTGTGCCAAAACGCGTAGGCAAAATAAAGTTTTGATCTTTTAGCTCAATTTTTTGTTCATTTTTAATCCCTCCACGCCACAAGTGTTGCTGGTTTTGTTCAAAAATAGCTTTGTTTTTATTCCATGCACCGTGTTGGACGTGTGAAGTTGCACCAGATTAACCATATTACAATATCTAAGTCATACAGGTTTGGAACGACAGGAGGATGAGTAAATGATGACAGAACTCTGAAATTTGGGTGAACTGTCCTTTTAACAGAAAGACCCAACAGAAAACAGGAAAGCTAAACCTATAGTGACCATGACACATTTTTGTTTAAACACGATATCAGCATAGCAGTGGAGACATGTGCAAGTGAGAAATATAATACGCTTGACCCAGAAACTGTTGATCAGTACTGTAGGAGATAAATGTCATTCTGGGGTGATTTTGGGAGCAGATTAGCAATCCAGATGGAATATGTGATGGGTTAAGGCTAGGTTTACGGACAGGCTTAGCCTTTTACAAATCTGCCCTCTGACTAAAGATGACTCCACATAGTGCCAGTGTGACATTAGTCAGAAATGAAAGCTCACAGCCTGAAAATATACAGGTTTTAAATCAAGGGGCAAAATTCAGTGCAAATGCTGAAGGAGAATTTTCACAGATCCCGCGGGACGTAGCTGTTTTAAACCTGAACCCAGGCTAAGGATTAGTCCATACTGAAATAAACAAGGAGTCATTTCGAATAACCGGCAAGGTCACTCTCATTTTCCCAGACACCCTCCGAGCTTGAGGGAATCACATGGGTGAAATCTCACGAAATCGGTCAAGAACATTTCCAGGTCATGTTTCACCCAAACATCAAATTAAATAATTAATAAATTATCTTTTGTTTAAAGAAAATGAATGTGGCAAGCAGGGCGAGGCCGAGAGCTATGGGAACGTAGCAAGTTTATGTTTATTTTTGTATTTAGTTATGTTTAATGTTCGCCGGTTCCCACCTTCTTTTTCCCGTACCAACAAACCTTGCTACGATGAACATTAAGTAAGGAAGATGTTTGGAATTGTGATTTCATGACAGTTAAGCACCCTACCCTGCCAATTATCATTACTGTAATGGGTAACACTTTAATTCGATGGTCCACTATAGACATTCAATGAACTAAGTAAGTTTGCAACATGCCAACTGTCAGTCATTAGAGTATTAGTAGTCTGTCTGCTTAAAGGACTAGTTCACTTCAGAATTAAAATTTCCTGATAATTTACTCACCCCCATGTCTTTCTTTCTCCAGTCGAAAAGAAGGAAAATATTCCAGGATCTTTCTCCATATAGTGGACTTCAGCTGCTACTAACGGGTTGAAGGTCCAAATTGCAGTTTCTACGTAGCTTCAAGCGGCTCTAGACGATCCCAGACGAGGAATAAGGGTCTTATCTAGGGAAACAATCAGGCATTTTCTTCAAAACATAAAAATGTATATACTTTTTAACCACAAATGCTCGTCTTGCACTGCTCTGCGATGTGCCACGCATGACGTTATCAAGTTGGAAAGGAGAAAAATATGGGGAAAAAATCCTGGAATGTTTTCCTCAAAAACCATAATTTTTTTTTTTGACTGAAAAAAGAAAGACATAAACATCTTGGATGACATGGGAGTGAATAAATTATCAGGAAATTTTAATTCTGAAGTGAACTTTAATAGCTGCTAACACTTTATTTTGATGTTCCCAAACAGACGTTCTACTGACTATAGGTAACTTTGCAACTACATGTCAACATGTCTAACTGGAACCCTAACACCTAACCCTAAACTAAATGTCTACTAACAGTCTAGTACAGTCTACTAATACTCTAATGAGAGTTAGTTGATATGTAACTGCAAAGTTACTTATAATCTAAACTGATATTACATCCTTTTATCATATGATTGTCTTATTGTCATGCAGTGTTCTTCCATAAACCAGAAGGAACATAAGATTACTTTATAATATGTGACCCTGGACCACAAAACCAGTCATAAGTCGCACGGGTATATTTGTAGCAATAGCCAACAATACATTGTACGGGTCAGAATTATAGATTTTTCTTTTGTGCCAAAAGTCATTAGGATATTAAGTAAAGATCATGTTCCATTAAGATATTTTGTAAATTTCCTACTGTAAATATATCAAAAAATGTATTTTTGTGAGTGGATATGCATTGCTAAGGACTTCATTTGGACAACTTTAAAGGCGATTTCAGTATAAATCTCAATTTTAAAAAAATTGACCCTTATGACTGGTTTTGTGGTCCAGGGTCACATATGTATAATATACAGTTTTTGCCATTAACAGCAGATAAGTCAAATATGGGACTTTTAGTGCAGCCTCATGCTTTTTTTTATTTTTTTATTTTTTTAAATCTCAATAAATGTGTGTTTTGTACTCAACACCATCAGATATAAAATATAATGTGTCAAATATTTACACATTTCAAATATAAATTACAAATCAGGCATTCGATTTTAAGAATACATTTTGAAATGCTTTTCAAATACGGTCAGCTCTGATGGTGATGACAAATTAACCATATTTTGCATATTACATAATTTGCATTATATATAGAAGTCATTTTGTTCGATGTAGCTTATTACTAATAAGACAATTTTAAAATGAGAGAAATTACTAAAAAACCCAAACCATTTCTTTACAGTTTGTGAATGAATATATATATATATATATATATACTTACAGCATAAGTTTTGCTGTAATCTATCATATCTCACAGGGGTTTACTAATGAAAACTGATAAATGCTGCATTGTTACAGAATGCCATGTGATGTCAAATTCCCACATCCAGAAATGTCTTTTAGTTTTTTTTTTTTTTAAATTTGCAGCTGCTTTTTGAAAAACCTAATACTGCATGCAAGTTTTAAATCATGTTTTTTGCATAACTGTTGGTGGTATTTTTAACAACAATATACATAGAGTATATATAAAACAGTGCATTGTGGAACTCACAGATATTTTTGTAGAACACGAAGACCATTTTCATGAGGATGTTGATGTCGGTACAGGATATAGACGGTCTGAAACCCATGTCCTCCCCAGGGGTTTACTCCTCTAGCTGACCTTTGTTTTGCTTTAATCTGCTCTTTCTTTCTCTACAGAGAAGTTGGTGTTCTGGAAAAGGTTATAAAGTAAAAGCAAACAAGAATCTCCTTCTTTTTTTGTCACTGCTTCACTGAAAGATTAATGATTCACCTTCCTCTAATGTCACAAGATCTGATCAGGCAACAGCTGTGCTATTAGTTAAACAAAAGTCAGTTAATGTTTCTTGTTATGTTGGTGATGGTGGTAAAGCCATGGTTCACTACAATGAGCTAAGAGGAGATTTTCAATCACATATTTTTATGATCTATAATGGATTTCAGTGGATAATAAAATAATAAAATAGTTTACTCTTACGAACCTCAGAATCTCCTGAATTGACCCTACGCTAAGCCCCGCCCCCTTGGTTACTGTTGCTCTCTCAGATCAAAGAGGTTTAATATCTGGAGAAAGCTAATCATTAGCATTCCCATTCATCTCAATTACAGTTGCACAGCTGTGCAAGTATGTGATTTAAAATCAGCCAACACTGCTTATAGGCACTCAGTTGTGGATATAAGTTTTTTTTTAGTCACCTCAGCCATAAAAACCATGTGACTAACCGCTCTGGAGCAGCAGGAAGATGACGTCATGTTAATGCTGGTTGGCTGATGGCTTCACAGTCTGTGCTGATACTTTGGGTGGGTTTATTATAAGTGAGATGCTCACGTTCACTGTAGACAGCTGGCTCAATTGTTTACTTATGACACATAGCATTACAGCTAAAAGTATTCCTGTATTTTTATTGAAAGTAGCCTACTTTTAGAGACATGCCTTCACTAGCACCCGTAAGAACTGTTGATTGAGTTGGGGGGAAGTGCTACACTTGAAAAGGGCATTTGAAAATATGCTTTATTTTTGTAATTTCGTTAGAATTTCGCTGGTAATTTCTGTACCAGCAGTTGGCTGTAGCTGAACAGCTGATCCGATGGCCCGACTGACCGACGATCTCCGAAAAAAAGCCATCGAGGACCAACTTCAGCCGACGGTGCAGAACACACTGAGAAAACTAAGTCGGCTCAACTACTAATGAACTACTAAATCCTAGATTGTTCTGTTAAGGTGAAATTCCTTAGCTTATGCTCCATGATAAAAGGTGGGAAGGCTTGTCTGACACCCTCACACTCACCTTAAAGGGTTAGTTCTCCCAAAAATGAAATTTCTGTCATTAATTACTCACCCTCATGTCATCCTAAACCAGTAAGTCCCAAACCTTCGTTCATCTTCGGAACACAAATTAAGATATTTTTGATGAACCACACATAGGCAGCAACATCATTGCACCTTTTGAGGTCCAGAAAGGTAGTAAAAACATTGTTAAAATAGTCCATGTGACTACAGTGGTTCAACCTTAATGTTATGAAGCGGCGAGAATATTTTTTGTGCGCAAAGACAAAACAAAAATAATGACTTTATTTAACAATTTGAACCGTTGTCATACGCAGGTGATGTAGTGAATGCAGTGCAGGCTTCCGTGTTTACGACCAAACGGCGGCTCATTATTGGCCGAAGCTGTACACGTGAGCAGCTCGACGTATGCATGTGATGCTGACGCAGGGGCTGGCCAATAATGAGCCGGAGTTTGGATGTAAACACAGAAGCACTGCACTGCATTCACTACATCGACTGCGTATGACAACAGTTCAAATGTTCCATAGGGGGAAAAAAAAAAGAAAAAAAATCCAGCTATTTGCAAAACTTTTATTTTGACAGGCACACTCTGTTTTAAAGGTTGACCAAACTAAAAGTGAATAAGGTATGTTGTCCATTCTCAGTTTAATCACTGATTCCACCCTGCTTATAATTGCGACTATGACACAGCTAGTCTTGACTTATTTTTAGGATTCATATTTTCACATATCATATGGAATGTATTTAATCATTTGTAGGGCTTGTGCTGTTTGCTTTATGGATGGCTTGGTTAATCTGGCCAATAAAAGACTATTGAATACAACTCTTCCTTTTTATTATACAAATTTATACAACTGATCCGAGATTAGATAATAACCATACAGACTGTTCCAGAGATTGCCCCATATTGGCAGACAATTGAAATTTTAAAATGTTTCGAAAGGGTTATGACATCACAAAGCCTCTTCTGAAATCATGTGACTTTGGCAGTTTGATTAACAGCTCCAAATCCCTGATGATTCGCAAAGGTTTGAAGTCTCACAAAGCAGTGTTTCGAAAGTGCCCATCACTAGTCCAGCATAGTCTGTTGTTTCACTGGAAGATCAAGTATATTAAGTTATGATATTTTAAATAAAAATGACGAGGTCAAAAATACGTTTTAAAACATGAAACACATGCATGGATGAATTATTCACAATAACATGCATTTAGAAAATAGAAAATAAATAGGTGTATTTTCATTTCATACCAACTTTAAGGTTAGATTAATAGTTCATTCAACCGCATACTTAACTTTCAACAAATTCGTAATATTTACTATGTACTTTCTGAGACAGGTTGATGTAACTTAAAATGGAAGTTTAAGTCTACCTTTCAAAAAATTAGTTGGCACAGCTATCTACTAAAAAATGCTTTGCTTCTTTATTTTATTTTATTTTATTTATTTTACAGTGAATGAATTGGAGATTTCTGTGAACAGATTTTCAGTGAAAGAGCACAAGCTAGTCTTATAAAATGGCGGACGCCAACAGTTGCTACGGTAGGATTGGTCAGTAACCTTTTTAAGGCGGGACTTAGTGCAGGGTCAATTGTTTTGCAGTTCTAATACATGACATCAGTACCAGAAGTGTTTTCTGACCACAGCTTGTCTGACAAGCTTATCTCTAGTGGCCAGAAGTTTCATTTTGAGGCTGCCCATCCATCTATTCCTCACATTCATCCTCATGCTGGCATGAGGAGAGCCTACAGGGCCTTCACAGAAGGTCAGCTTGCATCTTCTCCGGCATCTGACTCACAGTCACCTCGCTGTAGGATGTACCGATCAGCACACAGGCAGTCCTTTGAGGTGTGGGCTGTTGACAACGAGGGTCCGCCTCGGTGCAATGAAGACATGCCCCATGGCTGTCTGCCAGCCCATTGGAGAGTCGAGTGGAGTTGCTAGCATCCTTGTTGCAGCGTAAAGATGTTTGCCGATGAAGATCCTTCTCTCCAGGCACAGGGCTTCCCTTACATGGACTGGAACAAATTCGTCTGCGAATCTGAGCTGTGTCCCTGCTCAGAGATTTACGAAAGTTGGGCTTAAATACCAGGTAAACCACAGGGTTGTAGATGGTGGAGGATTTTGCAAAGATAGCTGCCAAAGCAAAGGCTATAGGTGGAACATTATTGGATTCTCCAAATGCAGCCCACATTGCCACAACAGCATAAGGGCTCCACGCAGTCAGAAAACCAATGCATACCGCCACAGAGAGCTAAAAGAGAAACAGAAATAACTCGTGAGAACATTTCCACATGTTCTGGAGAAAACATCTAAATGGGTCATCCTTCATTTGTGGTGACAGATGGTCTTTGCTACAGTAGAAATAATTCTAATTGTCAATAAAACATGAAAACATATATTCAAACATATATTTAACATGTCTGCAGTGTTACCATAATGGAAATTGACACTGACAATTGACAATATATTTGGAGTACTTTTTGTTTGTAAAGGTAATTGAAAGTGACGGTTGCTCTTCTTTCTTAATAAGTTCCATATATTTTGCTAGTTTTTTGACAATATCATGTTTCAAACTTTATTACAGTCTGTGGTGCTTGCATATTTATAATTTTAATTTAGTATATAATATTAATACTTCCAAAATACCCACTGACCTTGAAACTAGCACAATGGTAGCCTCAATTTTATTTACCTTGAAAGACAGTAAGACTACAGACAAACAATAAAATGATTTGTCAACAGGATTTCATTCAAATTACTTGAAAATTGAACTGTCATTAAGCTTTCATTTTGGATCTACCATGTGGAAACTATTTTAAAAAGCATATCCATAAAGTATATTATTATGTAAGAATGACAAATATTTGGGCTAATTTCTGCCTCTCATTTGTCACTTCAAATAAAGAACACCCAATATACACACAGATTAAAGATCTTCTCTGACTGTGCATGTGTAATGATGTGTAATTTTTCGCTACCCTTAAGGTAGGGACTGACGCCAAAGAACTAGCGCTGATGTAAGCCAACTGTGGCGTCGCCTCACGTCGCCTGTGTCATAGCGAAAACACTGCGCAGACTACAGCCAATGGCCAACTAGCACGTACGTTCTGCGCCTGCGTGAGCATGAAACATGAAACCGGTAGAGCTAGAACTGTGGATTAGAGATGCGTGGATCAGCTCTAACATCACCCAAATCCGCTGTTAAATATAAATCTTTCACCTGCCACCCAACTGAATCTATGATTTAGATATTCGCACTCGATTGTCACATTCTAATTCTCAGTGAGAAGCATGATGAATAAATATGAGTAAATTCAGAGTAATTTGCATGTAAAATGGACAGATTCACAAACGCTTCGTAAACATCAGATTTACAAAAAAATTTGTTCTGCTCGTGTTTCATGAATGAGGCCCAGTATTTTTCTTTCCTTCCATTTATTTTTAATAATAAATTTGAAATTTTTCTCCATTGCTGCTTAAACAAGTGAACCCCGCAACTGCGTAGCTTAATGAGATTCTGCAAATTGGTGCCTGACGAAGCTTTAAACTTTAAGCTTTAAACATGTTAATATTTCCATCATTATGTTTGAAAACACTTTTATCAGAATAATTTCTGTTAAGCTTGTGTATATTTTTTAGTTAAAGCTGTTAAGTTATTAAGCAATATCTCATGTAGGTTTTTTATATAATGACCACTAGGCATATTCTCTAGGCATATGTTTTCCTTGACTGGTTCTCCGTTGTTGTCTGTATGTTGATGTTGAAAACAAAAGATTGACGCATGTTTGTTGCATTTAGCCATGAAATGAGTGTTCTGTGTCTTTATTAAAATCAACACAATAATATATCTCACCCGCAACCTACCAGCAATTAATTGGAATGTTATTTTTTATTACTTGGGCCGCCTGACCCACGGATTATCCGTAGTGTCCATGTATATAACCGCAATTCGCACATCACAATTGTGGATATACAAAGCAGGCAGCGTATTACACCAGTCTCACTCATAACAGACGGATTATGGTTATTATTAAAATAATCCACTGTTCAAATGAGATAAAATGACAACAATGACAAGTGTCTGTAGTGTGTTCCCTCTTTGCTCTTGTCAGTTCCATTTTTTGATTTGCTAAGCTGAACAGCCAATCAGAGTGATGTCTCTCACCAACGAGCTCCACCGCCGATTCGACATGCAGAATCGGTGCAGAACACACCAAAAAAGCTAAGCCGACGATGCTCAAACAAGGCCCGGCATTGCCTGAGGGCCGACCGTCAGCTGGTTGTGTCCCAGACTTTTAGTGATGTTTTACCCTCTCACCTTCACAATGAGGATGTGTGCATTTGTCGTCTTGGTCTGTGGTGACACGTGTTGCTGTACTGCCTGCCGTGACCCTCGTACGGTGATGAGGATCAGGATGTAGGAGAGTAGGATGATGGTAAGAGGCAGGGCGTAGCAGAAGAGGAATAGGCAGATAATATAGGACATGGACAGAGCGTCCTGGCCTGGTGCATACCTGAAAGTTGAATAGAGAACAGGACATATCATATCATCATAGAGAACAGGACATAACAGGACGTAATCAGGTGCACTGCTAGGGATTCTGACCCCCCTTTGCAGTTTATTGCCTCTGGCTGTTATCACTGATCCCTGAATGCTCACTGTCTGACCGTGGACCTTAGAATTGTCCCTACATTTTTCTTCATTACAGTGCCCCTGATATGCCCTTATTCACATGCCCAGTATGTTGGTGTCACTGGGCCACCTGACTGAGATTTACTGGAGGCAAATGAACCACAGGCCCAGTGGCTTAGTGAATAAGGCACTTGCCTCCTAAACCAGTGATTGTGGGTTTAAGTCCAATCTGGGGTGGGTTTAAACAGAGTGGTTAAAGAGCATAATCCAGAGGTCTTGACTTATTTCCAGGTCTTACTTGAAGCAAAGCTGCCACAGCACTATGACAAATCAGTAATTGTTTTAACATCATATATTAAAAAGTAACACTTAATGTGGGCCAGGTTGTTTTGAAGATACCTGGATATGGGATCTCTTCTAAGGTAAGCAGAATGGTACAGTGGGAACATGCTGGGCACATAACCCAAAGGTCAGTGGATCAAAACCATCATCTGATACGGCCTTGTATGACATTGTTAACTTATAAAAATGCCCAGACCCTAAATAAGGATTGAATTCCACTGTACAAGTGTAAAACACAAAACCTCTAAATCCTGTAACCAATGCAATACTGCATTAATGTTCTGAGAAGCTGTTGAAGTAGCCATCCCTCTAGATCAACTCCAGTCCTCGGGACCCACCTTCCAGAATTTTTGAGATCCTATTTGACAAGATGATGAGGTGTTTTAATTAATTTTAATCTAAAACATTCTAGGGAAGGGTCCTGGGGACTGGAGTCGAGAAACACTGATCTAGATGACTGTGTTTGCTGGCCTTGTTCAAATGCCCAGGTTGTTGGCGTCACTGGGCCACCTGACTAAGACTGAGAATTATTGGAGACAAATGAGCCATAGCCCCAGTGGCCTAATGGATAAAGTCTCCTAAGCCAGAGGATTGTGGGTTTGGGTCCCACCTGGGGTGGGTTTAAGCAGAGTTGTGCAGAAGAAGCATGCTGGGCCCATAATGCAGAAGTTGATTAATCAAAACCATTCTCTACTAAGCCTTCTTTACTTGCATAAATACCAGGTCTTACTCGAAGACAAACTACCACAGCAGTATGCTAAATTGGTCATTGTTTTTGCCAAACCTTATCTATTAAAAATCGACAGTTAATGTGGGCCTAAACACAAGCTGTTTTGAAGACAATCATCATCTGCTTTGGATAAAAAGCAAAACCTGGAACTTATGCAATACTGCATGAATGTTCTGAGAAGCTGTTCACTGATCACATGCATCAAACTCCGATCCTGAAGGGCCACTGTCCTGCAGAGTATAGCTCCAGCCAGCTCCAAAACACCTGCCTGGAAGTTTCTAGTAACCCAAAGACCTTGATTAGCTGGTTCAGGTGTGTTTAATTAGGGTTGGAGCTAAAGTGGCCCTCCAGGAACTGAGTTTGACACCCCCGATATAGATGATTAAGTTTGTTGGCTTTGTTTAAATGCCTGGCATGTTGGTATCACTAGAACACCAGAACGAGACTGAGAATTATTGGGGAAAAATAGGCATTAGCCCCAAACCAGTGTTCAATTCTTATCTGGAGTGAGTTTAAGCAGAGTGTTGTGGCCTAATCTATGAAAAGCAGTTAATGTGGGTTCTGAACTCACAGCAGAATGAATGTTTGTGTAATCGTTCGTAAAGCCGTTCTGACATAAATTTTCGGATTCATGAAAATGTTCCTATTTTCTAAATGTTAGTTGGTACGAAAGACACTGCTTCCTACCACATGTAAATGGTGTGTAAAACATTCGAACACTGATGACACTGCATTTTGATGCACTATCATTCACGAGTTTGTTTGCCCTGTCTTTTTTTGTAACTAAGAGTTCAACTTTGGGTAAAAAAAAGTCACTGTCACTTTTTACCACAGTGGAGCAGGTGCGGGACAAATACTACACCGACCAACCAACCTACTTACTTGTACAACAACTGAACAACAATATAGAAGTTAATATTGCTGGTTACTGTATTTTTATATTCAGTAATATTCTTCAGAATGAGATACTAGTAACACATTACTACCTGGCATCTTCTGTATCATCATAGCAACCAAAGCATCTCAGCTGGAAAAAACGATGCACCTCTAAAGCGCTCTCAATCACCCCCAGTTGGCCGTTTTCAGAAGAGCATCAGGCATTTTTTTCTTCAGCTGGCTAAAAACACTTTTGTGGACACACGTTAATTGAATATTTATTGTTAGGCATATGGCCTATTAGTTTTTTTTGCATTTATGCAATATACTAGAGCCAAACCTGAGAAGGGAGTCCGGAAGTTTTCACAGTGTTAGTTGTAATTCATAGGTGGGGTTTATGATAATTACAAAGGATTGGAATTTATTAACATACACACGTTTAACTATCAAATTGTTTTTTTACGAAGCGTGTGCGAATTTTTGGGAAGGTCTGTTTTACGCGAAAACTACTCCGAATTTACTCGTATACAGTGTTGGGCACGTTACTTAAAAAAAAGTAAGTAGTTATAGTTACTAGTTACTTCTCACAAATAGTAACTGAGTTAGTAACTGAGTTACATCATTATAAAAGTAACTAATTACCAGGGAAAGTAACTATTGCATTACTTTTTAAAAAAAAAAAAAATTCAAATATATCAAATATCTTGGATGTCCCCAATATTAAATATAAGTCTAAAAATAAATTATGCTTGATCCGACTCGTGACTCATGATCCGCTCTTGCTCACAACATGAAATTTCTCTGTACTGTACTACGTGTAGTTTCATATTTATGTCTAAATAAGCCTATGTTATGTTTTAAATTCATCTATTTGATTATGAAAAGTGAACAGCATGAGTAAGATATAAAACATCATAAGATGCGCAATATATAGGGAGACATGGAGTGAGTCAGACATGATTTTGACCACTTCATTAAGTTTTGTTTTGTAGTAAGCCTTTCTTTAAAGTGTATTTCGTTTGGTAAAAATTGTATCATAATTTTAATCAATGTTTCATCAACCAATTGCCTGAATTTAATAAATAAGAAGCCAATATAGCAGACAATATAATCATGACATGGAGGCGCCGGCGTGATCACTTGCACGTGAACTGGAGTGCGTCTTATAGGCTAAATGAACCGAAACTCAGCATATAGGCTGCTTGCCTCATAGACGTGAGAAATATATCTATAGAAAGCTTGAAATGTCTACTTTTAAACAAAATAATTCAAAACGAAAAGAAATAGACTACTCTCTGATTATGTAATCCGAATGAAATGTGCAATCTCTCTGCGGAGATGATGAGAATCAGCAATGTCAGCTTCAACTTTGCAGCCGACACTGATTCAGAAAACATTACTTTATTAATAAAAAATTAAAATGTCTCCTTGCTGTTTTTGTCACATTCATAATTATTACTTTTGCCGGTTCTTTATGGCAAGCTTTATGCGTGCATCTGAGTGCTATATAGCCTATATTACGTAAACGCTCATTATTATGGTTTATTCTCTCCAGTATTTAAGAAATTGACTAATGGCTTTAATGAACAACTACTAGTTGACTAGAAAAACTTATTTCACATATTTTCGATCCAGCATATCACAAAGGGTATTCTGGTTTGAGCTTGTGCTTCGCTCGCATGATCTGACGCGTACACACACACACACACACACACACACACAGAGCATCGTACATTATTATCAGTTTAAAATTATATGTATGTATGACTAACCTGTAGTATTTCATTACAACAGTTAGCATGTGTCCCTCCCCAACACACACACCAGTTTTTGACAGTAACGGCAACGGCGTTGTAACGGGGAAAAAGTATTTGTTTGATTACTCGTTACTGAAAAAAGTAACACTGTTAGTAACGCCGTTTATTTATAATGCTGTTTTTCCCATCACTGCTCATATATTTACAAAAGTTTCATGAATGAGGCCCAATGAGGCTGTAAAAAGGGACTAGTGAATAAATGAGTTTACCCGTTCAGTATAATGACATTTAATGTCTCATACACCCTTTGTAGTTCCATCTTTTTCAAGACATGTAAAAGTAAAAAAATAAAATAAAATAAAAAAATCACAAGTTTCTGTTAACCACAGACCTTATTTCAGGCATTTAAAGGGTTAGTTCACCCAAAAATGAGAATTCTGTCATTATTTATTCACCCTCATGTCCTACCATACACGTAAGACCTTCATTCATCTTCAGAATACAAATTAAGATGTTTTTGATCAAATCTGATGACTCAGTGAGGCCTCCATTGACAGCAAGATAATTAACACTTTCAGATGCCCAGAGAGCTGTTTAAACATATTTAAAACAGTTCATTGACTACAGTGGTTCAACCTTAATGTTATGAAGTGACGAGAATACTTTTTGTCTGCCAAAAAAAAACAAAAAAAAAAACAAAAACAAAAAAAAACAATGACTTAATTCGAAAATATCTAGTAATGGGCGATTTCAAAACACTGCTTCATGAAGCTTCGAAGCTTTACGAATCTTTTGTTTTGAATCAGTGGAATCAGTGGTTCAAAGTGTGTACCCCCCCCCCCAGGTGGTGAACCACTGAAATTTCGACATAACGAAGCCTCGTTTACTGAAATCACGTGACTTTGGCAGTTTGATACACGCTCCAAACCACTGATTCGAAACAAAAGATTCGTAAAGCTTCGAAGCTTCATGAAGCAGTGTTTTGAAATCACCCATCACTATTGTTTTGGTTTTTTTGGCACACAAAAAGTACTCCCGTCACAAGGGTGTACTACTGTTCTCACATGAACTGTTTTAAATATGTCTTTAGTAACTTTCTGGGCATTGAAAGTGTTAATTATCTTGCTGTCAATGGAGGCCTCACTGAGACATCAGATTTTATCAAAAATATCTTAATTTGTGTTCTGAAGATGAATGAAGGTCTTACGGGTGTGGAACAACATGAGGGTGAGTAATTAATGACAGAATTTTCATTTTTGGGTGAACTAACCCTTTAACCAAAACCCATGAATACAAACCCATTGACTTTGGGATGATGAAGGAACCAGAAATGCTTACACACAGAACTCATTCCTGCAGAACTCTATTCAACAGTTTAGATGTAAAACACAAAGACTCTTAGTCCTGGAACTATAGCAATATTGCATGAATGTTCTGAGAAGCTGTTGAATTAGCCATTCACCTAGATGACAGGGTTTGCTGGCCTTGTTCGTATTTCCAGCTTGTTGGTTTCACTGGGCCATCTGACCAATCCTGCTCCTGGAGGACCAACTAATCCCGAAAACCTTCATTAGCTGTTTCAGTTATGTTTAATTAGGGTTGGAGCTAAACTCTTCCTGTAGAGTTTAGTTCCAACCCTACTCCAACACTCCTGTTTGTAATTATCAAGTGTTCTTAATTAGCTGGTTTAGGGGTGTTTGATTAGGGCTGGAGCTGAATTTTGCGGGAACCTTCAGATCTCAAGGAACAGCATTGGGCACCCCTGCTATATTGCATGAATGTTCTGAGAAGCTGTTAAAGTACTTATTCACTCAGATGACTGTGTTTGTTGGCCTTTTTCAAATGCACAGCATTTGTCACTGTGTGACGGAGTGTGACCACAGGAGGAAGAAGGCAGGAGAAGCAGGTTTCCAAAAGAACTCAAAGGTTTAATAATAACTCAAAAACGCAGGTAAACACGTCCAAAATACAACAGTGACAGGACAAAGAGTAAACAAACCAAGGAGTACTTATACAGGAACTAATGAGGGAACTAATCAGATAATGAACAAGACACACCTGAAACAAGGACACTAATCAAATCAGAAACCATGACAACAAACTAATGGCGGGAAAACTAAACAAAGGAGGACACGTGACAAACAGAACATGGTGCAAAAACAGACAGACATGTGACACACTGAGCCACCTGACTGAGACTTGGAATTATTGGGTACAAATAATTCACAGAAAAATTTTCCTGTCTACACTCCACTATTCTACACACAAAGGCAACAAAATCTAAAAATAAAATCCTAAAAAAGAATGTAGTTATTTTGTTAGAGTGCAGCCATGTGAGCTCAATATAGAACATGCAGTGCATTAGATTACTTTAAAAAGTGTGTCATTTTTTGATGTTAAAATACTTTATCCTATCCCAGTTTAATTTGCAACTATAAATAAGCCATTTGTAGGCTGACTTTCTGTGGCACTATAAAAACTATCAAAGTGATCACATTTACAATTTTCCCTTGGCAGATGATAAAACAGGCAAACAATTAAATATACTTGCATTTACAGAGGAACCAGAGCCATAAAAAGACCAGAATATCAGTCTCTAGATAGAATATGGCTAAGAATAGTAAGTAACCACCCAAACACACTTAAGAAAATATTTAGAACTAGGGATGCACCGATACCATTTTTTAAGGACCAAGTACGAGTACTGATACTTTTTTTCTGGTACTCGCCAATACCGATACATTTATTAATCAAGGAGAACTGATCACGTGCAAGAAAGAGAGAGAGAGAGAGAGAGAGCGCTCTGGTCTGTGTCATTCAGCGCGATTCCGCCCATACCGCCTTCACTAATTGATAACGAATGACTGAAAGCATGCATTTCACAATGTGTGTGTTGTTATCATTAATTTTGAAGTATTTCCACACCTCTGAGGCTGACATTGTTTCTGCTGTAGCCGCCGGTGTCTCTGTGCACGGAAAATTCTGTTACGTCACGTGAGGTATCGGTCTTTGGTATCAGGGGTATTTTTACGAGTACGAGTACAAGCACATGAGCTTGGTATCGGTATAGGTGCATCCCTACCCAGAACACCTAAATAACTACAATGCCCTTTACCCAGGCAATCACACAGAACACCCTAGCAAGTGGTGATGCCACTAATTACACACATCACCTTTAGGCTGACTTTTTGGCTTTGCTGGGGTTGGTTTCCTGAGAATCCTTTAGTGTTTCCATTAACATCCTTTCAGGCACTTACCAGTCTATGCAGCATGCTGTCCCATAGGGTTCAGGGCCATAGTGACCCCAATTTGCCAAGGGACCCAGAGCAAACACCATGGCATAGCACCACACCCCCACAATCATCAGACAGGCATGAGAGTAGGAGAATTTGTTTCCTGTTAAAGGAAAGCAAACACATAGAAGCATTAATTTAGCACAAAGTATTGATCACTTTCAAATGTTTTTATGCTGTGTTGGAGAACATTAAACTAGAGATTAGAATCAAAAATTGAAAAATTAGACATTTTGAAGCCTTTTTTAAAGATTTTTTTTTTTTTTTTTTTTTTTTACAGTAAACTCTTAGAATCACACCACTTCTGTTGCCCTACTCCTTGTATTTCCCACATGTGGTAAGATGAGTTATCAAACATCAGTCATCCTTATTCTTGCAATGTTGTAAAAGTACACAAATAAATTCTTAGAATAACAGTTCTTTTTTTTATTTTAAATGCTTACCTTTTGGAAAGGAGACCAAAGAACGTCAAAGTCATAAACAATAGTGGGTAACACTTTATAATAACTGCATGCTATGAAGCATTAGTTAAAGGGGACATATAATGCCCCTTTTACAAGATATAATATACGTCTCTGGTGTCCCCAGAATGTGTTTGTGAAGTTTCAGCTCAAAAACGCGCCTTTTTGTGTGTGTCCCTTTAAATGCAAATGAGCTGTTGCTCCCGGCCCCCTTTTCAGAAGAAGGTGGAGCTTTAACAGCTTGTGTTTCGGTTGCTCAACAACAACGAAACTGGAGAATCTCACGCAGCCGAAATGACGATTGTTATTAACGGTGTTCAGCCTTACATTGTTCAAACCGGAGTCGGACACTGATGGAGAGACTCAGGAAGAAGTTACAACTTTTAGAATGAAACTGGACATTTCTGAACGGTTATTGGATACATTTATGTAGTTGCTGTGGAGTTGATTCAACTCATCAACTAGCACTAACAACTCTTCCTCTTCTCTAAAGCAGCCCAACATGGCCTCGCCCCCTTTGTTGCATGTTCTCGGGGGCAGGGTAAATTTTAGGGTTAGTGATGTCACTAACCCAGGAAGAAGCTCATTGTAGTCCCTACCAGCCGTTTGTTGTAGTCCTTAAACAGAGAATTCTTTAAAAGAAAATATCTCCCTTTGCATTGAACTTTGAGCGTCGTAACTTTGCAGATGTTGTTTATGCTCAAACAGCAACATTACACACTAACTAAAGTTAAAAAAGTGAAATTATAATCAACCATCCCTTTAAGCATTAGTAAATAGTTAATTCATCATTTATAAAGCATTAAAAGACATTAATAAGCAGTTTATAAATACAGCTATAACTGCTTTGTTCTTGATTTATAAGCATATAATGTGTTTAATAATTGTATTTTCATACTTTATTAATGATCAATTTATCATTTCTAAATGAAGCATTACATTATTTACAAACCAGTTATTTAGGAGTTGTCAGTGGTTCATAAGATCATTTAGAAAATGTAAGTAAATGATTAATAAACTATTGAAATGTACATTTATACATCTTATCGAGATGAATGGGAATGTGCTACTTGGTTACACCCAACCGTATACTAGCTTATAATACATACTATATTACTCTCTCACACCTCTCAGGTGCAGAGTTAAAGAACCACAACTTACTGGCAACAAGCCTTCTAAAGTCTTTCACTGCATCCCAAATGTGTTTGCTTCTCTTCCACCTACAGAATCCATCTGTTCACCTGCTGTCCTTTTTGCCATCATAATCTCTGTTCTCAAGCTGCTGATAAACTGCCTAATTTGAATTATCTCCTCTCTCCCGCACACACCTTCATCTTTTCAAGTCAATCAAAAGTTGAAACTGACAAAACTAATGAACTCGAATAAGACCAACTGCTCCTGTCCATACTTGGGAGTATTGACCAGAAGCCGAACAGACACTGGGCATCTAGACCCTGATGAAAATGAGAATATCCAGTGAACACATTCGAGAAAGCCATAAGGTAATGAATTTCCCTTTAGGGTGCATCACGGCAGGACAGAAGGATGGCATGCAGCTGCATCCAATTTTTAATTAAGATAGGGAGGAGGGCTAGGGAGGAAGACAAATGTATTCTGGTGTGAAAGGTGTAGAGGAAGAATACCGTAGTTCGGGAAGCAGACTTTGAGGCAGCAGACGGACGACAGAGCAGTGAGATTTGTCAGGCTAGATAAGCCAAAAAGGACGCCACATACAGCATAGCATAAACATGTCAGCTCTCCAAACAACCACCTGAGAGAATGAGAGAGATTTACATTTACAATTATACATTTCGCAGACTGAGAGAGGCAAGTAAAAAAAAAAAATCAAGGTACACCTAGGGACATGGTGATGGAAAAAAATACGTGTCAATGCAATAGGTCAATATGTTTTGCGTTCGCCCAAGAAACTTTGTGTTCGCTCGAAAAATGTTTGAGTTCCCCCGAGAAACTTCGCGTTCTTTGAAATATTTTTTTCTCCCATCTCATATTTTTCCCATCACCATGTCCCTTTAGGGGCTCCTTAGGTTTCACTATAGCCATCTTAACATTACAAATGTGGCACAGTAACCAAATCTGAAATGGTGTAAAAACTTTGCCAGAGAGTTTTGAATGTCACACAGAGACAGCATATATGTTAAACAGCTGAATAACATGGAAAACAATGAATCATATGCACACTGTTAGAGGAGCTTTTTAAAAAAAGGTACTAATTGAAAATTTTCAATAACTGAATAATTTAATAATTACTAATTGAAACGATTTCTTGTAATTTTATTTCACGTAATACAATTTTTTTAATCACACAATGTGACTTCATTTCACAAACTAAACTAATTATTTCTCATAATTTCACTGATTTCTTGAAATTGTGCATCTCACAATTACAACTTTATTTCTAGAAATTGCAATTTTATATGGAAAAATTTTTCATATATTGTTTATTCTAGTACTAGCACGCACAAAAAAAACCAAAAAAAAAAAAACAAGACATATTCTGACTGTCATGATAACAGCAAAGTCTAGCACTGTGTCTCAACTGTCCGCAAACATGATAAAATGACAAGTAAGTCACTGTGCTGTTGGTTATTAGTAGATGTTCCTACTCAATTGCAGTGCCCAACTGTAGAAAGTTTGTCATGTTGTGGCACAGTGTTAGGCAGTTCTGCTGCAGCTTTGGTCCTGTGTCAATGAAATGGCACATCAGAGCTGCCTTAGACTTTGTCTCTGATACTATGGGGTGGGCATATTTTAATCACAGATTTCTTGTGGCATCTGCCTACTTGTGAGCAAAGGCTGATGGAATCGCCAAGGGAAAGAGTGTAACTGTCATTCCAAGGTCACTGATAGATAAATTTATTATGAAGAACTCTGCCGGCTTCAGAGACGATCTCTTACGATACGCAACAAGGAGCAGGATGCCATTTCCCAAAAGTGACAGAATACCTGAAAAGAGAAAGAAATGCATTTTTTGAACAGTCACTGCCACAAGCTGCTTATTTATCCTTGTTCTATCCTATTTTACTCTTTGCTCTGACAGCTTGGCAAGAAGTAAAACTGCAATGATTTATTCTGGCACTTTACGATTCGAAGCCGCTCTTTAAACTGCCGTATGTCCTCTTACTCTGTTTGCCAGTGATCTCTGAATGTTTGATCTAACATCCCTTAATAATTTAATGTTCGCAATACAGTATTGTGAACATGAAAGTATCCTCCCCCTCTTCAAGGTGACTCCTGGTGCCATAACAGGTCCATATTATCTTGACCAGCAGAGGGACAAACCTCCAGGGCGAAGCAGATGGAGCAGGACAGACATGTGCACAAGTCCCTAAAGGCCAAGTTCAAGTCAAGTCTCAAGCCTTTGAGGTCCAAGTCAAGTATCAAGCCTTTGAGGTCCAAGTCAAGTATCAAGCCTTTGAGGTCCAAGTCAAGTCTCAAGCCTTTGAGGTCCAAGTCAAGTATCAAGCCTTTGAGGTCCAAGTCAATCTCAAGTCTTTGTTCTATTTTTAGCGATAGTTCTTTCAGCACAAGCACAATAAAGCACACAAAAAGTATTACTTAAATCATTAATTTAATTTTTTTTTTTTTTTGAAAAGGACATGGAAACATTCTTGAAAATGGATAGCAAGCAAGCAAGCTTCTGTTCAGTTCCTCTTTGGATTAATTGATTGCTTTTTAAATTAAACGACACAAAGATTATCAGAAGGTAAGACTTGGTTATATTGTTTGTTATTCATTTATTAAAACAGCTAGGGATGCACCGATACCATTTTTTATGGACCGAGAACGAGTACCGATACTTTTTTCTAGTACTCGCTGATACCGATGCCTATACATTTATTAATTTCTCCCTCTCTCTCTCTCTCTCTCTTTTTTTTTTTTTTTGTGATGTTGCAGTTTTCCAAGCACAACACAGTGTAGGACAGCTTCTTTATTATGAAAAAAGTAATATTTTTTATGTGCTTGTCACAAACTTAAAGAGCAAAAATTTCACAGTGTCCAATAACGTTCAAAGGGTATAATTACCAATATATATAACTGTTGATATATATAAATAAATTTATAAACAAATTACAAACAATACAACAAATACTATAGAGATACAAATTAAATAAACTTGTTTTTCAAATACAGTAGGTTTATTTACCATGTATACATTCATTTAACATATTTTGTTGTTTTATTAACATTAATGACAAATATAGGCTACGGTCCCTTTAAGACCGAATCCATGGATACTGACACATATCCTGTTTTCACCCAAATGTTTACGTCCACTTAAGCCATAACCGACTGTATTTACGTGAGATACTCCACATGATGGACATTTTCACAACTATGTGTGCATTTGACCATTCAGGCATGAGGAGAACTGATCGTGCACTGTCTGAGAGAACTGGGATCAAGCGCAAGAAAGAGAGAGAGAGCGAGAGAGCGCTTCTGGTCTGTGTCATTCAGTGCAATTCCGCCTATCCCACCTTCACTAATCGTTAACGAATTGTAATTGAAAGCATGCAGTTCGCAATGTGTGGGTTGTCATCATTAATTTTTAAGTATTTCCACATCTCTGAGGCAGACATTGTTTCTGCTGCTGCAGCAAAGCCATTTCCCTCTCTTGTCCCCACCCAAGAACCTCTACACACAGCTTCAAGTCTTCTTCGTCATCACTGGTCGTGGCACTGATGGTCCCACCCAGTCTTCCATTCCCTCCTCCTCAAAGTAAGCCATCAAGTTCCTCGATGTCAGCTATGCTGGTCTCATATGGCTCCTTGGCTCCTCCACCGACCAGATCAGTGATGTTACAATGCCTTAAGCTTCCTGGTCTTCAGCTCGGTCTTCCTCGTTCCTCCAGCTCCACCTTGGTCAGAGCTGCTCTACCTCTGCCACAGACTTTCAGGCCATGGGTCAACATCATCCTGGCTGGCTTCTAGTGGTCATTCTGCTCCGCTCTGATGGTCTTCTGTTCCGCCAATCCCGACACTCCCTCCCCTAAGACTTTCATTCTCCTTCCTCCTATGCTGGTTTAGTTTAGGCATCAGGAGCTGCCTTCTGGATTATGTTCTGTTGTAGTTTCAGTTTCATTTTCATGGACTTTTGTGCATTATTTCCTGTTTCCTTTGTTGCTATTTCCCCCCTTATCATTGGTTGTCATGGTTATTCATTGATTCATTGATTATCTCACACCTGTTTTGTATTCAGTTAATTACCTTGTGTGTGTGTTTTTTTTCTTTTCTTCAGTTCTTTGTCTAGTGTTGGCTTTGTTTTACACATAATGTTTAATTTGTTTCTGTATTGGATATCTTTGTTGTTTTATTTAATAAATGTTTATGCTGCTAAAGATCTGCTGTGCCTCACCTTGTCATCTTCATCATAATGTGACAAGAGTATTAGTAGATGTTTAGGATTAGCAGAATAAGCTGACATGTACTTGCAAATTTACTTTTAGTCAGTAGAATGTCTGTTGGGGAGCATCAAAAGTGTTAGCAGATATTAAGCAGACTGGTACTTGACTATCTAAATAAAGTGTTACCTAAAATTTTAGTTCAATTCCAGAGTCTGAATTCAGGTAGCTAGCAGAATTTACTTTAATAATACTTTAAACTTTAATTTAAAGAAGTTGGATGAAACACAACTGTTTAGTTGTGATGTCAATTGCCATGGGTTTTTAGAATGATGGTTTTGGTTTTATGATTTGGATTTATTAATGTTCAGTTCATTAATGTAAGACGAATTAAAATGATGAAATTATTAGTTTGTAGTTATATAAGTAGTCTGACATCATTATTGTAATGTGGTGCAACCAACGAAGTCATATAGTCCAAACAACATACAGATGGAGAAAAAATAGGACCACCGCAGACCGTGTTAAGGTCAATTCTCTTAAAACATCAGATAAAGTAAAAAATGTTTATTTTAATTTATTTCTTTTTAGAATAATGATTAGGATGGCTACACATGCATTCAAATTGTAAGGCAAACAGTTTTTATTTTATGGCGACACCATTTAAAGTCATTAAATGTAAACTTTTGTTAAAAATGGTAACGTTTTTCAAAAACATATGAAACCATTATGAACAAATCATCCCATTTTTTCTCTCTCTCCCTCAAATTTCCCATCTCTCCTAACTGCTCTATAAATAAAGGCTAAAAAGTTCATAAATAATATAAAAACAGTATCACTTGTAAGTGAGTGGACTCACAAAAAGTTGTGTATAAGGAACCCATGAAGACATCGTGTTCCTTTGGGATTTTGGAAACAAAAAGGGTAGTTTCCGAGGTATTTCCCATCTGCAAAGAAGATGAAAGACAAGACAAGAAGTTTAGATAAACAGTGGAAAAAGGATGAAGCTGAAACCATGGTAAAACAAGAACAAGTATAAAGCATTCATGAGTGAGCTGAGGGTTTTCAGGGCTGAATCAGGGGACTTTGTGGTTCAGTGAGCTTTTTGGTGAGACCATTACAATTGAGATTAGCAGCTCATCTCTCTGTGAAAAGAGCCAGATTCCCACTCACAGCTAATGCCAACACAAAAATGTCCCGTCCTTTTGTTTTATGGAACATGTAAAGGAGGGAAAGGGAATTATTATCAATTTATTTATTGATTTATTTAGCTCTGATGACTTTTAGAAAATAAACTCTTCTAAAACACATTATAATAATGCACACAAAACAAATGGACTACATTTATATTACTTTTAGGCTATGTGCCTTTTGTAGCTTGAAACAATTACCATCTCTCATCCTTGTGCTTCACAGATGACAAACGCATATTTGTTTGGAGAGACGTGTAGATTTTTATTTTCCGCCAGGGTAACACTTTAGTATAGGGAACATGTATTCACTATTAACTACGACTTTTCCCTAAATAAACTCCTAATTTACTGCTTATTAATAGTTAGTAAGGTAGTTGTTAAGTTTAGGTATTGGGTAAGATTAAGAATGTAGAATAAGGTCATGCAGAATAAGGCATTAATATGTGCATTTTAAGCACTAATAAACAGCCAATAATGAAGTAATATGCATGCTAATAAGCAACTAGTTGAAAGACCCTAAAATAAAGTGTTACCATAAATGAATAAATAAATAAAAATAATAGTTTGACAACCACTGCCTTGCAAAAGCTATAAAGTAGCATAAATAAATTATGAAGGTATTGTAAAAAGTTGGCAAGTCAGTTTATTATATCAAATTCAGTGACTTTCATTTAACAAACAGAAAAAAAGTTTTATTAGTTCATATTTAATTAGTTAATTCTTATAAAAATCAACCCCTGAGACATGAATACCAGTAGATAAATACTAAAATAGGAAAAAGCATGAAACTAAAAACAGTAAAGTAGGAAACTGTTTGCCTGGGGAAATAGTTAATGCAGTTTAGTAGTCATTAAACCAAACATTTGACCGCGGAATGCCACGATTGTCCAATCAGAAGTATCCCAGTGAGCTGCCTTTTGCTTCTCAAAAGATAACACATTGTTTTGCTTCTGCTGGCTTTTTTTAACTAGAAGCTCACAAACACTCTCTTTGTCTCCTGTCCTTAAATTCTCCATAAAATACACACATGCAGGCCATTTGTGTGTGTGAATAGTTTATTCAGGATAGAGACATAAAGATGTTCGTATATCCCCGGAAAGCCTCTTATACTATCTATACACAAGTGGAGAAGTCAATGACCAAATTGTGCAAATGGCCTACTTTCTGGAGGCTGATAGATGTCAGCTCAGCTGTTATGAAATAGAGGAGTGATGCTTCAGCCTGTGCCTGAGGTTTAGGAACACAGCTTGCCTCTCTGTCTGTATAATGAGTCATCTTTATACAGATGCAAGCAGATACAAATAACAACCACAGTGCAATCAGATGGGAAGTAACGAAGTACAAATACTTTGTTACTGTACTTACAGTAAGTAGATTTTTCTGGTATCAGTACTTTACTTCACTATTTATTTTTCTGACAACTTTTTACTTTCACTCCTTACATTTTTACATAAATATCTATACTTTCTACTTCTTACATTTTCAAACCAGACTTGTTACTTTCGTTTCAATCTGTATTCGTGTTCGCCATTCGATAACAAATGTCTAATAAATCATGACTCGGTTAGTCTTGACTGGCAACGCGATTCGGATCGCGCGCAGTCTGCCCCTCTGTCAAAAGCCCCGTTCACACCTTTGTCGCTAGTCTCTGTACTGTGAAGTCGTTTGTGGGCGTTCCTAGTTTTTCGCTCTAATATCATTGGTAGTATGCACGTCTGATCATATCTATAGAAAATGCAATCACAAATGATATATAAAACTAAGAAGTCATTCTAATTTGACTAGGATTTAGGTTTAAAATAATTAAAAGTAGCATTCTGCTGTTGTAGAGTGTTGTGACTGCAGAGCTCAGTGCATTAAATCATTAACTAGATCATTCTATCAACTAATTAAACTCACTCATACTGTCAAAAATTTGACAAATAATCAATTTACTTGTCTCTAATAATCAGCACAATGCAGGGGAAACTGTAATATGAACTGCAGCAGTGCTAATAAACTGCTTACAGCATCATATAATTAACAATACAAACTATCAATGTATGAATCAAACTCACAAGACTGCCGACAGTTTCTTTTCCACGCATCATTTTATTATATCCATGTATGTACAGTCAAATCATATAAAACAGTGAAATCGCTCCAGAACTATGTCCTGTCTGTCTTGCCTGCACTCGAGACTGTGATATGAGCTCCAGAGAGCCTTCACTCCTATTGGTTGCGAAAATTCGCTCCTCATTTGCATAAAGTTGAAATTTCTGAACTTTTGTGGCATGTCTCCCGTCGCTTGACACGCCTACTTTCTGTCACTGTCGCTCTTGTCGCCGGAAGTCGTCAGCGCTCCATTAAAATGAATGGTCGCTTTGGCTGCGTTTACACTGGCTCAAACAAATCTGATTTTTTGCTCACATATGACACAGATCAGAATTAGCTGCACACGTGTAAACACAAAAATCCAATTTTTTCGCCTTCCGATCTGAGCCACTTCCAAATGTGGTTTTAAATCAGATACATATCCGATCTCTGGACATGCGACCTATGTCTAAACACGCATATCCGATTCTCATTGGAATTCCAAGCCATCACAAAGCGAGGGGGACACGTTTGCTAACTAAAAGGTAGCTTTAATGTTGTATTATGAAGCAGACGTGTCTATATTTCAACCTCTGCCCGGTTAATTTAAAAGAGACGGCCGTGTGTTTTAAAAAAAAAAAAAATTATTTTAATAAACCAAAAGCTTCACTGCGCACTCTCTCCTTCACTCGCTCTCTCTTTATCATTCATTCAAATAAATGTAATCTTACCTGCTACTTTATTTCCCTTCAGAATTCTAGATCTCACGAATGTAGATACAATAACAAGCGCAAACTACCTTTACTTTCCAGTCTATATTCGTTCAGTCAGAATTCGCGCTGCAAAACATTCATGACACTGACAGCTGTTAACTTTTCCATTCTGGCAGGTAATCGTGACCACCCGACGTGAAATATATCAATAATTTTAATAGCAGGGCCATTTAAAACCCGAGGGTCTACCATGTGCAATCATTTTGGGCGGGAATTCATGTAAACACAGATATCGGACACCAGTCGCGTCTAAAGTGAATGTAAAATCGAAATCGATTATTAAAATCGATATAAAAATCGAATATGGGCAAAAGATCGGATCTGTGCATTAAGACTTGCAGTGTAAATGCAGCCTTTGTTGCTGCGTGTCGCTGGCGGTGTGAACGGGGCTAAACAGTTTCGATCAGAGTATTTGAGACTCGAGAATGGAGTGAAAGTGCACAAATGGGGCAGAGAGGCAAAACTACTGACCTGTTCAGGACTTCAAGTGCAAGTCGGTTTCATCTGTAAACAGGCTATTGTAGTTTTGTCTTTGTTTACTTAAGCATTAAACTGCAATCAACTGTTAGCAGTAGCAGCCCATTAGCCTACTATCATCACTCAAAATACTGTATGCTAAAGGACATCATTATTATCTATTGCAGACAATTATTCACATCGTTTTAAAATAAGTTTAGAGGGAGCTAGGGCAGACAACAACACAACCCTTACGAAAATTAACGATGGTTTTACTACAAATAAAACCGAAAACCATGGTACTATAGTTAAACTTTGGTAACCCTATGGGCGTAGCCATCATTTCAGAAGTGAGGGGGACAGAAATGATTTTTTTATCTGATCTTTGTCTAATTGATAGATTTTAATTATTTTTGTTTTATCTCATCTCTTGCTTTTAATTTGAAATCAGTTTGCTTCTAATAAGAAATCAAATACACTTCTGAACAATAACCAATATCTAACATTTTTTCCCTATATTTTGTGACAATTGTATGATCGGTTTATGTGCTACAAACACTTGTGCATTAAGTCCTCATGGATTTTTATACAATGTAAAATTTTTTTTTTTTTTTTTTTTAAATCACAGAATAAAGGCAGAAAATACAGTAGCCTACCTATCAAAAGTTTGGAAACATTACAATCAAAATTTGTCTCTGGCTGGATTTATTTAATAAAAAATAAAAAAAATGCAGTAAAAACAGTAATATTCTGAAATAGTATTACAATTTAAAAGATCTGTTTTCTATGTGAATATATTGTAAAATGTACAATATATGTGGTCAAAGCTGAATTTTCAGCATCATTACTCCGGTCTTCAGTGTCACATGATCCTTTAGAAATCATTCTAATATGCTGATTTGATGCTCAAGAATTATTGTCAATGTTGAAAACAGTTGTTCTGCTTCATATATTTGTGGAAACCATGATCCCATTCAAGCATTTGTGGTAAGATTAAAAAAAGACAGAAATTAATACTTTTATTCATCAAGGATGCATTAAATTGATCAAAAGTGACAATAAATGCAAATAAATGCTGTTCATTGAACTTTCTATTCATCAAAGAATCCAGAAAAATTATCATGTATCATGGTTTCCACCACAATTTTAAGCAATTGTTTTCAACACAAATCAGAAATGTTTCTTGAGCAGCAAATCAGCATATTAGAATGATTTCTGAAGGATCATGTGACACTGAAGACTGGAGTAATGATGCTGAAAATTCAGCTTTGATCACAGGAATAAATACATTTTTAAAGTATATTCACATAGAAAACAGCTATTTTAATTTGTAATAATATTTCACAATATTACTGTTTTTACTGTAGTTTTTTATTAAATAAATGCAGCCTTGCCGAGCATAAGAGACTTTAACATTAACATTAAAAAGGTTTTCAATTACCACTGCATTATTCATATACTTTGTCAATAAGCCTTGAGATAGCCTTGAGATAGCTTGAAAAACACACACAAACCATATTTTGTCGCAAACGTGTGTTTATTGTCTTCAGGTTTCATCGGTCTGTACGTTTCTGCATTTTATTCAGCTGTTGCTACAGCAATTAGCTGAATTACTTCTATAAAACTGTTTTGGAGTTTCTGTGAAAGAGCGCCCTCCAGCTTCCAGTATGAATGAAACATATTACACGAGAGTGAGCGCTCCATAACGCCTCAGATCGCCTCATTTTAGATAAGAATAAAACAACAGGTCATGCATAGACTATCTTGTCTCTTTGAATTTAATTCAAGATTTATTCACATTGGCCTCTATGTGCACACATTTGCCTGAAAAAAGTGCGGGGGACAAATTTACATTTTACTAAAAGTGTGCATATTTACACATCCCCCCCTTTCCCCAGCGTATACGCCCATGCCCAAACTAACCATGGTTTTTCTACACTAACCATAGTTTAACCATGGAATTTGTAGTAAAACTGGTTATACAAATGGTTATCAATTCACCATGGTTACTATACTTTTACTATAATAAAACCATGGTTTTTGATTAACTTTTTTGATCCCCTTCAAATGTTGACTTTCTTTTAGCATGTTTCAGGGGATTTTTAAAGTGAAATGTCCAGTCACTGGCGTTAAATATTGTGTACAATTTTCTTCAAAACAGTTAAATGTGACTCTGGCAATGTTTCATTGCATTGGTTGTTGTACTTATCATGGCAGTTCGGAAATGAAATGTACTGTGAATGGCACTAAAAAGTTGATGCTCTACTGCGTTTGAAATTAACGTACCACCTACACTTTACCCTACACTCTGAAAAATGCTGGGATGTTTCAACCCATGGTTTGGTCAAATATGGACAAACCTGTTAGTTTAAATATATATATATATATTACATTTATGAACCCAACGGTTGGGGTTGTCCATTTATGACCCAAACAAACAAAAACCCTAAACCTAACCGATAGTGTTAACAAAAGCTGATGTGAGATAAAAACACATTTGCTGAACAAACTGTGCAATTTTAGTTTGTTTCTACAAGTCTTCAAGCTCTTTTACTCATATCCATATCGCAAGTGTTATGCTGTACCAGGTGAGCTGCTGAGCAAGTTTACTATGTCTGAAAAGCCATAAAAATAGAACTAGTTATGTGATGTAAACATCAAAATGTATTAGTTTACAAATCATGCACTAAGTTTTTGAGGTCATAGCATCATATTGTGCAAGGAACTGCACAAAAAGTACTCTTTATAAATAGACAATATGCCCGATAATTTGTGTGAAAAGTAATAGAAGTGGTTGCCATTTTACTACTGCTAGTGTTCATTTCAAATGGAAACTGTAGTGAAATGTACAGGTACATTTTTTGCAGTTTTGTCATGTATTTCTAATAAGCCTGGGTTGAAAAAAAAAAAAAAAGCCCTGTATGCTGGATAAAATGTAGTTAAATTTTGCACAGTGATGCCTTGTCCATATATGGTCTGTTAAGGAATACTAACCATCACATGGTTGTTTGCTTTATGTAATTAAATTACAAAATAAGTAGAACTCCTGCATGCTCATCTCATATGATTCCCCCTCTCTGGCAGTGAGAAGACTCATTACCACCTCACACCAAGCATCTCTCTCCACCTGTATTCCATTCCTGAATGAGTAATTCCATCAAAAAGCTGTCATAATGCCAAAAAACGTCCTGCTCAAGACCTGAAGAGAATATGAGTATTAGCCTAATAAGCAGAAAAAACAGATGAGCCCTGGCATGAGACCACACAGATTGGTTATAAATAACAGAACTAGGCGTTAAAACTATTCAGAAACATGTATTGATATTTTGCTAGAGAAAAATGAAAACATATGAAGCAAACATCTGTTTGTGTTTAGCGTTTGAGTGATTATTTAATTAACATTTCAACATCTGTAGTCTAGTCAGGACACGATGTGCTTGCATCAACATGAAATTATTCATACTAAAAAAGAAAAGGAAAATGTGACATTTTGTAAATGCATGTTAATTTTGTAAATGCATCTATTTTGTAAATGCATGTTATAGATCTTATTGTGAACAATTCATTCATGCATATGCTTAATTTTTTTGACCTCATAATGTATAATCAAAATATCCTAACTGGATCTTCCAGTGAAAATACTAGACTTCTGTCTTTTGATGTATGCCAGATTCTTCAATCCATTTAATCCGCTTAAACCCACTCCTGCAAATGCATGTTCATCTGGCTGCACTTTTGAGTGCCACACCCACATCTCAACATCCAGTCAACAACCGATGCACTGAACCAAGTCCCCGCCCTACATTTTTTTTCTTGTTCAATAATCCGTAACACTTGGATGTTCATCAAAATATGGAAGAAAAGATCTGTTGCTACTTCCATTTCATCACAACTTTAAACATCATAAAAGTATTCCATACAACTTGTGTGCTATATCTGGAGCCTTCTGGAGCCATAAAACAGGTTTATGTGAGGAACAGACAGAAATTGAAGTCGCTATTCGCTATTCAAGTCTTTCTTGGCAGCCCTTGGTGGCCATTCATTTCATTATATGGAAAAGAAAAACTTGAACATTCTGCTAAATGTCTCTTTCCACAGAAGAAAGAAAAGCATAAGTTTTGGAATGAGATGAATGTGAGTAGTTAAAGACAGAATTTCCATTTTTGGGTGAACTATAGCTTTAAAATAAAGATTTTATATTTCTACACATTGTCTACTCTTACGAAAAAAGGTGTTTATTCAAGTGTGCAATTAGTATACTTCTTCTAAACTAAAAATAAGAAAGTATAATTTTTAGTCTAATTTTTATGTAGCCTACTTCTAAGAAATATAATTTATGTACTTCTCAGAAATATACTTAAAATTGCACTTAAGTATACTTGATATACTGACAGAAAGGTCTAGGTATATTTGGACTATACATGTACTCAATCTTTTGATCGAGATACACTTAAATATATAATTAAGTATTCTAAGTATATTTGGCTTGTAGTTGTGTTTAAACTTTTGATTGAGTAGCCTAATTATTTTTTCACATAGTTTTATATACTGTCTTATAAATTTACATTGTTTGAAAATATTGATTTATAAAGAAAACGTCTCGGGTTACTTGACTGTAACCCTGTTTCCTAAAAAAAAGCAGGAACGAGATGCTGTGCGAAGAGCACTATGGGGAAAACTTCTTTATTTGACTGGCTGTTAACACGTGTGGCAAACACGCCAAAGTATTTCGGCTTAAACCCAGATACTTGCGTATGTCAGAGGCTATAAATAGATGCATGACAGGTGCGCTCATCTGGTCACTTTATCTAAAGAATGTCCTGAACACGCCCCTAGTGACGTACAGCATCATGTACTTTTTCAGGGAACAGGGTTACAGTCAAGTAACCCAAGATGTTCCCTTTCAAAAGCTAGACTCAATGCTGCGCGAAGAGCATATGGAGGAACGAGAATACCAACACCGCTGTACTGGGAAGTGTCTGGACCTCTCAATGTTGTGTAGTGTGCGCACAAACACAAGAAGGGCCTCAGACATGAGCTTGGGATGTAGACTCAAGAACATGTGAGCCCGGAGTAACATGAACATCCAAACTATAGAATCTAATAAATGTGTGCAGAGAGGACCAGCCTGCCATGTCACATACTTGCTGCAAGGGGGCGCCTCTTGCTAAAGCCCTTGAGGATGCAACCCCCTTGGTAGAATGAGCCCTAACACCCAGAAGCAAAGCTTGCCTGCACGTCTCATAGGTTAGGGCAGGGGTGGGGAACGTTGATCCTGGAGGGCCATTGTCCTGCAGAGTTTAGCTCCAACCCTAATTAAACACACCTGAAGCTAATCAAGGTCTTCAGGATTACTAAAGTTACAGGCAGGTGAGTGTTTTTTTTTTTTCAGGGTTGGAGCCAAACTCTGCAGGACAATGGCCCTCCAGGATCAACGTTCCCCACCCCTGGGTTAGGGCGACAGCGTCCCTCACCCAGTGTACTTTGTGGTGGCCGCCCTGTAGTTACAGCCCCCATAACAAATGAACAGCTACTCGGACTTGAACTACTGGCTAGTGCGGTGGAGGTAAATCTGAAGAGCACGAATTGGACACAGTAAGTGGAGTCTCTCAAGCGAAGTGAAAGGCGGAGGACAGAAGACTTCAAGCATGACCAGATATATACGGTCAAAAATTGAACTTTTGGAAGATAGTTGGGGTGAGGGTACAAAATAGCCTTAACCAGTACAGGGGCAAAGTCTAAGCAGGATGACGAAACCGACAGAGCCTGTAAACCCCAACTTCTATTTAATGACGAGATAGCCATTAGGAAAACCAACTTAAAAGTCAGAAGCTTTACTAGTGCTGACTCTAGTGATTCAAAGGGGTTGTCGACTAGCCCCTCAAGGACCACGGCTAAATCCCATGAGAGAACTTTCACTCTGACAGCTGGTCTTAGTCGTCTAGCTCCACGAATGAAGCAGGCGATCAGAGGGTGTTTCTCCACTGAAACCCTGTCAATTAGAGCATGGCAAGCAGATATGGTGGCCACAAAAACTCTGAGAGTAAATGCTGATAGCTTTTCCTGCAGAAACTTCAGACCTGAAACAATCTGGCAGTGAGCTGGGTCTGTATGGTGTGTAACGCACCATCTTTTGAAGATGCGCCACATAAGGGCGTACATTCGTCTGGTGGAGGGAGCCCTAGCACTCAGAATGGTCTCTATTACCCCTTTTCCACCAAGGCTGTTTGAGTGCTGGTTCAGAGCCAGAGCCTAGTTTCAAAATAGTTTGTTGTCTTTCGACACCCAAAGCACCAGCTCTGAACCAGGAAAAGTGGTTCTTAAGTAGCACCAAAACATTGCTGGTCTAGAAGTAAGAACCAATTGCATCAGGGGCTGGGGGTGGATTTACCGTGACCAACGAGACAAACAGAAACTTTTGACCGCCATTTTTGAAATAGCAGCTAGCTAAACAGGATGGACGCGATTAGGCAAAAACAGCAGTGGTCCGAGGAGGAAATAAGTTGCTTTCTTGCACTCTGGTCCTCTGCAGAAGTGCAGAATAAATTACATTGTTGCAGCAAATTCAACGCGAGATGGCCACAGCAGGAATGTTGAACAGATTAGCAAAAATTTTAAAAACTCAAAGGACCAAAAAAAGGACCTCGGTCGAAGCGGCAATGGCCGGCCACGTCGAAACCCACATTTCAACGTTCTCAATGCTGTCCTTGGCGATAGACCGGCATGCCAGGTGACTAGGGCACTGAACTCGGCAACAATTATGCTCGAGTCAATGGTGGATGATTCGCGTCAGCAAAGTTGCACCTGGTAAGTTCTATTTTCACATTTTTGCACTTGTTCCCAGCCAGCTATGTATTTCTTAGCTGTTTAGTGAAGTACTAATTTCTCATATCAGTGTTCGCAATATTGCTAGCTAGGCTAGCTAGGATTGTAGTATCTGTGATTTCATTCTATAAAGTATCACAGAACACTGTATAAAGTGTAGTGGACAAGAATGATTTTTAAAGCACTGTCGTCTTGTTTTTGTTTATAGAATTGTCTGTCATCAACCACGGTGATGACAACGCCGAGTTACCGCCACCACTGGGCTGCAGCTCTCCCACACCATTGTGTAGCAGCTCTGGAGATACATGTCCTGCATCTTCAGAACAGGACAAACAGGGTAAGACTTGCTGTGCAAAAAGTGGTCACACGATATACTATGCAAACATTGAGATATATGTATATTACTATCATTTTAAGCAGGAATGTAAAATAAAGCTCAGATATTTCGCAAGATGAATGTACTCGTCTTCTCCTTATTTGTAGTGATCCTTTGTGATCGTAACAATCAGGTACTAAAATAATTATATTTCAATAAGTTTATATTTTTTCTTCATGTAACTTAATCAATAGCAGTTCAAATTGCTTTAATATGTAACATTGAATACATTAGATTACACTACCTAAAGCAAAGCAAAAGAATATTCTAATATTAAAATAGAATATTAGGTCAATCTGACATTAACTTGCTATATTAAAATATAATGTTGATGATCTCTTATTACACCATGTAGCAGATGCATACACATAATTCCCTGCAGAAAACAATTATTTGCATTGCTATGACAACACATTGATGATCTATGTCAATCAATCAATCAATCAATCAATCAATCAATCAAGTTTATTTCAGGAATACATGGCCTCTCTGCCCATAGTTCCACAGAATCACAATAGCATAACAGATACTCTTTTCTACATTCCATGATATATATATATATATATATATGTATATATATATATATATATATATATATATATATACAATGTCAATCTCCATGCATACTCAGAATTACATACATGTGGCACATCAATACAAACATCACCAACAAGAGCAAGATCACCCAAATATTTCTTACGCAATTCCACATACAAAGAACAATCATACAGGAAATGTTTCTCATCTTCTATAACCGAAGATTTCGAAGTTAACTTACAGTAATTGCAAATTCTCTCTGCCACAGATGTGTTACTCCATCTGCCTGTTTCTATAGCCAAATGATGACCTGAGCATCTAAATATTAACAATGATCGTACCAGCTGTGTATTATACACAGATACAATGTAACTCTCTTGTACCATCAAGGACTTGTACCGTCAATTTCTTATTTTCTAGAATTGATGTGTACCATGCATCATGTGCTTTTTCTCTCAATCGCTGATTCAAAATAGATGTAAATGTTCTTATATCACCTACACTTTGAGCCTCCCAAACACTAGAAAAACCGTAGAAATACAACAAAACTCTAATGCAGGAGACCCATGTTTTTCTACCTACTTCATCTAAATGAAAAAGCATATTATAACACTTTCTTGGATAACGATGATTAGACATAGACACTAATCTTATCCAATACATGATACATCTTTTCATATAAGTAATGGACAATACAAATCTACCCAGATCTCCCAAGACAGCTACATTGCTCACACTTGTGCTGATATTGAGGAGTTTTTTTACAAAAAGATAACTGATCATTTTCAATACACTCTATTGGTTCAAAGCCCCATATCTCAGCTCCATAATATAATATGGGTGCTACCATGCGGTCAAACAAATAAAAGGCTTGGTTACATCCAATTTTATGCTTACAAACAAACATTTCCTTCTTACCTTGGCTTGCTAAGTGTTGTCGGGCTTTCCACCATGACAGTCTGGGTGTAAACCACATACCCAAATATTTGTAATTAACCACTTCAATCTGTTGACCAGCAAAATACCATTTTTCATCCTTATTTAAAGAACCCCCTCTTCTGAATACCATAACTTTTGTTTTACTCAGATTCACTCTCATTCTGTAAAGGCTACAAAATATTTCCAGCTGTTCAGCTTCTTTCTGTAACCCTCCAACTGTATCTGATACATTAGCCATATCATCAGCGTATAGAAAAGTCTGTACTTCTGTGATACTTTCAATCTGAATACCTTTACCTTTACAATTTTCCTTTAACATTGTTATATATTCATTTAGGAAACGAATAAACAAAAGTGGACTCACCATGCAGCCCTGTCGTACGCCAATGCTACAGCTAAAATAATTTGTTAAACCATCAGTTCCTTTCACACAAGATTTAAGTTTAGAATACATAGATTTCAGTACACTAAAAACCTTTCCACCAATACCGTTCTTAATGAGAGTAAAATACAAGAGACTATGCTGGATACTATCAAAGGCTTTGGAAAAATCAATAAATATACAGTACATCCTTCCTTTTCGCTTCATAATATATTTCTGAACAAGTGACTGTAAAATAAAAATATTATCTATTGTGGAATAAACAGACCTATAACCTGCTTGTTCTTCATAAAACATCTTGTTTGCCTCTACGTAAGATACTAATCTCCTGTTCAAAATCTTTGTAAAAATTTCACCAAGTACATTAAGCAAAGAAATTCCTCTGTAATTTTCGACATTGTTTCCATCACCACTCTTATATAACGGGCAAATCACAGCCTCACACCAAGCCTCGGGAAGTCACCGGTGTCCAATATTTTTTTATATAAAGAAAGCATAAAAGGGCATAACATATGTGATACTGCTTTCAGCATCTCAATAATAATGCCATGAGTTTTAATGTTATTCTGTAACACATTACCTAAAATGTTTGCGTTATACTGCTTTTTCTTACTATTACATATTACATAACTTTTTAAATGTTTGCCTCTCAAGCATATAACTATTCAAGTTGCTCACATTACCTGATCTTCTAAGCTGGTTTAAAGCACCATATTTTACAGCTTTCTGAAATGAACAATCTCCATCCCACCACCTTGGTTGTTTACTTTTAGATGTAAATGTATTAATCAGGAATCTGCCTGCTTCATGTAAACAATCTGTCAAAATCATAGCTGTTACATTAATTTTTTCTTCCTTTGCAATAAGAAAAAACTTACAAAAAAAAAAAAATTCCATTCAGTAAATAAGATTTTGTCTTTGCACAAATTGCCTTTCACCATTAGTTCCCCATCTAAATCTTATCCAGGGTCTAGCAAGACTGACTTCATTTTAATCCTTGATTCAACTCTATTTGCTCTTATAGTATATAATAACGGAAAGTGATCGGAAATATCTACCTGTAAGATCTCAAAATCTCTAACATATTCAAAGAGTTCACTGGATATAATAAAATAATCAATCACACTGCATCCAACTGCATACACAAATGTAAAGTCACCATCAATATCTTTTCCAACTCTTCCATTTACTTAAACTGCGACACATGTCTAGAAGACAGCGAACAAGTGTTAACAACCTTATCTTTCGATTTTCTATACCGTTCAAAAAGATCATCATTCACATACATTATAATCATGTTCATATACCAGTTCTAGCATTAAAATCTCCTGTAATAATTAATTGTACATCTTCTCCTACTTGATCCAGCACATTTAAAATTTAATTTTCTAAAGAATTTCGAACTGGAACCCTCAAGAAAAATATAAGTAAAAGCAAGAACAATGTTAACACCAAATAATCCACTCTCTTTGTCAGAGTATAAAAATATACAATCAGTTACTTGTTTACAATTCTGGTCAAATATTTCACAATAGAATCATGTACATATACACAGATACCTCCAATATTACGTCCAAATGTTGCCACACGCTTGTGCACAAAACAAAAACGTGTAATCAGCCAATAAGTGACAAAACTCAGACTCATCTTTTGACCAAACTTCACTTAGACAAATAATAGATTTGCCCCGCAAGGTATCCGTTAACTCACTGTTGTTAACTTTCGTTTTTAACATTCCATGAAATTATAGTCATCCTACTTTACATGAGTGTCAAATGTTCCTTCATTATTCAGTCCAGTTTCAACCACAGCTTCAGACTCGATGTCATAAGTGAAGACTCTGCCGTCTACAAAAAGTTTGATTCGTTTGATTAGTATTAGTTTGATTTTGACGGAGAGTTTGCATGTAGTTAACCAACTTTCTCCGTATCTCACACACCCAGGTACTAAAGTCCTCTGACACCCTAATTCGGCCATCTGACCCAACATCTTCACTATTACTTTGTTCACGCCATTCTCGTGTTTTTTTTGTCGTGCCTTCTTTAAAATCTCTTCCATGTCTTTCCACCTAGTGAAACGGACCACCACCGGTCGCTCTCTTCCAGTAGATCTCTTCCCAACTCGATAAGCACGTTCATTCGATAGTTCCACATCGCTATTGGCTCTACCCAATCAAGATATTTGGTAACATGGTCCTGTACCTTTTTCTCACTCTCCACTCATGTTTCTCTATCCGACTCCGGGATACCATAAAAGACAAGATTATCTCGTCTGTTCTGATTTTCCATGCGATCATGTCTTTCCCGGAGCTCAGCGTTTTCATGCTCAAGTCTCTCAACTTCCTCCACACACTTTTCAACAAGCGGTTTTAAATTCATAACTTCTCTTTGATGGGATTCAATTTGTGTAGGTGTGTGTGGTTCTTTTGGTTCTGAGCCTGCCGATACTCCGAACAGTGTCATCTGTCGAGTTGTTCTCTCTGACCTGAATGTCGTGTCTGAGACACCACGCTTTCCTCTTACAGGGCCGGGATTCTTTTCCACGTCGCCCGCCAAAATCAAAAGAAGGCCAACAGTGACCGCCAGCCATAGTCCGCCCAGAAGCACACCACACTGAAGGTTAATTGTAGCGGATTTAAACTTTCCTTTGGACGCTGGCTGGGAATATCTGCTAATCCTCTGCCTCCATTGTTCAATTGCGATCCCCATGACATGATCCTTTTATGTCATTTGCTATGTTGTTGTACACAGGAAAAAGGAAGAGAGACAGTACTTCGGAACTGGTTCGGACATGTTCTCTGCTTGGACTCATGATTGCATGATTGGTTTTATACAGATTTGTATTGTTTTTTACTATTTTTAAAAAAAAAAAAATCAACAAAGTTTTATCTAAACAAATGTGTGGTTCAGTTTCTTTAATCAGTGGAGGAAAATATAATATTTATGACTCTCCTTAAACACAAATGGCAGAGTTACAAAAATGTGGCATCAGTGTGTTACTGTTACAGTCACATGGACTTTCTGTTTGTGTTTTCATCTGTCACATGTTCTTTTGTTCTAGTTTCCCGCCACAATCTGTCACCATGGACACTATCTCATTCATGTCAGCTGTTCCTCGTTTGAGTTTAATCATCTGTGTATTTAAGTTCCTGTTTCTGTTGATCATGTTGTCGGGTATTGTTCGTTTACGTTGGATGTTAGTGTGTGTTTCTCCTGTGTTCCTGTATGCTCCTTTGGATTCTCTAGTAAAGTTTGACTCTGGATATTACATTCCTCTTCGTGCGTGTGTCTACACACCTAATACTGTAACAGAATACCCGACCAAAACTTTAAGCGACGTTTTTTATTTAGTATTTTCTTTGTGGTTTTCGTGTTCAGTCTTTTTTTTTTTTCCGTTTCTTCACTCCTGCTTGCACCATGTTCCCAGACGTGAAACTCATGTGCCTTGAGCAGGGAGAAAGCTCCCTCGAGAGACATTTAGAACTGTTTTTGGATCTCGCACATCAGACCACCTTCCCGGACTACTGCCTGTGCACGTTCTTGCACTTTGGACTCAATTCCACCACACGTGCACAGCTGTCCGGGGAGGGTCCTCGAGGGAGCTTCATGTCCTACGTGGAGTGGGTGCTGGCGTCATGTGGATCACCTATGACCGTAGGATACGACGACAACGACGACAACGACGCTAGCCCCACTTCCCAGCCAGTGCCCAGCCAGAACCACCCAGACGGCGAGGATATTCGACCTGAGCCCACCGCAGGTAGTACGTCGGAGACCGCCGCGATTGAGCCGCCCACGCCCACAAGAGCGATCGGGGGTCACATCGCCACGGAGCCCGAGCAGCGTGTACCTGACCAGGTGTGTGAGCCGGCCGAGTCTTTCATCGCCGAGGGAGTGTTGGTGGACTTCGAGGGTCTGGAAATGAGCCCCGCCCACCCCCCCGCTACTGAGAGTGAGTTTACTGAGACACTGCTGGACTTAAGGTGTGGAGAGGAATCCTGTCTTGCCCCTGTACTGTCTTCACTCCCGCTGGTTCCGTCCAGCCCTGAACTGCCTGTCTCCCTGCTGGTTCCGTCCAGCCCTGAACTGCCTGTCTCCCCGCTGGTTCCGTCCAGCCCTGAACCGCCTGTCTCCCCGCTGGTTCCGTCCAGCCCTGAACTGCCTGTCTCCCCGCTGGTTCCGTCCAGCCCTGAACCGCCTGTCTCCCCGCTGGTTCCGTCCAGCCCTGAACCGCCTGTCTCCTCGCTGGTTCCGTCCAGCCCTGAACCGCCTGTCTCCCCGCTGGTTCCGTCCAGTGTTCCTCTCCCACCTGTCTCCCCGCTGGTTCCGTCCAGCGTTCCTCTCCCACCTTCTCATTTACATTCTTGTGACTCTCCACTGATTTTAGATGTTTTCATGGAACTTCAGCCTGTTTCCCAGTCCACAGCCATCTGTGCCACCCAGTCATCTCCGTCTCCCTCCAGTCCCTCGATACCACCTCCTCTCAGTAGCGTGGCACCATCTCGGGCCTGCCGGGATCCGCCTCTTCCTGGGCACGAGGAGCCCGAAGCTCTGCCTCCAGCTTCGGATGATCTCGAGCGGCCTCCTCCCATCACTCTGACTCCTGCGCCTGCGCTCCTCCCACCCTCGACCTCTGAGTCGACCATCGGCCTTCCGACCATGCCGGACTCCCTCGGCACGTCGGCTCCACCTGGGTCAGACATCGCTTCGCCTTCGGTGCGGACCTACGGACCATTCGCTGCTCTCTGGCCCTCCACCCCTTCCACTACGGCTTGCTCCGCCCTACCTCAGGCTCCGTCTCCGCCCTCGGTCGCTCCTGCGCGTCTTCAGACCTCCGGATCCCCTCCTCGAGGTTGTCACTGTGGCTCCGTCGCGGCCGCTTGGATCGTCACCATCTCTCCACCTCCTCAGCTCGTCAACTACGCGGTGGGCTCCATCCTCGCCGTTGTTGACTTCGGTCCTCCCCATGGTGGTCATCAGCAACTCTCTCCCATGGCTCCTCCCTCCATCAACGCCGCCGTGGGGCACTACCCTGGCTGGTGCCTGGCACAACAACTTGCAGCCCCTGTTCAAGGCCACCTCCCGGACTCCGTTTCTCCGCCTCCTCCCGGTTAGCCGTCCGCCTCCTGAACCGCCTCCTACATCATCTTCAGCATCTTATCCTCCTCTTCCCCTCTCTCTACGGCGCGAGGACGCGCCTTTCCGGGAGGGGGCGTAATGTTACAGTCACATGGACTTTCTGTTTGTGTTTTCATCTGTCACATGTTCTTTTGTTCTAGTTTCCCGCCACAATCTGTCACCATGGACACTATCTCATTCATGTCAGCTGTTCCTCGTTTGAGTTCAATCATCTGTGTATTTAAGTTCCTGTTTCTGTTGATCATGTTGTCGGGTATTGTTCGTTTACGTTGGATGTTAGTGTGTGTTTCTCCTGTGTTCCTGTATGCTCCTTTGGATTCTCTAGTAAAGTTTGACTCTGGATATTACATTCCTCTTCGTGCGTGTCTACACACCTAATACTGTAACAGTTACTCGTTCCCGCTGTTAAAATGCATCATTAATGCAGCTCTAATATCAGCCCCTTCTGTGTTAGCATGCTCAGGTAATGTCCGAACAGGAGGCTTAATGTTTACAGTCCTGTCTGGGTGCTCTTCAGTGAAATTATCACCATGTTCCTCACAAATGTTATGGAGCAGACAGCAGGTCAGTACAATTTTCTTGCTCAGCTCCAGCTTGCAGTCGTTTCTTTTTAGGAGGCACCTCCATCGCCCTTTTATTCTCCCCAAAGGCATCTCCACAACCGATCGTGCTCTGCTCAGCCTGTAATTGTAGGTGTGTTGTTCAGGGGTTGGTCTGCCAGTGTCTGAAAAGGGCTTCATGAGCCAATTCTGCATGGGGTACACCGGATCACCTATCAGGTAATATCCCACATCACAGCCAGAGATGGTCACTGAATGTGGCTGCCATCAATTGCACCGACACACTGTGGTACTCTCCAACGATTATTATTCAAAAGTGGCCATTTCTAACAACTTGTCAGCATCAGGAGATCTCACAGGAAGTAGCACTGTGATGACTGTGTTACAGAATTCTTGAACACAATTAAGCACAGTGCTGAAGCCTACCCCAAAAAGATGACTAATGGTCCTGTACTCACTGCCCATGGCCAGTTTCCAGATGGCAATTGCAACACGTTTTCGGTTTGGGGCGCACAAACGGTAGTTTGTGTTCCTTCTCCCCATGACATGCTTGACCTGACTGCAGATGTACTCAAATGATTCTGGGGACACACGAAAATTCTGCATGAATTGTAAGGGGGTGAAATCTGGAACAAGTGTGTCCCACCAGTGGTCAGATCATGGGTATGCCTACATTACAGCTGACCTCCGCCTTGCCTTCAGCTGCAAGATTGCCTGTAAAGATAAAAATAGGGTGTATATTTAATTTATTAGCAATAGGGGGGCTGTATATTTCCTGTCAAGTATACAGTGCATTATAAATACTATAAAAACAGTTGAGATGTAGCCGTGATGTGTTTAATTCATCTATATACAAGTACCACTTAATAGGCAGGGCTACTTTATTTTATGTATGAGCAACAATTATGTGGAGGTATATAACTGCTTATGTTGTCTTTCAGATATTCATACATTGTCCTTTTAGATTACTTATTTTCATACCATTCTTGACACCCTTCTTGTCCATTGAAAACCATGTATAAATGTAGATTTGGTCATTTATAATATAAATAGAATGTGATGTGTTGCTGTTGCTGTTGATTGAACTACCCAACAGTATATAAAGTAAAATTAGCAACAATCAGCATTGACCTACAGCAGTACAATGCAACACAGACTACACATTAAAGCAGCAGTAATATTAATTAAAAAACATAATATAGAATAGTACAGCACTGACAGTGGACACATTTTTCTGCAGATTAACTACATTTGGTTTTAATACTGTAAGTGGTTTTTGCTTATAATACAAACACACTTTTACTTAGGTAGTACTACTAGTGGACTTTTTTCACAATACGGTTTCTGAATACTTCTTCCACCAACGTTTAATACATTTTTATTTAACTGCAATGTGACTAGCTACATGCGGAGACTAATGTTGACACCTTATTGTTTGATGTTAATAATAATAAAAAAGTTATGCACTTACCGTCATTCTCACTTGTAATCGCCGTCCGTACAAATTACGGCGAGCTGCACGAACACGTTGGATTCGCTGTTTGGATGCCAATGTAGGTTCGCAAAACCACGAACATCAATAGCAACCATTGTTGATGGTGTGTTTGTGTTTCATGCTACCGCGCTAGCTTTGCTGGGAAAGATGAGACGTATACAGTGATGTAAGTCCTGGCTCTGTGCTGGCTCTCATCAGTTGAACCAACTCCGAACCGGCACTAGAAACACCCCCTCGGTCCTGGGCACAAAATCCTCAGGACTCTCAGGAAATCAACAATCTCAGGTCCATCTTTTTCTTAGGTGGCTCTCTATTTTGTGATGGACCGGGTTCGGGCTGGGTGGCAGACTGCTCCAACCCTTGAACACAGAGCTTAATGAAAGCTTCCTCGTGTCGTTTAGCCTCTCTGAACCTACTGATGACGGTGTTCACTGAGTCAATAGGCCCAGGAGCATCAAGGAGAAAAACTCTATCTCTCTCCTTGATGCCAGTGAGGTTGAGCCACAGATGTCTCTCCGTAGCGACCATAGCACCAATGGAACGGCCAATGGCGCAGGCCATTTGCTTGGTCACGTGAAGAGACAAATCTGTGGCTCGGCGCAGCTCAGCAAAAACTGATGTTACCCTCGCACATACTCAGATCTTTAAGGAGGTCAGCCTGGTATGCCAGCAACAACACCATGGTGTGCAGGGCAGCACCATCCTGACCCGCTGTCTGAAAAGCCTTCCCTACCAGAGATGATGTTGTTCTGCATGGTCTGGATAGAAGTACAGGCTCTATCCAGCGAACGTCTCTTCAACCTGGGGCATCATCATGTTACCCCTGTGCCTTCACACCAACAATAGTAAATAGAATAAATCGACATCAAGGGCACAAAGACAAGAGAGGAATATGGTTTATTCCATTACTTTTGCAGTTCGTCATGGCGATCTGGAAAAAAGGGGAGGGACTATTTCTCTGGGGTTTCCCCTTGGCCACCCAACAGAAATCTGTCATCTAATTAGATCATCTGGGGGTCTCTTGTTCCTGTGGCCAGTCTAACTGAAGACTGCGCAGCGCAAGTGATAACCCCAAGAAGCTCACGTCACGTGATGAGTGCTGAGAGGCAGCACACTCGATGTCCATTTCCCCAAGAGAGCTTTCATCCTCAGCCCGGTCTGAAGAAGCGCTGGGGCACCCTTCAGAAGTGGGCTTGAAGAACACATGATCTGTTGAAAGAATGAGAACTGGGAGGACCCGTCTCCAGCCCTTCACCTAGATCCACATGCGAGCACCAAGAATGTAATGTCGGGGATGCGCAGGCACGCTCTTGATCTCTGACATATGCGAGCCTGGAGCAGAGCACTTTGTTGGGAAATGTCTCGCAGTGGTCACACTCTGCATCCCTGAGGGCTGATAAAGAGTGTCTTTTCCCCAGACATTCAATACAGAACTCATGTGGATCGTCATCCGAAATGGGCCGTGAGCAAGGTGGCACGCATTTCTTTGACTCTCGAGACATGATTCTGTTTTTTTCCCCACTCCTTTTCATTAGAGAGAAAGAGGAAGAGAGTGAGACGCTTTTTCTTGCCTGCTAAAACGAACTCTTAACAAAGTGATAGTTAAGGAGAAAAGTTTGTTTTGCACACGGACACAATGCGGTTCTGAAGATAAAGGAACCTGATGAGCGTACCTATCACGCATCTATTTATAGCCTCTGATGTGCGCATTCTTATGACATCATCATCAGAGATTATTTAAGCCAAAATTTTTGCCGTGTTTGCTACACGTGTTCACAACCGGTCAAACAAAGTAGTTTTTACCGTAGCGCCCTTCGTGCAGCATTGAGTGTAGCTTTTGAAAAGGAACAGATATGTTCCTTGTTCTGAGTATCTGAATTTTTTGTGTACAAACCCAACGCAATAATTTACAAATCTCAAACTTATATTTTATTCACAATAGAATATAGATAACATATCAAGTGTTGAAAGTGAGACATTTTGATATGTCATGCCAAATATTGGCTCATTTTGGATTTCATGAGAGCTACACATTCCAAAAAAAAAAAAAAAAAAAACTTGCAACTTATAAGGCCAATTGGCAACATTTATATACATGGGTATAAAAAGAGCCTCTCAGAGTGGCAGTGTCTCTCAGAAGTCAAGATGGGCAGAGGATCACCAATTCCCCCAATGCTGCGGCGAAAAATAGTGGAGCAATATCAGAAAGGAGTTTCTCAGAGAAAAATTGCAAAGAGTTTGAAGTTATCATCATCTACAGTGCATAATATCATCCAAAGATTCAGAGAATCTGGAACAATCTCTGTGCGTAAGGGTCAAGGCCAGAAAACCATACTGGATGCCCGTGATCTTCGGGCCCTTAGACGGCACTGCATCACATACAGGAATGCTAGGGTAATGGAAATCACAACATGGGCTCAGGAATACTTCCAGAAAACATTGTCGGTGAACACAATCCATCGTGCCATTCGCCGTCGCCGGCTAAAACTCTATAGGTCAAAAAAAAAAGAAGCCATATCTAAACATGATCCAGAAGCGCAGGTGTTTTCTCTGGGCCAGGGCTCATTTAAAATGGACTAGCAAAGTAGAAAACTGTTCTGTGGTCAGACGAATCAAAATTTGAAGTTCTTTTTGGAAAACTGGGACGCCATGTCATCCGGACTAAAGAGGACAAGGACAACCCAAGTTGTTATCAGCGCTCGGTTCAGAAGCCTGCATCTCTGATGGTATGGGGTTGCATGAGTGCGTGTGGCATGGGCAGCTTACACATCTGGAAAGGCACCATCATTGCTGAAAGGTCCAAGTTCTAGAACAACATATGCTCCCATCCAGACGTCATCTCTTTCAGGGAAGACCTTGCATTTTCCAACATGACAATGCCAGACCACATACTGCATCAATTACAACATCATGACTGCGTAGAAGAAGGATCCGGGTACTGAAATGGCCAGCCTGCAGTCCAGATCTTTCACCCATAAAAAACATTTGGCGCATCATAAAGAGGAAGATGCGACAAAGAAGACCTAAGACAGTCGAGCAACTAGAAGCCTGTATTAGACAAGAATGGGACAACATTCCTATTCCTAAACTTGAGCAACTTGTCTCCTCAGTCCCCAGACATTTGCAGACTGTTATAAAAAGAAGTGGGGATGCCACACAGTGGTAAACATGGCCGTGTCCCAACTTTTTTGAGATGTGTTGATGCCATGAAATTTAAAATCAACTTATTTTTCCCTTAAAATTATACATTTTCTCAGTTTAAACATTTGATATGTCATCTATGTTGTATTCTGAATAAAATATTGAAATTTGAAACTTCCACATCATTGCATTCCTTTTTTATTCACAATTTGTAGTGTCCCAACTTTTTTGGAATCGGGTTTGTAGGCTAGTCCACTGGTAGTGTACATAGGAATTTACTTCAAATCTACTTTACCATTGACTAAATATTTATTTTTTTGCTAGTTAATATACAAGTGAACATAACATGGATGTCTTTGAACTGTGCTTTGAGTGTTTGCAGCATTTGCCATGTCTTTGGTTCTATTGGTCCATTTCCGTATTAAAATGATTAATGTAGCCTTTTAGGCAATTTACATGAGCTTTCAGGAGAGTTTATTATATCTAATGAAATGCTAGAGCTGGACACAGATGTTAAGGACATTTTGGTCATTGTAATATTTCATTCTGCTGTGACTGACTGCATTATCATGGCGGAGGCATAAAAACAGATGCTAAGGCAGGCATCACTGTTATTATTTCTAATAGGATTAGGGATTTGAACAAACTCCTAGTCATGTTCTGCCTGTTTACTTTCATTTTCCCAGACTTTTAGTTTTCCTTTGTTCCATTTTCCCGCTCTTTATTTGTACCATGGTTTTTGATTAATTATTATTTGTCACCTGTTCGTCATTGAGTTCATTCACCCTGTGTATTTAAGTTCCTCATTTCATTCAGTTCTTTGTCTAGTATTGGTCATGTTATCGTGTGTTACACTCTGTTATGTTGCCTTCATACCTGTGAATTAAAGTTTGTTTTATTTAATAAATGCTTTTGTTTTGGAAACTTTTTGCATCGTAATCGGACATAAAACGTTACACCGTTATCCCTAAGTATTAATCTCCTGCACATAACTCATCCCATACTGTTTCTGCTGCAGACATGAATGATACCTCAACTCATGCAGCTTGTTGAGTAGAAGTGTGCTATAATATTTCTAAGTGATCAGATTTATGACGAGTGATGAAATGGATGTAAGAATCCTGTAGATTTACAACGAGGGATCCGTGTTATGTCCAGAGACTGAAATATCAGCGAGTTGGGGGTGGGCTCTTTTGACTTGGGGCAGACAGAAAAGCAATGTGCAACTAAAAAGCAATGTTTTAAAAACCACTCAGCCCTGCCAACACTTTAGCACTGTGTCGTTAACTTTTGCATGGGACCGCAAGACTCAAATTTTCTTCTGAAAATGTAAAATTTGGTTTAAAACAGAGATGTTGGTGAGTCTTTCATCTGGAGTCTGAGTCAAGTCTGAAGTCTTTTGTCACGAGTCGAGTCTCGAGCTTTAAGTAATAAATGGATTAACATCTCTTTCTATCGCTCTCTTATGGACACACATTAAGAAAGAGAAATGCATATACTACGAAAAGACTGATCAAACAGTGCGAGGTTTAAAGACTAGATTTTTTGTTTATATTTTAACAGGCTGGCAATCGAAAGGAGCCATGAAGCTACACCACAGTATAATAGCTAGCTGTGTGAGTTAATATGACTATAATCTTTGTGGTTGCGAAGTCTCATAAAATTTGATGTTGTCATTCCGGTGTCTTTAATTGTTTTCCCGCATTCTGTGCATCTAGCTCTGACATGTTAATAAACCCAACATAAGGCACGGTGGCTCCCGTCATTTTTCATGCAATCAAATTTTTGCATGAAAAGTCCGATCTACCACGACACGTAATATGTGACACAGACATTATAAAATCATTCCAACACATCACAAATTCTTTATTTATTATATCAGTAGTTAGGGGTAAAAGACTTGAGTTGTTTTTAAAATCTTTTGTGTCGAGTCAAGTCTGAAGTCATTTCAGGGCGAGTCAGAGTCAAGTCTGAAGTCTATTAAAATGTGACTCGAGTGCCCATCTCTAGTTTAAAATATATACCAAGACCAAATGTTTGGTCACATTAACTCACTTTTAATTATGCTTGGAGGGAAACGCCATCCAGGGTTCGCCAGGTGGGGAACTCACTTGGAGAGTAAGATGCTCATATCCCCTCCTTAGAGGGAAATTGAGCTGCAAGTGAGACACAGAGCCAGTCTTCACACACATTACCTGTTTGTAGAAGAAACTGGCTCAACTCAGAGGTTGTAGAACATCACAAAGGTGTTAGCTGGCCTCCAAAGCAGACAAAGAGCCGATCTGAGCTTCTAAAGCTCTGCATGCAGTCCAAGTAAATGCGCAGGAGGCGAACGGGGCACAGTAATGCGAGGGCTGGCTCTGCCTCCTCCAGCCTTTCCTGCTGGAAGGAAAGCACAGAGCTGATTGGGCATTTCCAGGGGTCTTCATGGTGGGAAGAACACCAATGCACGAAAAGACAACACTTCAAGACATAAGCTCGCCTCGTAAAGGGGGCTCTGGCTTGAGTGATAGTGACTACCATTGCCAGTGGTCTGCTGCGTCCCATCCAGAAGCCACACGTGGAGGTTTCAGAAGTCTGGATGCGGGTGTCATATGGTACCCCATCCCTGAGAAAGGAAGTCTTTCCTCAGGGGTATCCACCAGGGAGGGGCTGTCACAAGGAGCATGAGGTCTAAGAACCAGGTCCAGGTGGGCCAGTAAGGCACAACCATCAAAACCTGCTCCTCTTCCTCCCTGACCGTACCTTGCACAGTGTCTGTACGAGCAGGCTTATTTGCAGGCCCTGGGCTATAAAGTCAGAATTGTGAGAAAAAATTCAGTTTACCCAGAAAAACTAAATGTAAGTACATTTAAAGAATCTTTTTATAAAGTTGTATATACAACTTTTTTTTGTCTTTAAGTTTAATATTAAAAAAAATGTTTGTATGTAATGTATTGTTTGTTGAAAGTTGAATATGTATCTGCCATGGAATCGCCTGTCAAGCTGATATGGTAATGAATTCAAGAACAACCAACCAACCATGAAATAATACAAATTACAGAAAATTTTATTGACATCTGAGTATTCATTTAATTCAGCCAGTTTCATGAGGTGCATGCTAGGTTTCTTTTTAAACAGAACTGAACAGGTATTGAACAGCCAAAAGGCTTTTTTTTTTCTTCTTTTTTTTTTCTCTAAATGCTTTATTACTGACATAATGGACCCCTCAAAACACAAATTATGTTTATTTTAGGTAAAAATGCAGAGCTGTACTGGAATGTCTTATAGCATCTTAAACATCATAGATGGTGGCCATGAAAATGTGGGACAAGAAGAGTGAACAAATTGTCCAAATGCTCAACTCAACATTCAATTCTCATCCGATTACTGCTCTTTTATGTGGGTCCGGAGTGTGTCAGAGTGGGCAGCTATAGCATAGCACAGCCTGGCTTCATTTCTGCCCAAGGGTAGCCGCTCTGCCTGTCCTTCACTAATCCGCTGGCTAAGGCATCAGAAGGACAAAATGTTTAGCTGCGATAACATCAGGAAGGCTGTACTCAATCGCCTTATTACTGGGTGGCAAAGTGTTTGTTTTGATCTGAGCATGGGAATGTGATGTGTCGTGTATTATTATGGATGTTTAGCATCTGTGCCCTTTGGGAAGAATCATTGATGCATGACATAGAAGTCATTGCATTAGAGTCCAGAACATTTAATACTCAAATTTCAGAAGTCCCACTTCTGTGTCATCGCTGCACATTACAGCTGTTTTGGGCTGTTTCTTCAAGCATTGGCAGTTTTTATGTTGATTTTTATAAAAGTAGCATGCTGTCATTGTGTCTTATTGCTTAACAACTGCGTTTTATGTAGAAATACATTTTATTGCTTAAAATATAAAAAACCACCATTACATATTACAGTTTCAACTATGATGAATATAAAAACAGTGTGAAATAAACATTAATACACTAAACCATTTAATACTCATTTTGGAGGTGCGATTTATATCCCTTTTTTGCACAAATCAGATGTGGCATCAATTTCACTACTACCTATAATTTTCTGTACAAAATTGTTGTTCTTTGTTACAGAGGAGACAACAGTGTCAGTGAAGAGGTTGTTTAAGATGAATATATGATGTGTGAAAAGAATCAAAGTAAATATCACTTGTAAGCAGAATAATTTTATTTTGCGTCATTTCTAACCAAGCTGCAATTATGTGAAAAGTGAGGAAATATTATTTATTTGTGTATTTGATATACAGAAAACACTAGCTATGAAAGCTTTATTAGCATACACTAACAGTATGTTCCAGCCCTGCTTCATAACTATTATTATTATGCTTTATGGTTTTAGCCACTGGAATGTAAGCTTCATGAGAAGTCTTGTGAAACTGCAGTGACATGCGCTGGGTTTCTGCTACATGTACCATGCAGTGTGTGAGCTTTCACAGACCACTGGCCAATCAGCAGGCTTGAGCAATAGATATTCAGGCTGGGTTAGCTTAGCAATGACTTACTCAAGTGTGAAGTTATGGACATTGTAGATGTGCTGGACTTGTGCAGTTGTTCATGTTCATGTTTTTTATATATTTTTTATTTATTTTTTATTATATTTTTGGAGAGGTTGCAAATTAGCGTATGTTATGATCTCAGACTAAATATTTTCTTTAAAGTTTGAGTATCACCGGTGCGTCTGTCTAATATAAACTAATTATCTGAGCTGTTTTATCGACAGTAAATTTATAGCACTTCACTCTAACTGTAAAATTAGTCTCATCTGTGTTTCATATACAGGTGCATTTCAATAAATTAAAATGTCATGAAAAAGTTTTTTTCCCCCCTGTAATTTAATTCAATTCTAGATTTATTAGACATAGAGTAAAATATTTCCAGACTTTTTTGTTTTCATTTTGATGATTACAGCTTGCTGCTCATCAAAATAAAAAAATCAGTAGCTCAAATTATTAGAATATTTAATTTCAAGTACTGTTAAATTACCATTCTCTAGGTATAAATACTGGGTTTAGGTCAGTAATCCCAACAGCAGTCATGGGGAAGTCTGCTGACTTGAGTTGTCCAGAAGATGATCATCAAGACCCTCTACAATGAGGGTAAGCCACAGAGGGTCACTGCTGAAAGAGCTGGCTGTTCGCAGAGTGCTGTGCCAAAGCATATTCATGGAAAGTTGACTGGAAGGAAAAAGTGTGGTAGGAAAAGGTGTACAAGTGAAAGGAATGACCGCAGGCTTGAGAAGATTGAGGCGATGCTGATCTTAGAACTTAGGAGAGCTTCAAAAGGAGTGGACTGAAGCTGGAGTCAGTGCATCAAGAGCCACCACACACAGACGTCTTCAGGAAATGGGCTACAACTGTCACATTCCACGTACCAAGCCACTTCTGAACCAAAGACAACGTCAGAAGCATCTTACCTGGGCTAAGGAGAAAAAGAACTGGACTGTTGCTCAGTGGTCCTCTTTTCAGATAAAAGTAAATTTTGCATTTCATTTGGAAATCAAGTTCCCAGAGCCTGGAGGAAGAGTGGAGAGGCACAGAAACCATGTTGCTTGAAGTCCAGTGTGAAATTTGGGCTGCCATGTCATCTGCTGGTGTTGGTCCACTGTGTTTTCTGAAAGTCCACAGTCAACGCAGCCATCTACCAGGAAATTTTAGAGCACTTCATGCTTCCTTCATGCTGATTTCATTTTCCAGCAGGATTTGGCACCTGCCCACACTGCCAAAGGTACCAAAAGCTGGTTAAATGACCATGGTGTTATTGTGCTTGATTGGCCAGCAAACTCACCAGACCTGAACCCCATAGAGAATCTATGGGGAATTGTCAAGAGGAAGATGAGAGACACCAGACCCAACAATGCAGATGAGCTGAAGGCCGCTATCAAAGCAACCTGGGCTCTTATAACACCTGAGCAGTGCCACAGGCTGATTGCCTCCATGCCACGCCACATTGATGCAGTAATTCATGCAAAAGGAGGCCCAACTAAGTATTGAGTGCATAGAAAATTAACATACTTTTCAGAAGCCTGACATTTCTGTTTAAAATATCCTTTTTTTTATTGATCTTATGAAGTATTCTAATTTACTGAGATAGTGAATTGGTGGGTTTTTGTTAAATGTGAGCCAAAATCATCACAATTTAAAGAACCAAAGACTTAAAGTACTGCAGTCTGTGTACATTGAATTTATTAAATACACGAGTTGCACAATTTGAGTTGAATTACTGAAATAAATGAACTTTTCCACGACATTCTAATGTTATCTAATGGTATTTATTGAGATGCACCTGTATACAGCTGAGCTCAAAAGTTTACATACCCCTTGCAGAATCTAGAAAAATGTGAATCATTTTAACAAAATAAGAAGAGTCATGAAAATTGCATGTTATTTTTTATTTAGTACTGTCCTTAAGCAACTAAGCATTTAAATATCATCTTACTGAGACATTACTTGGAGATATAGAATGACAGCTGATGTTTATTTGCATTCTATGTAGTAGTCTGCTAAACTGTTATAAAGATCTCACTGATTTACATTACAATCTATCAGAATTTCATCTTACTTTTGGGCATATAAATATCAGCAACTGCACTAAATTGCATACTTTGGGCCTCTAAATAAAACTGAGGTCTTTTTTTTTTTTTTTTTTTTTTGAGTGTGAGCTACATATTTTCACTAATACACAGATCAGGCATAACATTATGACCACCTTCCTAATATTGTGTTGGTCCCTCTTTTGCTACCAAAACAGCCCTGACCCAGGGCTGTTAGCGGCAGATCCTTTAGCGGCAAGGTAGGGCCTCCATCAGACTTGTTTGTTCAGCACATCCCACAGATGCTCGATTGGGTAGAGATCTAGGGAATTTAGAGGCCAAGTCAACACCTCAAACTCGTTGTTGTGCTCCTCAAACCATTCCTGAACCATTTTTGCTTTGTGGCAGGACACATTATCCTGCTGAAAGGGGCCACAGCCACCAGGAAATACTGTTTCCATGAAAGGGTGTACATAGTCTGCAACAATGCTTAGGTAGGTGGTACGTGTCAAAGTAACATCCACATGGATGGCAGGACCCAAGGTTTCCCAGCAGAACATTGCCCAAAGCATCACACTGCCTCCACCAGCTTGCCTTCTTCCCATAGTGCATCCTGATGCCATGTGTTCCCCAGGTAAGCGACGCACATGCACCCGGCCATCCACGTGATGTAAAAGAAAACGTGATTCATCAGACCAGGCCACCTTCTTCCATTGCTCCGTAGTCCAGTTCTGATGCTCACTGTTGGCTCTTTCGGCGGTGGACAGGGGTCAGCATGGACACCCTGACTGGTCTGCAGCTGTGCAGCTCCATATGCAACAAACTGTGATGCACAGTGTATTCTGACACCTTTATATCAGAACCAGCATTAACTTCTTGAGCAATTTGAGCTACATTAGCTCATCTGTTGGATCGGACCACACGGCCCAGCCTTCGCTCCCCATGTGCATCAATGAGCCTCGGCCGCCCATGACCCTGTTGCCTGTCACCACTGTTCCTTCCTTTGACCACTTTTGATAGATAATGACCACTGCAGACCGGGAACACCCCACAAGAGCTGCAATTTTGGAGATGCTCTGACCCAGTCGTCTAGCCATCACAATTTGGCCGCTGTCAAACTCGTTCAAATCCTTACACTTGCCCACTTTTCCTGCTTCTAACATCAACTTTGAGGACAAAATGTTCACTTGCTGTCTAATATATCCCACCCACTAACAGATGCCGTGATGAAGAGATAATCAGTGTTATTCACTTCACCTGTCAGTGGTCATAATGTTATGCCTGATCGGTGTATATGAGCCATAAAAGCCTCATTTACGAAATATGATACTCTAAAATCACATGTGCAATTTTTTAGATGCCTGAAGGTTCAATAAACTGTTCCATTTCTTTACAGGGTTGATACCTGTTTTAGTAAATGTTTATATTTGCTGAAAAATGTGTTTGCTTCTTACAAAACTTGCCACCACAATGTGTTGTTATGCATTTGCTTGAGTTTTTAGTGCATTGCTATGTGGTTGCAACAGTATACTGGGTGTCTAGGTGGTTATTTAAGGGTCCACTCCCAAGTCTCTATATAGATAGCTTGAGTCCCTTCAAGTTCATGGGATTTTCTCTACCCTCCAGCAAAAATCATAACAAAAGGATAGTTGCTTAGAAAAACTCAAGCACACCAAATCAGTATGTGCGATAAAAATGTATACCTATTCAAACACTATTAATTAAACCCAACTGAGAACTCCATTAAATCTCCTGAGCTGTGAAAGAACAACCAATTTGTGAAAGAGCCACTGAGCAATACAATATTCCTCAGGGGTTTACAAAAACTGTATTCTTCAGTTCGATCACAGCTTGGAAAAACCTATAGAACTGTTAAAAGGAGCAGTGCCACATTTTAAAAAAAGAGATTTAAAAGGAGAGACAGAATAAATATGGAGTTATTCAGCATAGTCAGTAATGCTCTGAGAGAGCAGAGCGCATGTAACGAGGAGGATGGGGAGGCAGTAAAGGGGAGAGAGTCTGTGCAGATGTCTAGACAGGTGCTGCTGTTAGGAGGTGGGCTGTAATTAGGGAACTGTGCCAGTCTGTAAATACACTGTGCAGGTGATCCTGACCATTCACTGTCCAGCCCAGATAACTTCATGGGTTTGTCTTTCATTTGTACTGATACTACAGTATCTTGTTTAGACCTTAATACAATTATTTTGTCATATTTCATGGCTGATATAAAATGTGACTCTGACAAACAGTTTTTGACATTTCAGTCTTTCACCATTCAAGTACATAGGAGCTATACTTGCATGACTGGAAAGAGCCGTCCTGACAACACTGGTTGGCTGATTCGTCAAATTACATAGCTACTTTTTAATGGCAATCAATGGAGAAAGGTGCTCTTTGTAGCCAGATTGTGTAGTTACAGCATCAGCCGGCTAGGACTGACTGGAATATGTTAACCTGCCAAACCTTGAATCTTGGGGGGTCTGTGCCCCAGTGACGATCAAACTCTAGAAATGCCCCTAGTATTAAAGGGTTAGTTCACCCTAAAAATGAAAATAATGTCATTAATTACTTACCCATGTCGTTCTACATCCGTAAGACCTTTGTACATCTTCAGAACAAAAATTAAGATATTAAGAATTTTGATAAAATCCGAGGCCTCTATTGAGAAGTCAGCGAACCTCTCAAGATCCATAAAGGTACTAAAAACATAAGGTACTTTAAAACAGTTCATGTGAGTTCAGTGGTTCTACCTTAATATTATAAAGCGACAAGAATACTTTTTGTGCGCCAAAAAAACAAAATAACGGCTTTTGAACAATATCTCATATTGGCCGATTTCAAAACACTGCTTCGGAGCTTTACAAATCTTTAGTTTTGAATCAGTGATTCGGATTTCCTATCAAACGGCTAAACTGCTAAAATCACGTGACTTTGGCGCCACGAACCACTGATTCGATTTGTAAAGCTCTGAAGCAGTGTTTTGAAATCGGCCATCACTAGATATTGTTGAAAAGTCGTTATTTAGTTTTTTTATCTTAATTTGTGTTCTGTTGAATATATGGCCTATCGGGATCAAAATCCTGATGGCCCAAATCCAAACAAAGTGTGTTCTGCTGACAGACTTCAAAACAGACCCACCGACTTTAGAATTGATAATGATTATAAATTGTGAAACAAAGCCTCGCCGAAACTTGGTGAAGACTGATCTTTTTTTAAATTTATTCTGAACTTTGTTATTAAAAAGATATCAGTATAATTGGTAATTGTTATCAAGTCTCAGAGTTAATTATTTTTTCATAAACCTATTATCTGAAACCTGAATATACATATATATCATATATAAGATATATATATATATATATATATATATATATATATATATATATATATATTGTTAATTCTTAAGAGCTCCAAGTGCATTTGAACCCAAGCTGAGTGGTCGGTCCTCCCTTAGGAATTATTAATCAACTGGTTTTTCATCTTCCTCGGACGATCTGAAGGTAAGAGCTGTTTATTAATCAGCATTTGTTGGGGATGAACTTTACAGAGTTGGTTGGTAATCGAAGGGAGTAATAAATACAACAGTTCTGAAGATGAATAAAGGTCTTACGGGTGTAGAACGACATGAGGGTGAGAAATAAATGACATTATTTTCATTTTTGGGTGAACTAACCCTTTAAAGCTGCAGTCAGTAAGTTTTGCCTCTTTGTCATCATCTCTGTTTGAAACCTGCAATTATCATCTTTACGTGGGTTGTGCATCAGCATGGCTCCTCAGTGCGGATGAATCTAAAGTTTGCTGTTAGTCACCACATCAGTGTGGATAATGTACCTCGGAATCACAGATTCTACGTCTTGGAAGTATGACCAAAATAAGAATTTTCACCGGAAAATGTCATCTGAACAAGTAAGTAACATGTCTGCCACTTTTGTTCTGACCAACTGAGAAAAAAAGCATTAGCCTTCAATAAATCGCGCTGCCAATGGTGATTAAATCTAACGATCGCTTAGCTCGGATCACGTTAAACCATGCAAATTTTTATTATTATGTACTTGCTCAAAAATTTATTTTGCATCATTTTTTAAGTACACTTTAGCATCTTTAAGTATGCTAAGTGTACTACTTTTTTGCATGGTGAGTTGCTATATGCATACTAAGTCTTATTAAACATAACAATGTTCTATCTATGATAGATCTTATCACAAATTCCTTTTTATTTAACAGCCTTTACTTTATTGATGAATTGATGAAAGCTTCAGCAGACTAGAGCTAATCTCAGATTTATTCATCAGTCAAGGATCTCTAGTTTATTGATCAGAATGAAAGATATTTTCAAAGGACAAATGAACTCAAAGAATAATTCAGGATATATTTCCAAATAGGTCTAGTTAAGGCATAGAGATGAGCTTGTGATAGTTGTGTAAAAATATTTTCAAATCTGTTAATTGTGAAAATGATCAAATTGAATAATTTCAAAAGTATGAAAATGTTTAAATAACTGGTTTTGATAAATATATAAACCTGGTTAGTGTGTTTTTAAAACTCATTCAGTGTTGAGTACAGAAATCTCATTCTTGTTTTATATATGATTGACAAATATGCATCACATAAAGTTTATTTGTTTATTTATGTTAAAACAGTGCAACCCAATGGAATTTTTATATGAAATTAAATTACATTAACATTACATTTAGGTCTAAATATATACAGTATACATTTTTTTCTTGCAGTTTTTCCTTCATGCCATTCTTTCCTTGCACTTTCCTCATTTAATATGCTCAATCAGCATGGTTACATAATTTCAAATCCAACATCTCTGCAGCTTGATTAATTACTTAACCCCACCACTCCTTTCCAGTCTGAATGCTAAAAGAAACCATAACATATATAGTACATAGTAAACTGCCATTATATATATCCCATGCTTAAAAAATAAAGCCACGTTTTATATTTTCCCCTCTTTCCTTTGCACTTTAATCTAAATTTTCCATGCGCCATAATCTGCTTTTGAGCCATTAGCATTTGAACTTAACGGTCAACAGCCTCACTGTTGCAAAACGCATGTCGAATGAATGGGATGCTTTGATGTGCTCTTATCCACAGAGGGAAGGCAAATTATTCTTAAATAAGAAAAGTGTCTGCTTTGCAAGCATAGCGAATATGTACTGTAATGAGTGCTGCTACATAAACCTCTCAAATTAACTGATATGATCCATTGACAAAGTCAAAATTTATGAGGTTTAGAGGTTCATCATTTTTTGTATTTCATTTTTTTTTTTTTTTTTTTTAATGAGTAAGGTCTCTCAGGTGTAGTAAATCTGTGGCTTTAAAATTCTCCAAAATCTTTTCATTGTATTGCATAACACTGATTAAGGATACATTTGTAAATATAATTTTTAATGAGGAGAGGCATGACATTTACTTTAAAATTATTCTACATGGAATGAAACCCAAATCCACAATGAAAACACAAATGTAGCTGTAACCTGGTTAATTCACCTGGATTCAGTCAGATTTGAATAGAAGGTTCCTATCTGTGGAACTAGGCTATTTTTAATTGACTGTTCAGTCACCGCTCAATTTTGTTGTGAGAGAAAATACTCTTACTCTTACTTAAAAGAATATGTTCCTCACTGCAGTCCATTTCAAAGTTCTCTCTCTGCTTTGAATGGTTTTCTTGAACAGCGAAAATACGGCTAGGCAAAAAGGTATCGGCACTCAGAAAAAGATTTGAACTCAAATCTCATTTCACAACCCAGCGCTGTTGGGTTACTGATTACAAACAATTATCAACCCAGACTGAGTCAACCCAAACCAGGTTCCTTACCTAACAGTCTCAATCTAGGAATTTATATAGCGCTTTCGTATGTACTACTGCACACCCAAAGTGCTTTACAGTCATTAGGCAGTCTCCCCCCACCCACCACCAGTGTGCAGCATTCACTTGGATGATGCGACATCAGCCACAGAACAATGGCACCAGTGCTTTCCACACACCAGCTATAGGTGAAGAGGAGAGAGTGATAGAGCAAGTTCAATGGATGGGGATTATTGGGAGGTCATGATTGATAAAGGCCAATGGAGGGAATTTGGCCAGGACACCGGGGTTACACCCCCACTCTTTACAAGAAGTGCCATTGACTTTTTAATGACCACAGAGAGTCAGGAACTCGGTTTAACATCTTATCTGAAAGATGGTGCTTGTTGCAGTATAGTGTCCCCGTCACTATACTGGGGTACTAAAGAGTTATTTCACCCAAAAACGAAAATAATGTCATTTATTACTCACCGTAATGTCGTTCTACACCCGTAAGACCTTCGTTCATCTTCGGAACACAAATTAAGATATTTTGATTAAATCCAATGGCTCAGAGAGGCCTGCATTCACAGCAATGGTACTTCCTCTCTCAAGATCCATAAAGGTACTAAAAACATATTTAAAACAGTTAATGTGAGATCAGTGGTTCTATCTTAATATCATAAAGCGACGAGAATACTTTTTGTGCCTCAGAGCTTTACGAATCGAATCAGTGATTCGGAGCGCCAAAGTCACGTGATTTCAGCAGTTTAGCCGTTTGATAGGAGATCCGAATCACTGATTCGATTCGTAAACCTCCGAGGCAGTGTTTTGAAATTGGCCCATCACCATATTGTTGAAAAGTCGTTATTTTGTTTTTTCTGGTGCACAAAAAGTATTCTCGTCGCTTTATAATATTAAGATATCAGAAACAGTCAAAAATTTATCAGTGAATGAAACCTTTGCTAATATCACCAATCAGATATCAAGCACCTGTTGATAAAAATATGCATTCTTTGAGCATACCCCAAATGACAAATTATCTGGATGATATTTTGCATACATTACGTACTACTAGTGGAGAAACAAATGAGGGGGTGAGAGGTTAACATTTCCAAAAAAAAAATGTACCCCCCCAATAAGGGCTAGTCTAGTGAAGGGTTTAAGCACGGGACACAACAAGCAGATGTGCTGATGTTAAAGAACTAGTGGCGATGAAAGCCGACTATGTTCTTGCCTCTCGTCGGCTGCATCTCGGCCAAAAAGCTGCGCTTGAACACACCAAAAGGACTAAAGGCGAATGTCACCTAGCATGTGCATTCTGCACCTTCATGTAAATAAATATCTATTTTAGCAGAAATCAATAGTCTATTTTAGTCACTCAGAAAGGAAAACCATAACTAGGACTGCAGGTATACAAACAGTAAACAATTTTTACCATTTTGAATATCAGTCAAGCTGATCACTTTCTTCATTCCAATCAGTTATATTGGAATTATGAAAATATGATGAAAATATTCATGCATTTGAATGCTCAGGTAAGATTATGTAAAATTATAACTTCTGTCTGCACCGTCTTGACTTCTTTGCTCGCTTTCATCACTTTCGCTTTTATTCTCATGCACTGACTCGTTCGCTAAGCTGAACAGCCAATCAGAATTCTCTCTCTCACCGACAGCCTGATGCCGATTCAACATGGTGAATTGGCCCAAAAAACCCAGACAGCATCTGACTAGAGCCAACAGTGCGGAACACACTGAAAAAACTAAGCTGACCGAAAACGGCAGCTGACTGTCAGCTTGGTGTGTCCCGGTCTTTAGATGTCATGGGCTTCTTGTGATGTTATTAGCCAGTCAGTTTCGTCATGATGTCTTTTTCCAAAGTGATTAGTCACATGACATTTACAGCTCATCAATTATGTCTAGAATTGATTGCCCGTGAGCAAAGATGGTGGAATTCAAAGTATGTAATTCCAGTGGGACCTACGCCAGCCGAGCAGCTGCCATTGCGATGAGTGGATGTGTTAAAGGGCACCTATTATGCCAATTTTTACAAGATGTCATTTTAAGTCTCAGGTGTCCCCAGAATGTGTCTGTGAAGTTTCAGCTTAAAATAACTTACAGATCATTTATAAATCCATGTTGTAAATACCCATTTCTGACTACATTCAAGAGCAGGCTGTTTTCGTGCATGTGCCTTTAAATGCAAATGAGCTGCTGCGTGCTGCCCCCTCTCCACGATCACAGTTCCTTCCTGCCTCAGTCAGATTCTTTGCTAAAAACTAACAGGATATTTGCTTGGTTTTGATTATCATCTCGCGATCACTCTCTCGGATAGCATAGTTTTTTCATCATTAAAGTTTATTATATCCACCCATTTTAAAGCTATATCAGTTTAAACTTCTAATTGATTGTTTTTGAGTGCACTTATCTGAAGCACACAAAGCTGGCTGTCAGACTTCAAGTTTCGTGAGTAACTTCTCTTTCACATTTTTTGTTGTGTTTAAACTGTCAAATACACACAAGGTTCTGTCAAAAACACAGTTCACATAAACAGTCAGTTATGTCTGTGAATAAATACATTTATTAAGCATTTATCCTTCTTCATGCAGTTATAACTGCTTATCAACGATCTATAATGCATTTGTAAATGACTTATTAGTCATTAACGAACACCTTTTATAAACCCTTTACAAAGGGAACCTTAATGTAAAGTGTTACCATGTTATCTTTACAGAAAACGCAGTTTGTAATAAGACAATCACCTCAATGCATTGTTCATTTTTAAACGTGCGGTGAGTACTGAGAAGGTTCTAAATAGAAATGACGACATAACTGTTCTCTGAGACCGCATTCCTCATGTAACTTGCTAACTAGCACATTATTAGGTAGGGCGATTTGCAAAGATTAAAAAAAAAAAATACTTATACTTAATTCTGGAGGTGATTCTGGATCACGAACATTTGAAACAACTTTTTAGCAAAACCTGTACTGACCCTCGTTCACAAAGCAGTCTGGTGTAAAATGATTCGCACAAACATAAACGCATTTGGGTACACAGCAAAATCCTTAGTGTTAAATTAATACTGCTGGTGTTTATGAGTCCACACTCAGAGTGTGAAATGGTAACACTGAATCAGTGTTGAAGTTAATTAGATAATTAAGTGATTAAGTGATGACTGAGCATTAGTGATGAACACCTGCTGTTAACAAGCTGAATCATTGAAGGAAAGAGAAACAACAAGAACAGGGGAAAAAAGAGAAACACAATAACTACAACTGACTTCCAGCCACAGCCTTAGATGAAATCAACTGAAGATAAAAGAAGACATTAAATCTCTCCAGATCTCAGCAGAGGAGGATTAAACAACTCCACAAACAGCATTACATGCTTCACTTATTACTAACCAGATTGACTTTATTTCTGTCATAAGTCTACAAAAGCTCTTATTGTGAATTAACAGAGGTTTAGATGTTGATGATATATTGACAATAAGTTCTGGCTGAAGTCACCATTACGGTGGTTAGTGCTTGACTTTTTAACATCACTTTTTCTCTGGTTGCTTTAACTGTGTTTGTTATGGCAAGAACAGCAAGAGAAATTGTGTGCATCATCTAGACAAGAATGGAATCGACCTGCTCATGAAAATGCTGATTTATGACCCTCCTAAGAGGATTTCAGCACGGCAAGCGATGACCCACCCGTATTTTGACGATTTGGATAAGAGCAGTCTTCCAGCCAGTAACCTCAAGATATAGACACCTCAGATATTGTACCCCTTTCTATGCACACGTACACATCCATACTAAAGCAATATGAGCTTAGGGGTCATAATGAATCTGACTCTAGACTTCTGGGAGTCCAGAATGCCTGGAGATGTAGATTTCCTACTCCCAACTCCTGCAGTAATGCAATCTTTCGACATGCAATAATTAACCTTAAGTTTGTTCGTTGGTTTATTGGGTGGTTTTTCTACTTTAAATCTAAATACACAGATATCAAGAATCAGCATATTAATCTCAATAATGGTGACATACTTCCTGCCGCAATGCATGATGGGAGACATACGTTTTACAGTGCACAGCATAAATGAGTACACTGAACAAATACAAAAGATGTATTTTCTTTATGATCACTAATACAATTCATAGCAAGATGGCAAATCTAAAATGTATTAAACATATACATAATAAAAACTGAGAAATATATGTCATTAATAGCCATAAAATAAGTAAATTAGCCAATTTTGTTTAAATTAAGGATTGCAAAAATGAGTACACCCTAGATTTAATTCAACAAATGTATAATATTCTAGCACTTAGTATACCCTCCATAATTTTGAATATACTGCTCTGACCCTTCTTGGCACAGAGTGTACAAGTTCATGACAAATTGTCACATCTGTCCTGTTTAACTCCTGGATGATGAGCTCCTTAAATGCCCTGATCTTTAATGGGGAGTGTTGCTCAACTCGTCTCTACAGAATCCCCCACAGGTGCTAAGAGTGTTAAAATTGAGTGCAATACATGTCCACAGAAGGTTTTTCACCTTGGGAGAATTCATATCCTCATTGTCATGTTGAAAAAATGCCCAACAATGCAGGGAATAAGGAAAGGGTAACATCTTCTGTTTCAAGTTTGTGTATTAAATTACACAGTGGTGTGAGAATTCATGTCAGCATTGATAAAGCACAACTCTCTCACAACTTCAGCACTCATACATCCCTATATAAGAGCTTTACTACCACTGAACTTTACTGTGGGAACCAGGCACTTCTCACTGTACTCCTCCTCTAGCAACACCATAACATTTTTGATGCCGTTAGATCCAAAATGATTGATTTGGTCTCATGAGACCAGATAATTGATTCCCAGAATCTATATTTTGTAAATATGGGCTTTGGAAATGGCTAACTGACTTTATTGTTCTTTGGCTACAGTAGGTAGTTCCAGTGAGAACAACAACCATGCATGTCATTTCTGCAGGCTGTATCTTACTCTGTGAGATAAACAGTCACTCTTTTCATAGCTTTTGCTGGGTCTGAGACACTCGCTTGGCATTTCTCCTGCTCTTTGTCTAACAAAAAAAAAAAATCCCTCATCACTAAATAAAAGCTTAAAATGAAGGCCTGATTATTTCAGGGGCCTTGTCACAAGTCCATTGTTTTTTAATTCCTGTGTTACTTTTGCTATATTTTCACACGTAAAACAATGATTTGGTAATCCTCTTGTTCCAGTGTGCTCTTTTGTGCTAAGAAACGAGTCTCCTGACAGTTCTCTCCTAAGTGGTTCCATTGTTGTCAGCATTAAGTCTGAGAACGATTCAGTGGGCTATATAACAAGAAATTACTTCTCTTTAAAAGTTTTGTTTCAACATACTTACCTGTTGATCAAACATTGCCTTAAACTTACACCAGAACATTTTTATTTCATTTTATTTAGTAACTTTTAGGAGGGTGTACTCATTTTTGCTACACAACATTTTATCACCTTGAAAAGAAAATCTTATTTTCCTGAATAATTTTGACATGCTTCTTTGGTAACTGATTAAGCAGACTTGCTGGAACATTATATCTCTAAAGAACCCTAACATGTCTTCTAAGTAATTGAGTAATTGCTGACTTTCAGAAGTTTCAGAGGGGGTGTACTCATTTATGCTGTGCACTGTATACAATGGTGGCTCCCAGCATGCATTGCAGCATGAAACATGTCACAATTGTCGATATTCATATGCTGATTCTTGATGTCTGTGTGTCTAAGCATTTTTATCCTAAATATATTTAAAAATCAGAATTCAGAATGTCTGATCTCTAGCAAATCAGTATTGACAGTGAAAAATAAAAGAATATTAAGTAACCACTTATGATCAGTAGTGTATTTTTTGGAACTACTTTATGATGATAAAAATTATATCACCTGATCATCTTTGTTTATGGCTTCTTTTCCAACAAACTATATGTTTTGATAAACAGACTGTTAAAAAGACCACAAACATAAAAATGCCCAGTATCATGAGTCCAACTAAAGCAAACACTGGTCACCACAACGGTGAGTTCAAAACAAACTATTATTAATAAGAACTGCTGTAGACATATGACAGAAATAAAGTCAATCTGGTTAGTAATAAGTGAAGCTGGTAATGCTGTTTGTGGAGTTGTTTAATCAGATCTTGAGAGATTTAATGATTTCATTTAATGCTTCAGTTGTAGTTCTTCAAAAACAAAATTAATCCACTGTGTCTTCAGCGTCGGGATGTCGGGAGTAAATGACGACTGCTATGTTCAGTCTTACATCCAACAACAAAACACCTCAATCGCTTAGGAGACATTCTTGCCTACAGCTGCTCCGGTGTTGAAACAATGGCGGACTGTGTACAGCTCACTCAGGGCGGGTCTATGCTAAAATGGCAGTGGGCCTGTGCAAAGTGACGTCCCTTTTCCCAGAATCTGCAAACGGGTTGTTCTGAAACAATGCTTTGTAGGGATTTTTTTTTTAAAGCACTGGGTAGATTTTTATCGTATAGGGTGGTTGTGTACAAACACTGCCAACACACATTTATGTAAAAGTGAATTTTACATAATAGGTGCCCTTTAATGGCAAGCTCTCTCCAGGTATTATCTAGACCTCCTTGGTTCAAAGAAACAGAGTGATGTTTTGATAGAGGCACAGTGTTTACACTCTTTGGGGAAATCAACCTACAGACTGTCTTTGAATATTAAACTGGAAGAGGAGCTAAGATATTAAAGTCTAATGAAAATGACACCTTTAACATTAGAAGTGTGCCAAAATATAGTTTAAAGACTGATTATTGATAGTGACTGTCTGTTTATGTCTGCTTGCGCACTGCTAAGTTTCCTTTGAGGACAGACTGTTATGCTGAGTAATTAGCTTTTGCAGATGGATTAGAAAATGATCAAAATGGGTTCACCAATATTTTCTCGGAGAGCTAATCCATAAACACTCAGGAGTGTAATTATTATAACCATCTCTGCATCTTTGTCTCAGTTCAGTTGACTCCCATGCAGGCTGTTTTGGAGTCTTGTTGCAATCACTGCCTCCCTAGGAATGATCATTTGGTTTTTAAGCTTTTACAGTGGAACTGTAATTTCCAGTAATTGCCTTCGGTACATCTTGCTAAGGGCAAATGTATAAATGCTACTGTGCTAAGCTCTACAGTGTTTTTAGAGTGCAGCTCTAATGCCTACTGGTTTAGACTTAAGTATCAGCCTTACAGAGGATGATTTTATTGCTCAGAGGATGCTCCTTCACAACTCAAAAAACGTAATAAAGATCTGTACTTTATTAATAAATATTAACTTTGTCTCAGACGTAAGATAAAAACAAATGATTGTTGTTGTCATATATTGTAAGAGTGTTGAACTGTAATGAATGTGGATAGCAGTTTAGTTCATTTGCAATATGCTTCAGTTCTTATTAAGATCTCTGACATTTGACTGCAGACTTTGTATCTCTGCAAATCTGAGCACAGTTTGAGACATTGTTAAGATATTTTCTGAAGCTAGTGGAGATGCATGTGACTGTGAGTCTGGAAAGCAGGAGTTGCTTTCCACAAATAGGGTACAAATTGGTGTTCCAGTATGTTAAAGCTGAAAAGGGAACAAATCTAATTTCATTTGAAAAGAGGTGACTAAATATGCTAGATAAGCTATTATCTAATATAAAACTAAAACGTAGATTATTTTGAATTCATCAAAAAGTTTGTACTTCTCCTTTAAAGTCATCATGAAATCAAAATTGACCCTACTTATTTTGTTAGCACACATTACTACTAGTCTTGTGTTGAACAACTAGTCCGTGCAAGTTAATACACAGAAAAAAAAAGGTTTGTCCTGAAAATTTGCTTCCGCTTTGGAACGGCGTTCCTTCTGATGTCAGTTTGACGGCTTTGTTCGAATATCCTTAACCACTCCCTTCCAATGAGGTGGTGCGCTAAAATAAAACCCTGCCCTCTATTTAATATTCGTTTCACTTGGAAATACATCACAACACTGAAGTCGGTTGCAACTTCCTGTTCACATGGACTTTAAAGGTGCATTATACAGAAATTTTCAGTTACTGGTTATAAACATAACATTCACACTGCCAGAAGCCACGTCCCCTGCCCCTCATATCAGATGCCAGCCTGACCTGCAGCAGCATCATATTAGACAGCGGACTACCTGGGGGAAGATGAGGTGTTTTGCAAATATTTTTTTTCAAATATTGTGTTTATTCATGAATGTCATTTTTTGTGTGTGTATATGAACGAACAGTTACACTGATAATTAGATGACTGGCTGTAATTTGTGAGTGAATTTAACCATCGACAGTCTAGCTCGTTAATAAATCATAATTATGTGTTATCATAAAAACTAATCTGTTGAGTTGCAGAAAGCAGTCAATAAGGCAATAACAACATTAGCAAATTGTTCTTGTGTCAAGACATGATAACTTAGCGTAGCTTCAGACACAAAACAACCAAAAGTCCCACAGCAACAGAAGAATAAAATAAGAAAATACAGGTAGAGGATAATGTCTCTCTAGACACAAACACCACCACACAATTCTGGATCATAAGTAATGAATGAGAGGGAGTCTATCATTTTTTTGGGAAAACCCTGCACAGTTTTAGGCCTGTCTTGTCTCAATGGACATTCTTGACCATATTTAAAAAAAATAATATTTATTTATACACTGATCAGGCATAACATTATGACCACCTTCCTAATATTGTGTTGGTCCCCGTTTTTCTGCCAAAACAGCCCTGACCCATTGAGGCATGGACTCCACTAGACCCCTGAAGGTGTGCTGTGGTATCTGGCAACAAGATGTTATCAGCAGATCCTTTAAATCCTGTAAGTTGCGAGGTGGGGCTCTATGGATCGGACTTGTTTGTTCAGCACATCCCACAGATGCTTGATTGGATTGAGATCTTGGGAATTTGGAGGCCAAGTCAACACCTCAAACACATTGTTGTGGTCCTCAAACCATTCCTGAACCATTTTTGCTTTGTGCCAGGGCGCATTATCCTGCTGAAAGAGGCCACAGCCACCAGGGAATACTGTATCCATGAAAGGGTGTACGTGGTTTGCAACAATGCTTAGGTAGGTGGTCCGTGTCAAAGTACCATCCACATGGATGGCAGGACCCAAGGTTTCCTAGCAGAACATTGCCCAAAGCATCACACTGCCTCCGCCGGCTTGCCTTCTTCCCATAGTGCATCCTGGTGCCACGTGTTCCCCAGGTAAGTGACACACACGCATCCGGCCATCCACGTGATGTAAAAGAAAACGTGATTCATCAGACCTGGCCATCTTCTTCCATTGTTCCGTAGTCCAGTTCTGATGCTCACCTGCCCACTGCTCTTTCGGTGGTGGACAGGGGTCAGCATGGGCACCCTGACTGGTCTGCGGTTATGCAGCCCCATATGCAACAAACTGCGATGCACAGTGTATTCTGACACCTTTCTATACTGACCACTGCAGACCGGGAACACCCCACAAGAACTGCAGTTTTAGAGATGTCGTCTAGCCATCACAATTTGGCCCTTGTCAAACTCACTCAAATCCTTACACTTGCCCATTTTTCCTGCTTCTAACACATCAACTTTAAGGACAAAATGTTCACTTGCTGCCTAATATATCCACCCACTAACAGATGCCGTGATGAAGAGATAAGTGTTATTCACTTCACCTGTCAGTGGTCATAATGTTATGCTTGATCGGTGCTTTACAATACAGATTTTTTTAAAGCAGGTTTACGGGGATAAACAGGAGTTCAATTCTACTGTAAAGCAGCTCTTAAAAAACGAAAATTGTGTTATTGTTCAGCTTAAATCAGCTCAGTGTTGATTCAGTTCCATTCAATAACTGTGTAAAGATCATCAAACATGAAATGAGTTCAGTTCATCTATAAAGCAGCTCTGTAGAAAATGTCATTGTCCAGCTCAGTTCATTTCTCGTCCAATAGTATCAGTGCAGTCAAATCAATAATATTTCTAAATATTATGTGGGGGGTTGCAACACAAGTCAGATTGGGGATTGATATAATTTAGAATATTTCATCCAGTTCTTTCTGCTTTAAGATTAAAATCATGCAACAGTGTAAACATTCTGACATATACTCTGATGAATCAATATGCTTTTCATTGCAGAACAAAAGTATTTTTAATGAAATTGTGACTACTAAGTAACGCCATTTTGATCCTCATTAAAATATGATCATCTCATTCCATTTTCTCAATTTTACAAATTCCGTATAGTGCTTACTGCATTGATCATGCTCAACCATTAAACTCTGTTATTCAAATTATTGCAAGAAAATGGACTGAACAAATACTTATACAGTATGTATTTTAGATTAATTAAATAACTAGTTAGGCGTAATATAAGCTAAATCTTCAGCCCTGTTACTTGTAAAAGAACAAAATGTATAGAAATGAGTATAACTTTTGATTACTTTGGCCTATTTTCATGAAAGCCATCTTGATTCCTTGGGTTTTGTCTAGCACAATGATGCCATATGTCCAACACATTGGAAAAATGTGACTCTGCCTACATTTCATACATAAAGTTTCCAGCTGAAATGAACATTAGATGCAGTAAAACTCAACTTTGATGCATTTTTATTATGATTAAAAGGACAAATTATCGATAAATAAAGAAGTATTTTTAAGCAGTGTCTTGCACAATACTATGCTATTGTTACACACAGATACTCAGAGAACAGATAAGAGTGAAAACCATGCAGAGTGATAATGATTCAGGTGAGTAAACTGGATGATAGTTGATGCAAATGCAATGATGATGATACTGAAACAGTCTTTGTCTTACAGAGATCGTGGATGGATGGATGACAGAGGGATGCTCACACACTCAGACGGAGGTAAGTATTCACACGAAGACACTGGAGCACAAGGGCGAGGGGGATACGCTGGAGAATCGTAGGAGGTGAGTAACTAGGGACGTAGGAGAATATTACATGGAGAATACATGGAAGGAACCAGGGAATAGTCCATATGCGTAAACGAGACCGGACACTGGAGTGAGGTGAGCTGTGTGCTTAAGTAGCCACAGTAATGAGTGTGTTGAATGAAGACAGGTGTGCGTGATCAGTACTCTGGTGAGGGAATGCGTTGTGATTGGCTGGTGAAGGAACCTGGCTGATCTCTGACAGTACGGGTCTCCTGACCATGGGAAGAGAGGGGGCTGGTATCCGAGTATACACTGGAAGAGAGTAAGTCCAGTAGTGGGCTGATGAAGAGAATTCTGTGCATACTTGGCCCAGCCTAGAAACTGGTTCCAAGAGTCCTGGTGGCCATGGCAGAAGGTTGGTAGGAAGTACCAATCTCCTGGATCTTTCTCTCCGTCTGCCCATTCGACTGAGGGTGGTATCCGGAGGATAGACTGACGGTCACACCTAGGAGAGAGAAGAAAGCCTTCCATACTCTTGAGATGAACTGGGGTGCACGATCGGCACAATGTCTTCAGGAATTCCATGGTATTGGAAGATGTGGTTGAACATGAGCTCAGCTGTCTCCATGGCTGTTGGGAGTCCTTTGAGAGGGAGCAGATGACAAGACTTCGAGAATCGGTCAATAACCACCAGGATGCATGTGTTTCCATTGGAGGGAGGCAGATCAGTGATGAAGTCCACTCCTAGATGTGACCATGGTCGGTTAGGAACGGGCAGCGGATGGAGTTTGCCAGATGGAAACTCTTCGAGATGGCGCAGTCTGGACATCCCTGTAAGGACCTTCTCACATCCCTGGCCACCAGAAGCAATCTTTTAGCAGCGAGAGGGTTCCATTGGTCCCTGGGTGGCCAGTGCCCAGAGATGAGTGAGTGGAGTGGATGATTGGATTGCGTTGGGTTCTGGTGACATATTGCAAACCTGGAGGACAGCCTGGCGGAGTGTTGGTGGAGACATTGGAGCAGAGAATGGAGTTGGTAGACCACTGGATGGGACTCACAATCATTTCTTTGGGTAAGATAGGTTCAGGAACTTCACAGGCTTCTTCTGAGGTGAACAGACAAGATAAGACATCAGCTTTGACATTCTTGGAACCAGGACAATAGGAGATTGTGAAATTGAAGCAAGTGAAGAATAATGCCTAGCAAGCTTGCCGTGGATTGAGTCTTTTAGCTTCTTGTATGTACTTAAGATTCTTGTGAGTAATAAGAACAATGAAGGAGTGTTGAGCACCCTCCAACCAATGCCTCCACTCCTCAAGGGCTAGCTTGATAGCGAGGAGTTCTCTGTTGCCGATGTCATAATTCCTATCCGCCGGGCTGAGAAGGCGGCGTGTGGATGGAATTTGGCTGGAGTCCCCTGCTGCTGAGACAACACTGCTCCTACCCCCGTGGTGGATACATCGACCTCAACTATGAAGGGTTTCTCTGGGTCTGGATGGACAAGGAGCGGTGCGCTGGTGAATGCTTCCTTAAGCTGGTTGAAAGCTTCTGGAACTGTAGTTCTTGATGAATCTTCTGTAAAAGCTGGAGAAACCGAGGGATCGTTGGAGTTCTTTGATGGTGGATGGAACAGGCCAGTTCTTGATGGCATTGACCTTCCCCTCGTCCATCTGGATGCCACTGCTATTGATGTTATATCCAAGCAACTGCACTGAGGATTGGTGGAATTAACATTTTTCTGCCTTGAGGAACAGATGGAATTCTCTCAGGCGTTTCAGGACCTCTGCAACATGGTGGTGATGTTCGGCCATACTCCAGGAGTAGATGAGAATATCATCGATGTAGACCAGGACAAACTTATGATGAAACTCCTGGAGCATCTCATGTATGAAGTCCTGGAATACGGAGGGGACACTGACCTGGCCATATGGCATGATGCAGTACTTATACTGGCCAGTAGAGGTCACAAAATCTGTCATCCATTCGTCCCCCTCACGTATCCGGATGAGGCTGTAGGCACAGCAGAGGTCCAACTTGGTGTAGCAGGATGGAATGTCAACTGACTGTTTCTCTAGAGGGCTCACAATGGAGGTGGAACAGACAGGAAGTACCTTGGAGTGATGGACTGAAGGATGAGGTGTCTGAGGGAAACAGTCAGGAAAGCAGGTGTCGCCCCACTTCAGGATTTCACCGGACTTCCAGGAGATGATGGGATTATGCTGCAGTAACCATGCCCTAAGATCACATCAGCGGTGGAGTCCTTCAGAACCAGGAAATATAACTCTTCCACATGAAGTTGTCCAACTCTTAGCTGAAGAGGTCCTACACTGTGGCGTACTTGCTTCCGACTGAGTGGTCTACCGGTAATTGATTGGACCTGGTAGACTGTCGGCGTAGTTGTGGTCTTGAGCTTGAGCTGGTGGCAGAGGGCACCAGAGATTAAGTTACTGGAGGGCACTGATTGGAATAGAAACATCGGCAGCAGTAAGCATTACAATAGTAGTGAGTGGTTTCATATTGACAATAGAAGGCTTAATGACACTCACCATGGGATGAGGAGGACGGATTGGACATGTTGAGATGTCATGTCCTGCTGCACCACAATAAATACATAAGCCCTGCGTCAGCCGCCTCTGCCGCTCAGTAAATGTTAATCTTGTGGTGTCCAGTTGCATGGATTCAATACCTGGATCTGGAGTGCTGATGGTCTCTGGCTGGCGGTGAGTAGAGACTGACCCTAGTGTTCATCCAGACATGACTGCATACGAGAAGCGAATCTGATGGAGAGTTGGATGAAGCACTCTAATCCGATGGTATCATCATATGTAGCGAGATGCAGCCGCACTCTGGGATCTAAACCCGGCCGATAGGTGGTTATGAGCGAGCGCTCATTCCATCCACTTGCAGCCGCAAGAGTTCTGAATTTGAGGGCATAATCATTCACAGACATTGAATCTTGACATAGATGATAAAGCTGCTCACCCACTGATGAATTTCCTGCTGGTCTGCCGAAAACCTCTTTAAAATGTGTGATGAAGTTATCCAGAGACTGAGTTACTACACCGTCTTGAGACCAGATGGTTTCGGCCCATTGGAGTGCTCGCCCAGTCAGCAGGGAAATAATAAACGCTATCTTAGCGCGATCAGTAGTGTAGAGACACGGCTGCATCTCCAGGGCCATCGAACACTGGAGGAGAAATCCGTTGCACTCCTCTGCCGAGCCAGAGAAGGGAGCTGGTTTGGCCATGGGACTGGTGATCACCAGTGGTGGTTGTTGCGACGGAAGTGGTAGCGGGTGCAGTGGTGGTGAGGATCTAACGGAGGGTATCCACGATCTCCTGGGATGGATCTGGTGAACTCATGCTGTTGTTATACTAGTTCTGTTACATGATTAGCTATAAAAGGGAAGTCTTAGAGGGGCGGAGTCTCTCAGAAGTAAAGGTGGGCAGAGGCTCTCCAATCTGTGAAAGAGTGCATAAAAAGATTGTGGAATACTTTAAAAACAATGTTCCTCAACGTCAAATTGCAAAGGCTTTGCAAATCTCATCATCTACAGTGCATAATATCATCAAAAGATTCAGAGAAACTGGAGAAATCTCTGTGCGTAAGGGACAAGGCCAAAGACCTTTATTGGATGCCTGTGGTCTTTGGGCCCTTGGACGACACTGCATTACTCATTTGCATGATTGTATCAATGACATTACTAAATGGGCCCAGGAATACTTCCAGAAACCACTATCGGTAAACACAATCCGCCGTGCCATCTGCAGATGCAAACTAAAGCTCTATCATGCAAAAAAGAAAGCCATATGTTAACATGGACTGTTTCAAAGTGGAAAAGTGTTCTATGGTCAGACGAGTCCTGTAGCAGACATCAAATTTGAAATGAGCTCATTATGTGCATAAAATTTGTTATGTTGTCTATGTTCTATTGTGAATAAAATATTGGCTCATGTGATTTGAAAGTCTTTTAGTTTTAATTTTATTCAAATTTAAAAAAACGTCCCAACATTTCCAGAATTCGGGTTGTATAACCAGCTCTATATGTACAGCTTTTCTTATGTAGTAAACATGCTCTGTAATTCACCTGGTACAGCATTGGTCTTACAATGCGGTGCATGTGGCTATGAGTCCTGTGAAACACAAATCACAAAAGAGTGCAAAGGTGCAAGCTAAAACGGCATGGTTGGTTCAGCAAATGTGTTTTTATCTTATGTTTGCTTTTGTTAACACTATTGTTTAGGTTTAGGTGTAATGTTATTTTCAAAGCAATAGAGCATTAACATTTTAGCGCCACTTACAGGACATTTAATTCCCAAACTGCTGATATTCGCATCAACTAATAAAACTTTGCCACAGTCAGGTTTAACTGTTTCTGAGAAAACTAAATGAACTCTATTTAGTGCCAGTCACTATGCACTTTTTCTAACCCCTTTTTTTCCTTCTTCAACAAATCTGGCTCTTAGATCATGCTGGCCAAAGTTAGGAAAAGCTTTTTGATATTCCTATCCATTCTCAAAAAATGCAAACAACACAAATTAAATAGAAGCTAAGATCACTCATATTGTAGTATTTATATGAGCCTCCACCTGAAGTCGTAATTCAACACTAACTGAAAGTTAACCAGCTCTGTTTCCTGACACTTTGTTAAATAAGATAAAAAATGAATTTAGTTTAAAGTCCTATTTTGTATCCTTCCCGCAAAGTGTCTTGATCTCATTGCTGTCTAGAGGAAACATAAGATGCGTTGAAGTCACAGCCAGATTTGTAAGACGCAATGTATACCTGAATCACATAACTTTAAGTGTTTCAACAACCGCTGGAAGCACAAAAAGTAAAATCTATACTTTAAATAAATTAACACTGTCCTGATTCATCTTTCTTCCCCTCTTATTTTTCCATTACCCATTTTATTTAAATATCCTTTCATCTGTATTTAATAATCTTTCATGTCATTGTCTGTCTGCATGTCACTTAATCTTTAGAAATGTCATCATTGTCTTTATATGAAGGTCATTTGTATTAAATTATGAGCTACTTTCAAATGGACACATGATTTGTTTGAAGAGTCCCAGAGATAATATCCTCCGACCTTTCTCTAATCCTTCCAAACTCAGTTAATCTCCCTCAAATCTCTTCATTATTCCCATATAAACTCTCAGGGAACATATTGTAGTGCTTATCAACAGCAGTATCTCTGATTTCGTGAAACTCTCCTCAGCCTCGTGGTCAGGGAGTCAATGTGGGAAGACATTAAAGAGGGGAAGTCATTAATTATGAAATCATGAAATTTTATCAAGGTTGGCCTGTAATTGCTTAAGACGGCCATATCAGCATTGCTAATTGCTGTTAGCATTTGAACATTATTAGGGCTAGTATGATAACATTTAATCCCAGTGTTCCATGCAATAAAAATTAATCAGGATGAATTCAAAATTAAGGAAATTTATGGGCAGTCTTGTAAAGTTTATTTGTTGGTGCACAGATTTCTGTGCATTGCTCAGATTTAAACTTTTTTTTTTTTTTCTAAAATATGATGTATGGATAATCATACAAAACAGATGCTTCAGTCCAGTAAATGTTCAGCTTAAAATATTACTAATAATATAAATGTTATTCTTATATTTACTTCATTAAAATCAGTATAGATTTCACAGCAAAAAGACACATGAACCACGACCTGAAGAGGGACATTTTTAAAATTATTTTAAAAAGCCTTTTACTATAGTATAAACTATCAATCAGATGACATAAGACATGTAGTAGATTGTGTGAAACAGGTTTTTCATGTTAAAAAATTTAGAGGCCTTAGAATTTATCAAAAATGATCCAGTAGTACTGATTTTTCTTAAATTGTATCTTGTTTACCATTAAGTAATAAGGAAAAAATATTCATCTTACAGTAAATGCATGAAGCTCTCGCTTGGAAATGCACTTGACATTTAGCTGAAATGGCAGATGCTGTCAACTAACACTAAAGCAACTGTCTTAACACCAAGCACAACATGCTTATTCAAAACAATAGAATAAGCAAATTAGGCAAGTTCTATCCTGTCAAATCTAATACTAAACTCTCCTATTCTGACAAATGAGCCATCAAGTTTATTTCAAAAATCAGGTAATTATCATTGCTCTGTGTTATGCATCGAAGTGCTTATGGGATGATTACCAATTACAGAAGACAAGAGTCACATTTATGTTATTGTGGCAGGTTCACCATACAGACGGCTATTGAAAAGAAAGGAAGCATTTGAGAAAGAATATCACCAATGATAGAAGCTAGAATTTCAACATTCCCGGAATCCTCTACAGATAACAGGCCCTTCTGTTTGATTTCTAAGCCTTTGAATCTTTGATATGGACTTTCTCTTTTGCTCTCAAAGCACCATGCTTTAGGCTTCTCAATGAGACACTCTGAGTTACATAACCACGCAAATATTAGCACCAGCGCTGCATGAAACATCAGAATCATGTCAGCCGCCTCTACACTTCTGAAAATGAAGTTTACTAAAGCCGATCAAGCACAGAAACTTGATGACTCATGAAAAAAAAAAATCTGAATCCTGACACTTGGAGACTGTCATTGTCAAGATTAAGAGGGACTAACAGATTTAATTTGTTTCCAAAATGGGCTCTGTTTAATCCCAAGCAGACCCTGTGTGAAATTATGGGAAGGTATTGACATTTTTTTTTTAATCTTTTCTTGGTGTCATATTTGTGTCTGACAGTGTAAAAGAATAATTAGGATTCTGAATGAAAGTTTGAGGTTAGCAAGTTGTTTTTGTTTGTTTGTGTGTGTCCTGTAGTTAACCATACACAATGATTAAAAGATTTGTCTAATTTTTAAAATGTTTTTATTTATAGGATTAAAGAATAAAATAAAAAATTGGGGCTGCCCGATTTATCGCGATTAAACCGCACGCGATTTGGCAAAGGCTGCAATTATTTTATGCGCAGCTTGTCAGAGCTGTACGGCTCTGTGATCAGTACTAAATGCTTCTCCATCTGAAAAACCAGAGGGCGCTCTTGCGCAGAAACTCTAAACATGCCCTGCTGCAGAAGAAGATAACACGCATCATATCGCTGTAGCTAAATAAACAAGATTGAAACACTTTGATTGATTAAACATGACTAATAAACACACGACTGCCTTATTCTGTGTAAGAAGCCACACCATCTCACAGAAGGATGCTCAACTGTCGTTATGGAGTGGAGTTATTATGTTATTAAATGTTGTCTTTTGTTTGACAAGATGTTAATAAATGCTTCTCATGTCTGGAAAGATATTTGACACGTGTTGCTTTTTCAAATGTACATTATAAGCGACTCAAACTCCGTGCTTTCAAATAGATTAGCATTTGGAGCCATACTTCATTAATAAGCTGCGCCTAAAAACAAAAAATAATCGCAGCCTTTGCGATTTCATAATCGCACTAAGAATCGTGTTTAAGCGATAATCGCGTTTAAGTACAATGTTATTTTTCGTATTGTGCGATAAAACGTGCAGCCGTAATAAAAATCTATATAGGCAGGCAGTATTCATGAAATTATTTATATGACTGTAGTGTTGTTTGATGAAGCAGACTCCCAGTGTGTCTGATTATTGATTCCATTCACCTGTCCTGTTAATTATCTCATTAGTTTGTGTGTATTTATACTCCCTGTTTGGTTCTTTTCTTTGTCTGGTGTTGTACTTTTTATGTGGATGTGTTACCCTCTTAATTCGTACCTTTATTCTGTGGATTATCTGATTTCCGATTTCTATAACACCCACGTGTTGCAATAAATGAGTTCCAAATGACAATTATTTTTGAGCCTCACACTTTTTAGGGCTCCAAAGCTCTAACAGTGGATGGTAAAGACGAAAAGAATAGGGTGATCATTTCTGAATGGAATGCACTCTCCTTCTCTCACTCTCTCTGAATCGTCTTTTATCCGTCACTGACGCATGTACAGCATGCATCCTTTTATTATAAATAACTGGATAGAGTCAGCCAAACACTCCATCAAAAGTGCCACTTTCAAGCTGTTAGTGCCCGGCTGCTTGAGTGCTTACTGTATGTCAAGCTATTAGCCATACAGTTTTTGTTAGCTGTGGCTTGAATGGATTCTGTGCAGATTTAAATAAATACTTAAATAAACACGTACATTTAGCTAAAATATGCATGTGTGCATTTTCACCTCTGTGATTGCATTCACTTTCAATAATTCAATGCAACTTTGACAAGGATCCCTTATAATCAACGCACTTTAGCTATGTTTGTTTGTTGTTGTTTCTAATGTTATGTCGGGGGAATGTCCTTAAACACTAATCAAAGAAATATCATACCTTCTGCTTTCTTCTTTTTAAAGAACGTCAAAAGATGAGCTTGCCTTGAACCATTCTCTTGGCCATTTTGAACTGTGCAAAAAAAGAAGAAAGCTTGCTTGAATGTGCACAGCGTGTTACAATATTGAGTTCTGATTGGTCAATTGCTGTCATTTGAAGTTCGTAGTAAATTTTAATATTTCATTTGCATGATAAGTTTTACATAACAGCTACTCGATACTATTAATCTAATAAGGATGGTGGTGGTGGTGGTGGTGATGCTTTTTGTCTGTTTTTTTTTCTCCAACAAATCAAGCCTAGTGGATATCTACAGGTCTCTGAGCCCTACTATCTCCTGATCTTACCAAATCAAGCCTGGAGGTGTCACTCAACCAGAACCGTTCAACCCAGGGGCCTTACTAGTAAATCCTATCTTTGTTCATTGAATTTTTTTCTTTATTTGAATTTCTGATGGGAACATGCATTAGGTTGCAGTTGTAGTGAATCATAATCATATGACACTAACAGTAGTTAAAATCAGGATACTGTATAATTCATGGATACTGTGTCATGGAGCCGTATTTCTAGAGTTCTAACTACATTCAGAAACTACATTCTATAACTGTTAGACTCAACAGCTACATTCGAAATAGCATACTACAATCATACTAGTTTTGCTGTATGCAGAGTGTTTTTGTAAATTTGTTCTATATATATATATATATATATATATAATATAAACTTTTGAGATTCTTTGTGATGATATTTCTCCAACTATATATATGTTGTTGTACCAATATCATCACAAAGAATCTCGAAAATGTTCTCTGGTCATTGTGACATGCTGGAGAAGTGTCTGGCATTCGCAAGCAAACAAGAAGTTCAAGAAGAGTGTTTTGTTTTGCGATCTACATCTGTAATTTATCATATTTTATTTGATTTCTATTTCCATTTTGCTCCAATTTCCCCAGCAATTTTTTTGTCATGAACACATGGGATGGAAAAGCTGCTTTACATAGTTAGTTTTTGCAATATATATTCTAATATTTTGCATAAATTAAATTAGCAACTTTGATGGAAAGATAGCTACAGTATCATACTATGGTTTGAAATGTTTATTGTAGCATATTGGGCTATGCTTCATATGAAAAAAAAAAAGAAAAAAAAAAAAAGGCAGTATACTGTATATACTGCTTCCCTTTCAAAACATAGCCAAGCTCTTAGTAAGTTGTACCCAAAAGCCCACACTTCTTTTAAATCAGTAAAATCAATGTAGCCTATACTGTATATAATCAGCAGCACTTACTGTAACTGAAAGGCAATTACAACAAATATTGCTCCCACACACTGCCTGTAAGAACAGCTCATATTTCATCCATAAATACCCATAGGTACCCCATCATGTGTTTGTTAGTGGACAGTGAGTTCTCCTTGTCTCCACACACCACTGAACCGAAACTGTAATTTGGCTGGTTGGAAATAAGCTTTTTTCTACCATGCCCTCAGACTTTTTTATATGATCTCTAGCTAAATGTAGTTTTTTTCTTATTATTTAAAGTCCTACACTGGAATTTAGCTGGGTATTTTGGTTTCAGTGCAGAAAATATACTTAAAAAGTGCATTTTGGTTTGCATTGGAGTTCAGTCAGTGATTTTCCGTAAATAACGTAAATTTCAGTTCACAGAAAGTGTTCATTGGTTCAAATTGAAGCGGAAGCTACATCGCCTATAAACACTGCCTAAAGAGGTTGTCCTTAAGACTTTTTGACACAAACAAAAGGAAGTCCTCTGAGAGAAACTACAGAGAGACTGGCAATCACTTTGAAGAAGTTAAACTTTTAAAAATAAAGGTTCTTTACTGGCATAATTGGAGGGGTTTACAGAGTTCAGTAGCAGAGAACAGAATAAAGACGCTTCAGTAGTCAGAGAGGATCACACAATGGACATTACTCAAAAACATATAAAAAAAAAACATCTGGTGTTTGCCAAATAATGACCTACTGTACTTAGGAAAAGATTTTGTGTTTAGATAAGACAAAGTGGTTTTCATCCCAAATTTAAAGCAAAATATGTGGTAAAAATCTACATCCAGTTTTTAACTGTGGACATTGGTCAAGGCTAAATTAACCATGATATCCGTACAATTGGGGTATCTAATGGGGGCATTTAATGGGGTGGTGTGTTGCAGTGGTTAACACTCAGGGCTGGAAACTGAAAGGTTTGATCAATGCCCCCAAGAAGTGAGCCATAAGTCAACACCACTGTGTCCTTGAGCAGGGCACTCAAACCCGGGTTATTCTAGGGGGCCTGTTCTTGTAATAAGCTCATGGCATCATTCTGTGGTGACATCACCTGAAACAGCAGAAATAACAGCAGCCCTGGTTGTGTGGAAATGCATTATATTACAAAAGTATACATTTAAATTATATTATTAATTTGGGGTAAGTATATTATAATATTACAAAATATACATTATAACATTACATAAGATTTCTGTTTCAAATATGTTCTTTTGAAGTTTCTGTTCATCATGTGAATCCTGAAAAAAAAACTTCTTGGTTACTCTTGTAACCTCCAAATGCTGACACTAGGGGTTGCACTTAGGAGCTCCAAACGCCTCAGATACTTTAGAAAAGGCAGATGAGAATTGGTGACTGGAATTTAAATGTGGTACTCCCCCAGACATTCGGGTATAAAAGGAGCTGGTGTGCATCCATTCATTCAGGTTTGTGCTGAGAGTGTGTCCCGGCCATCCAGCAGGTAGTTCAGCATTGTGGCAGGAGGGACACCATGTCTCGTGTCCTCCAGGGAACGGAGGTTACAATAATGTTTCCTATCTGTAAGTCACTTTAACGTGGTGTCGAATGCTGACACCAGGGGTCCCTATGGAAAATGCCACAACTGCTGAACTGAGTTACGAGGTGTTGGCAAACGACCGTGTGCCGGGGAACAAAGCCTTGGTAAGCCTTGGTCTTTCTTACCACTCTGGGATCGAAAAGAGAGTACTTACAATGGAGGCAGATGAGGCTCTGCCTAGGGGAAGACACAGGTTTACTAACAGGGAAACCGTATTGTGGACAACACATCATATGGAAACACCAACAGGGAATCACTACATACGGAGCACCTAGCCTGAGTATACGGGCTGACCTGAAGGGGCATGCATCATGAGTAGTGGGCCTGGTATCAAATTCCTCTGCGAAATTATACTGCCGCAGAGTTCTATAGGTCAAGAAACATCCAGGGTTTATCTGTCTAGGGAACTCACATACACACACACAAAAAAGTGCACGTACAGACTTTCCCTTCTGCTGTCCCCCAAAACAGATAAAGAGCTGCTCTGTGCTCCTGAAACTGTGTGCCATCCAGATAAATGCACAGGACTCATACTAGACATGGCAACGATAAGGCTGGGTCTGCCTCATCTTGAGGCAGAGCTTGCAAGTTCAGCACTTGGTCCCTAAAAGGGGTTATTGGGAACTTTGCGCACATAGCCCGGTTGTGGTCTCAGGATTATGTGAGAGTATGCCGGACTGTACTCAAGGCATGCTTCGCTAACAGAGAATAGGGGAATTCACACCGAATAGTTCTAGGAACTCAGTTATAGAAACTAACCACTAGGATATTTCCCTGAGAACTAACTTCTCATGTTCCTGTTTGCATTCGCACCGGGAAAAGAATGGGAACTCTAAAGCGCTTAACTGTGGTGTCTTTAAGTGCGGCATCTACAAATGCTATAAACCTGTGCATGTAAAATAAGCAAAATAATCTTATTCCGAACTGAAAACAAGATTATATATCTTATTTTTGGTTTGATATAAGATTATTTTGCTTACCCCACTGGCAGATTATTTTGCTTGTTTTAAGGAAAAACTCACTTAATTATGAATTATTTTTTCTGAAAACAAAAAATAATTTTTACTTGTCAAGAAAATGCTTCTTGATTTAAGAACTTTAAGATATTTTGACTAGAAACAAGACAAAAACTCTAAGTAAGAACATCATTTTTTGCAGTGCTGTGTTTGTTGTGTGTCATGGGTTTTGTGATTACTTGATGGAGGTGAGCGCGGTCAGGAGTGTCATCTTCAGTGAAAGGGGATCCAGCTCAACTGATTCTACCGGCTCAAAGGGGGCTCTCTGTAGGCTCAGCAAGACTACCAGGAGATCCCATGAGGGAATAAGGTGTGGCCTAGGAGGATTCAACCTCCTGGAGCCTCTCAGGAACCTGATGATCAGGTTGTGCTTCCCTAACGATTTATCATCCACTGCATCGTGATGTGCTGCATTATCAGCTACATACACTTTCAGTGTGGAAGGGGACAGTCGACCCTCCAGCCTCTCCTGCAGGAAGGAAAGTACTGACCCAACTGCGCATCTCTATGGGTCTTCCACTCAGGAAGCACAGCAGTTAGTGAACAGACCCCCACTTCAAGGTATAGGCCCGCCTAGTAGAGGGGACTCTACACTGGTGATCTTCTGCATCCCATCCAGGGGTCAGACGTGGAGGTTCCAGAGGTCAGGGTCCATCCAGAAGCCCAAAGCACACCCATTGCATACCGCGTCCCAGCTCGACTTGGAGGCATCTGTTGTGACAACAACATGCCTGGACACTTGTTCTAAGGGAACCCCTACCCATAGAAATGCAAGGTCTGACCAAAGGCTGAATGTATGGTGACAGATCTGCATGATGACCATGCAGTATGTGCCGCAGCTCCATGCCAGTCTTGGGACTTGAATATGAAGCCAGTGCTGAAGTGGTCTCATATGCATCAGTCTGAGTGGTGTTACTGTGGTGTTACCACAGAGGATGTCATATGTCCCAGGAGCCTCTTCAGTGGAACCTCTTTTTTTCCCCTGAACACCCTCAGGCAATTCAGCACTGACTAGGGGCTTTTGTTCTTGAGATGCACTGTCATGTTTACTGCTCTACATTGGAAAGAGCTTGCTCTTTTCCCAGTTAAAATGTAACCCCAATTAGCTGAGGTGTCTCAGCTCCAGGTCCCTGTGTGAACACAATAAATCTCAAGAGTGAGCTAGAATCTGCCAGTCGTTAAGATAATTGAGAATGTGGATGCCCACTTCCCTCAATGGCAACTTTTGTGAATATGCGAGGTGACAGGGACAGCCTGAAAGGGAGGACTTTGTACTGATATGTCCAGGTATGGGAGCCTGTGCAAGGCACCATTTAGAACACACAGGTCTAGGACTAGTCTTGACCCACTGCCTTTTTTTCGGTACGATGAAGTAAGGGCCTTCTTCATCTACCACCGAGGTAAATCGGATGTCACTGGTCTTGTGTGGGCATCTGGCGAACTGAATCGTATTGCCGAGTCTGAGTGTGTTTTTTAAAGTTATATATTTTTTGGCCTTTTCATGCCTTTATTAGACAGGACAGTACAGTATAGATCAGACAGGAAAGCGTGGGGTGGAGACAGGGAAACAGGATCGGGAAAGGACCTCGAGCCGGGAATCAAATTCAGGGTGCTGGAGGCACAGTTGTGTTATATGCTTCCACGCTGCTGACAAGGCTTTTGGTGCAGACAGAGTCTGACTGTTGTGATGAACCAGCACGATGGGTCGGGAAAAGTGCCAACCATGCAGCTGGACTCCTGATGAGTGGTACTAATGGGACAACCGTTACTGTCATTCCTGCGGTAGGGTGGCAAAGTGGAGCGTAAGTGCATATAGACACCTGCCTCGCTCCTTGTATCCCGACTGGAACTTGACCTGAAACAGGTGAGGAAGCTGTGCATCCTCGTAACATGTCATACCTGCCGGAGTGGGAATTTGTGTAAGTCGCGGAAGCAAGATACTTGCGTCCAGCAAGTTCAAACTGTGAACTTTATAACCCAAGGAAGGAGGAAACTGCTCTTTTTCCAAAATGTGGGTAAGATGAAAATTTGAGATGTGTGAAATTGAAGATGTGCTTGATGACCTCCATCTGTTTCTTGACTACCAAGAACTGCTGGGCAAAGTCCTTGACAGTGTCACCGAAGAGGCCACCCTGCGAGATGGGAGCATCGAGAAAGCAAACTTTGTCAGCGTCCCTTGTCTCAGCAAGGTTTCCTGGACCACCATGGTGGACATCGCCTGGCTGAGAGCCCGTGCCGTAACTTAGTTGCTACGAAAGCTGTCTTAGCGTGCTTATGACCCAGACATGTGAGACAAAGGTCATGGCTGTCCGAGGCAGATAAGCATCTCCTGCAACCAGAAACACAGAAGTGGAAAGGCATCTTTAAAAAGACGCTCGCCGCTAACGTTTTGCTCTTTTAGAGGAAAACTGCTCTTCTGCAAAGGTAAATGGTAACTGTAAAGGTGAATGGAATGATTATACTGTCTGTTGACATCCACTTGGCTCCAAAGAACAAATCTGAATGAGTGGTTGCGTGCTGCCTCCTTTATACCCATATGCCCGAGTGACGCATACAAATTCCACCCACCAATTCTCACTGGCCTTTTCTGAAGTATCAGAGGTGTTTGGGGTTCCTAAAGTGTGATCCATAGTGTCATCACTTCGAAGACAGATAGGGAACAGCATACTTAAATTATTTATGTGAAAATAATTGCTTTTGTTTTTTCAAACTGCATATTTATACATTTTTTAAATAATTGTTAAAAATATTTTGTAAAAAAATCATATTATAGTAATTAATTTGGGGTTTAAGTGCTTTAAAAAAAATCTATGACTGACAACAACAATTAAAATGTAGGATTTGTATTTCAGTAAAATTAGATTATTTAAAAGCCTATGTTACTTGTATGAACACTTGCATGTTGCTTATATTTCAAAACAAGTCTCTGTTGCAACATTGCCTACTGAATGGAAGACATTAGATTCCAGAAGAGCTAATCCAGCCAATTACTTTCTTCTGACTTTTGACAAGAGATTTGCTTTGCCTATAACTGCCATCTTCACAATCAAAATTTAGGTCAGGATATAAGTAGGGTTTTGTACTCTGAACAACTGTTGGCTAAATATAAAAGTATATTCTATCCCTCAAAGTATATTGCTATAGGAGATGGTGATGCACATCAGGAAGCAGTTTGCTATCATTGTTTGTCACAACGTCCAGGCTAGATGCCAAAATGTCCATTCGTCTGAAGGAACATGTCATGTGGAAGTCATTGCACAAAAAAAAAAAAAAAAAAAACCCTAAAGAGACAAGCTGCAAAATTTGTCTAGGGAATTAAGCACAACCTAGCTGCTTTGCGATGCCTTTTTATCAGAAACTTTCCATAGCAAAATCATTATTTTAAGTGCATTTTTAAAGCTCTGAGCAAGGCCAAATGATTAGGCTTTACACAGTAGCAATTAATTTAGAATTATTCATATATATTATAAATCACTTGCACACGCTGTATATTTATATAGCTTTCTCTGTACCATACAGTAACACTGAAGACTGGAGTAATAGCTTATGAAAATTCAGCTTTGCCATCACTGGAATAAATTACATTTTAAAATATTAAAATAAAAAAATGGTTATTTAATATTGTAATAATATTACAGTTTTTACTCTATTTCTGATTATATATATTCAATATTCAGTGCAATAATTCAAGCTCTTACAATTTTTTTTTTTTTTTTTGCTTTGCACGTAAAACAAATAAAGCAGTCAAATTGCATCAGGGAAACTCTGAAAGGTTGTGGAAGTGTCCGGCCCTCCAATGCATCCCGAAATTTGTCCCAGAAGAACTTTGAGTGAAAAAGCCTCTGATTTCAATAAAACAAGCATAGGATAAAAGATTCCCACATGCCCGCTCTTCTGACACTCCAGGTTTGGCTTACCTTCCAGGGAGAGGCTGGATTTCCTCAGTTGCACTCATGGAGGCCAAAGGTGATCCAGGGCAAAGCAGCAGTGAGAGGGCAGAGGATGTGTCGGTCCTCAGACTGAGGCAGAAAGAGCGCTAGACTGGAGCTCGGAGAGACTCTGCGCAGAGCAAGCCAGCATCTGACACGCATACAGACACACTGATGGAGAAATGTGGGTCCACACTCACACACACACACACATCCACAAAGGAGTAAGGACAGTTCGGACAGACAGTTGCAGAGATGTGATGTGCATTGGGCTTGACTCACTCATTCAGGCTGCACACACAAACACACGCACTCTCTCTCTCAAATGTTTTCCCCGTATGGTATGAAGAGGGGCTCAGTCCAGAACGCTGACAGTCCAAGCATGGCAAGAAAGACACTGAGGCTTGTTGTCTATACCTAACAGCATGGTCTCTCTCACTTTCAATCTTACTCTCTCGCTCTCTGTTTTCCCTCCCTCTCTGTATCTTTCATCCTAGATATATCTCCACCGGGTCCACCCCCTTTTTTCTGCCATTCTGCTTTATATGTCTCTCATTTTCCTCCTGTCTCTCTGATTCACTCTTTCTACTGGGTTTAAAGACACTTTCCCTGTACTTAGCACAATTCTCTCTTTTTTTTTTCTTTTTTGCTCTGTCTTTGCTGCCACACTATGTTTAACATGAGTATGGGATATAAACATGAACATATTCCATATATAAACATACTGTAGATGTGAAAATCAAATCGTTATTAAAATTATTTTGTGCCACTTGTGGTTAAATTATTGAATTAGAGATTTTTTTTTTTTTAATGGATTGTTGGATTATTCTTGTTTATTTAATATTATGGTATGTATTATATGTTATGCAAGTCCAATATTGTGCAATGGCCGTGTCATGGTTGCCCAAGACAAATTTCACACAATAAAGTATATTCTATTCTATTCTATTCTATTCTATTCTATATTCCAACACTACTACTCAAAAGTTGGGGGTTGGTAAGATTAACTAAATTAACATTTATTTGTTTGTATAGTCACTTTTTATTCATTTAATGCAAAATAAATAAATAAAAAAAGGGGAAAATTTTCTGACCCTAAACTTTTAAATGGTAGTGTATATATAATTTTTTATCATCTATATATTAATTATAATCTTTTATTTTGTGAAATTATTTAATGACAACTATCCCGTCTTGGCACAATAATTTTTTTCAGTTGGAATGAGCACAAATTAAGCAAATACCATCATTATTAATATTTTACCATCATTATTAATATATTTGTTTTATTTACAATAAAGTAATGAGAATTACATTTTTTTGCATTAACTGCAGAATATTAATTTGTTGTTTCTTTTGATTTGGGATTTTGTAATATATTGTAGGCATGTTTTTGACAGTTTTTGTGAGATTCACCAACCTCTGATGTAATACTAAAATGAGTATGATTCCCTGGTTTCAGGTTCAGTGATGCATTTTAGAATGCTCTTAGATAACAGTAAAAATGTTAGGTTGTTTTATTACTATAAGCTGTTAATCTTAACATCATAATATATGCATTAAAATGTGCAAAAGTTGGACAGAACCAGGCATATTTCACAATGACACCCTTTAATGATATTTCATTCAGTATGCATTTCTGCAGGAATGATGCATGAAATAAGACTCTTCATTTTTTCATTTTCCTACATCAAAACTTTGTCAGATCTGAGCTGTCCACTTTGCTACAGCAGTGAGATGTCAACGCATTCATGAAAAGCACAAGTTTTTTTCTTACAGCTAAAATTCCTGTATGTTTGTTAATAACCAATCTGTGTGTGTGTGTGTGTGTGTGTGTGTGTGTGTGTGTGTGTGTGTGTGTGTTAGTTTTCTCTATCTGTGCTTGTCATTTTCTGTCTGTGTTACAGGTGCATGACACTTTTCAATATGAGAGTCATTTAGGGGAGGTTGCTCAAGGGCTCTTTGTTTCAATAATCTAAACAGAGCACAATATTTTACTTATTTCATGCTGTCTATCATAAACTCATATTGTTACTATTCTGTAAAATTATATGACCATATACCCACATACATGTGCTTAATTAATTCTCAAACATAGCTAAGTTTGGCAGACAGCAAAATTGGTGGGGATTGTTTGTCTTAAATATTTTGCCTCCATCTAGTGTTTCAGGCATTAAACTGCATGGTACAAACAGTTTTCACGGTACATTACTAGGGTTTTACCTTACATAAAGAGCTGACTGGTGTAGTTCTGTGAACATTGTGAAGATGGTGCACGTTGTTGTTGAAAACAGTGGAATTTAAGAATCTCTTTGAGCGCTTCTTCATTTACGCAGCTGCATATGATGTTTCTGTCATCTTCAGATCCTTATTCTGAGACAAAGATATAGATAAGATAAGATATGTCACACTTGTAGCCATATATCAGCATGTCTGTGATTCGGCCGTAGGTAATCACAGCGTGCTGATATACAGCCATATTGCATTGCTACAAGTGTGATACTGCGTTTAAACAACAGTTTGACGGCACGAGTGTGTAATAAGAACAACAACGGAGTGTCTTTAAAAACCCTCTTTTGTGCAGAACTACTTCCTTCTGCTATGGATTCAAATATCAAGTTGACAGTTTAACACTTGAGCCCAAGCCTCCAGTGACATTTTAGAATTAGTAACGAAGGAACGTTGAGTTGCTTCATTGAAACTCACTGTAATATGTAGAGTATTATGAAAAAGAGATCGCCTGAGCGAGTGTATTACCTGCATCTAGCTGATATTCTTTAGGTCAATCTTATATTTATAGTCACAAAATCAGTTTGAATGTCCACTGAGGAAAGCGATATCTTTGTTTTTTTAACATTTAAGACATTCCCGGGACAGCGCTAGTCAATGCATTTGTCAGTTGTGTCTTGTAAGATGTTTAAAGTAAAAACAACACCCCTGTTTCTTTGTTTCAGTCCATTTCAATATAAAAGACTTTGAGACTGACTGACTCACTCATAAAGACAGTCTTTGCTGCCATCTCATGGTGTATTAATGTAACTTTCACTGAAGCAGAAATCACTAACAGACACTTTCTCAATACCAAAAGACACTTTCTCATACCTGCTGCTGGTGTAATGGAGTTTTTTTTTTTTCTTGGTACCCCTTAGTACCAATTGAGCATTGCTTAAATGCCACAGCCTACCTGAGTATTGTTGTTGATCATGTCCATCCCTTTATTATCGCAGTGTGCCCATCTTCTGATGGATACTTCCAGCAGGATATTTCCATGTCACAAAGCTCAGATCATCTCAAACTGGTTTCTTGAACATGACAGTGAGTTCACTAAACTCAAATGGCCTCCACAGTCTCCAGATCTCAATCCAATAAAGCAGCTTTGGGATGTGGTGGAACGGGAGATTCACATTATGGATGTGCAGCTGACAAATCTGCAGCAACTGTGTAATGATTTCATGTCAATATGGACCAAAATCTCTGAAGAATGTTTCCAGCTCCTTGTTAAATCTGTGCCATGAAGAATTAAGGCAGTTCTGATGGCAAAAGGGGGTCCAAACTGGTACTAGCAAGGTGTACCTAATAAAGTGGCTGGTGAGTTGAAAGATGAGCAGAGGTCAGAGTGAAGCTTTGACCAATAATCTTCGGAAATCAGTAGTGCAAAAAACATCCAAGAGCTTATGTTTTACACACAATTATAACTGCAGAATACCCAGCAGCCCCCCTGTTCCAGATGGTCCTCTCTAGCTGTGCTCATCTCATGATCCAAAGCTGCTGTTCTCCAAATCACTGAAGCCGTTTTAGACAGATATGATTCAACAGTTGCATGAGTTGTTTAATCATCAACACTGTCTACTCTAGTGTGCATAATATTTGTAAAAATAAAATTTTCCCCCACAAATTACATGAGAGAGAACTGTTAGAATAAAATATAGACTATTAGAATAAAAAGTGGGCAATTTTAATGGCATAATTTGTGAAATATTAAAAGAACAATGTGACCCAACCTTTTGTAAATCATGAAAATAATAAGAAATTATATAATTCTATTGACTGCAAGCTCAACAATTCACCCCTGATATTAGGGTTGCCAACCGATCCGTAGCATATAATACCGAATCGTCCCGTATTTAAGGCATCAATGAAGCCTTCCGTATGAAAGGCATACGGAACCTAGTTTGTCCCGTATTCTCAGGCATACGCTCTAAATTGAGAATTAATCATTCCTTTGAGAAAAATTTGTGAACATAGTCGTTCGCGGAAGGCTTTAAGGCCAAGCAGACTCCTCTGCCGGCTGGTCGCTCCTGCTTCACAGCGAGCGGAGGGCTGTTTCATAAAAGACGCTAAGAAAAGCGAGGATTAAACTCCAACACCTGACTTCAATGAACCTAACAAATAAGTTGGAGCTAAAGCGGTTTCATAAAAGCTAATAGAGTACCTCAGGGATGACGTGTTTTTGTAGGCCAACCCGGAAGTTAGCGGCGCACGGGTTCCCTCGATCGAAAGCCTATGCATTTTACCCATAGACGTTTGGAAAATCACAAAAAATAAGCTCTGTGTTGAACAAAGGGTTATGATACTTAGTCGTTTTGTCTGTCAAGATAATCTTTATAAGTTAACACAACATTTATACATTTTGAAGCCTAAATAAAGTCGTCAGATATAAAAAGCTAACAGTAGGCTATAAACGGACTATAGCACACCATGGTCGCGGATCAACGTCACCACCAAGCTTCCTCAAACTTTATTTAAAAACATGCTCGCTGATTATGATCTGCGCTGTGTATGATCCACTTTTTCATGAGAAATGCTGTCCAAATGTCCTGTTTGTCATGATGACGTCTAAAGTCCCCGCCAAAGGAAGTAGTCCCTTTTAGCAATTTATTAGCAACCGCTAAAGGTTTAAAAAATCATAAGCGGGTTATAACTGGTGTGTTTTATGTCATAGATCAAAATGTGAAAATATTTAGAGGCTTTGTAAACCACAGACCTTATTTCAGGCGATTTAGCAAAAACCCATTTTAAAAAAACCCATACACTTTAGGGCGATGGAACTGGAAGTCATAAAATGCTAACTCGCTTCCAAAACAAAACGTCATCCCTGAGGTACTCTATTGAAGTTAACGTAGTCCCGCTAATTTTATCCAGGTTTACCTAGTCAAGATAATTGCGCGTGCACGCTTTTCTTAAGCAGCCCTAGAGGTCGATCATGGATCAAATCGATCCACCATGAAACAGCATACATTTTGTGCTATTTTATGTGTTTGAGACATGGTGTTTTCCCTAAGTGCATAACTTTCATTTCACCAGTTTATTCTCCATCTGTAAATGTTAGAAAGTCATGCAAATATTTCCATTTGGCTGCTAAACTTCACAGTGACCGAGCGCTGCTGCGCGCTAAACAGACGGAACGCAATAGGAGCGCAATAATTCTGACTAAATTATACATTTTGCTAAAATATTTGATGTTAGACATTAAATGTGCCATATGTACAATTTTAATCCTACAAGTGAGTGTTTTTTTATGATAGCAGTAACTGTAAATGGACTATTGTAATGGGGTAAATCAAGGCTAATATACTGTAGGCCACTTACTGAGTTTAGATTCGTCTTACCAATTAAAATGTAGTTTATTTTAATTTTAATTTTTTTCTGATTTTAACTTCTGCTCTTCTAATAACCATAAAATGTACTACAGCTGCCTAACAAAACCAGAGAGAAATGTATTCATTTTAAAACAATCTGATTAAATCTTGGGCACAAAACATTTAGCCAGTAAGAAAAGATAACCTGTAGGTTACAGATATATAGATTCCCAGAGGTCTATATTTTTAGTAAATATGGGCCTTGGAAAAGGCTAGCTGACTTTATTGTGCTTTGACTACAGTAGGTAGGCCTATTTCTAGTGTGAACAACAACCATGCATGTCACTTGTGCAGGCTGCATCTTACTCTGTCACTCTTTTCATAGCTTTTGCTGGCTCAGGGTCATAACTAGTAAGACATGGGAAATACAGTTGCAAATGGACTTTGCTTTTCCATTTGAAATTTGGCAGTCATTGTGCGTTCGCAACAGCGAAAACGCAAAAGGTAATGCAAGATCTGCAATTGCGTTTGGATTATGCCACGGTTTATGCGTCCACATATGTAAAACGCAATTGCAAATTGTATTTTTCCTTTTGAAAATTGTCTGAAATATCCATCCATACTTGCTTGGTATTTCTCCTGCTCTTTGTCGAGCAAACAAATCACTAAATAAAAGCTTAAAAATGAAGGCCTGATTGTTTTAGGGGCCTTGTCGCAGGTCCCTAAAACAATTTCTGTGTTACTTTTCTATATTTTCACACTTAAAACAATGATTTGGTAATCCTCTTTTACCACTGTCCTCTTTTGTCGTAAGAAAATCCTGACAGTTATTTCCCAAGTGGTTCCATTTTTGTCAGTATTAAGTCTGAGAATGATTCAGTGGGCTATATAACACTTAATTTAAAAAAAAAAAAAAAAAAAAATGTTTTGGTTTAGCCTTAAACTTAAAATGTTTTTTATTTTTATTTAGCTCTATTTAGTAAATGGGTGCTCAAATTTGCAACACAACATTTTATCACTTTGATAAGAAAATCTTATTTATATTTATATTTATTTTTGGACTGATAGTGGTTAATAAAGACAAATAATTTTATGTAAGAGAGTCAGCTGTAATATCATTGCGTTCCTATTGGTCAGTGTTAAAGAAGCTCAGCTTAGCCTGACAGTTAGCGTGCCCCGGACCAGGTTAGTTTCCCAGCATAAGTTGCCAGAGTAACTGAATTTGAACTAATTCAAGTTTCCTTTATGAAACAGAATTCACTGACAATAAGTCTGACTAACTAAAATAAGTCTGGCTTGTATTCTAATCTTGTTTTATGAAATAGCCCTCTGGTCTCGCGCTACCGGCAAATCCCTTTCACTGTTCGCGTTTTGATTTCAACAACACTGAGCCACGCAAGGAAACATGCAATCTCCCTAAGGGAAGTCGTCTTTCACTATTGCTAATGTTGTTAAATAGAGAAAAAAACATGTTACGCTCATTTAAGTCTAACTTGTAGCGTAGGCTATTTTTGGACCTCTTGAAATATAAAATAATAGTCCAATTAATTGCTCCAAAAGCAGCATATTAGGCTAATTCTCTACTTAAGTTCTCTACTTCACTTTAATTGAAAAATATGCATTTTCATTTATTCATACATGGTTGCAACAACATTTAGTTCAAACTTTTAAGTGTCATTGTTTTATTAGCAGAAATTTCACAGATGTTCAGTTATTATGCTTTCAATTTTTATGCCATATGTAGGCCTATCTTCCTATTTATTTTTTTATATAAAGTTAATGGTTTTGAATAGAGATTGATGTTTAATATCCCTTGGTGTAGTTATATATATAGAAAATGGGCCAAAATTTAACAATTTGAACATGGAGCCACATTATATCCATGGGATTGAACCATATTATATGGCCTTAAGAATGTATATTAAGAATGAGAATATAGATGGATATTAAGATAACTTTAATACTTTTAGAATTACAGGCACACAAACTTTGGAAAAATACTATTTATGGCACTCAGACAGGAATGTTAATTTGTGCTGATAGAAAAAAACGAGATACATTCTAGTTTCAACATATTTGTTCTTCAAGTCAAGTCAAGTCATCTTTATTTATATAGCATTTTTAACAATGCAGATTGTGTCAAAGCAGCTTTACAGTGATAACTGGTATATCATTTTGGCTGCACAGCAGCTCTTAAAGAAAATGGTGTCATTATCCATCTTAAGTAAATTCAGTATTGATTCATTCCGATGTAAGAATCAATAGATATTAATTTAGTTAATTTATCTATATCAGCACTGGAGTAAACAGTGATGTCATCATCCAGCTCAGTTCAGTTCGCATACAATGGTGTCAATGCAGGCAGATCAAAACACTGTTGAATATCAAATGTCAAGTGTCCCCAACTAAGCAAGCCAGAAAAATGTGCGACCATTGAAATTGTGTACCAATTTGCTCATGGAGGCGCACTGAGATCCCTACCACTGGAAATTAACCATATTGGGCCTTAAAAATTAAGAAAAGAAAAGTTGGTTAAGAATTAGAATCTAAAAGGATATTAAGATGAGTTACAGAAATGCAAACTTTGGGTGAAAAACACAAGAACTGCTTTTTTTTGCCATTTTTGAACTGAACGTCACCTGATTATATATATATTGTATGTATATATAAATTTGAGCAGGGAAAGTTTCTGAAATTTGGTTGATTTTGACACAAAATTACCCAAATGTGTTTATATCTGAGAACCTTTTATACATCTTTTATGCATAATTAACTGCAGATACTTAAATGACATACACTGTGTGGTACAGTACAAATATTTTGAGTGTCCCTTATTTTCCCATAAAGAACCACTATTGTCCCTTATTTTCCTTTCCAGAAGTTGGCAACCCTACCTGATATCCAGATAATATCCAGAAAATCTTTAATCTGCGTAATTTTAAAAGGAATTAATTCAAGTTTTCATAATCATTTTTTGTTTTATACCCTTTTCATGGAAGGTGTCTAAAAGGTGCAGGTAGGCCTACTGTATAACATTCTGTTGTTACATCGGGCATTTATTAGTGTGACATCCAGAAGTAAAATGCTAAGCGCGAGTTTCTTGTACTGTAAACAATATTTTATTATTTGGTATTTGTTAAGTAATTTGTAAATACCTCATGACGTGCCGCGGCAAACTAAACGCCTCAAAGTTGAGCGAGCTTGTTTACTTAGCGCAGTTTGTGTAAGGGGCGTTTACACCACTCACTGTACTCACGATACCACAAGGTCAGCTCAATTTGAAAAGTCACTCTCATAATGTTTGCTAAATAATAACTCTCTAGAGCAGTCATGGAGTCTGACGCGCAAAAGGAGAGACTCCGCGAGCTCTTTCACGCCTGTGATGTGGACCATTCAGGAAGCATAGAGAAATGGGAGTTTGTGAGAATATGTTCCGAGCTGCAGGTCCGACCCACCGAGATAGATGCGATTTTCTCCAGACTTGACACCGACAAAGACGGTACAATCAATCTAGAGGAATTTATGGACGGGTTTCAAGAGTCACACTTGTTAAAAGACGAGAAGATGAGCAGCGAACACGCCGGGGAAAGTTTCTCTGCCGCCTTGGAGGACTTTAAATCCCGTCTGGGGGATCAGCTCAAATTCATCCCCAGGTAAAACACCTGGCTGTCTGTGCCATGAAGCTGTCAGATTACCTCAGTAAACAGAAAAAAAAAAAACAAAAAAAAACTATGATTTAAATATTTCCTTAAAAATCCTTATGGGGATTATTTAATAGGACTTCAACATGACACAAAACCAAGTTAACAAAATTAAATGTTTTTCTTATGATTACATGCCTTTTCATAATATTCCTGATTATTATCTAATTAGGACATAGGAGTTTAGCGAAATAAGTTTAAAGAACATACTGTATCTAGGGTTTTAAAACTCATTTATATCCCTCTATGATTGCCTTCAACTGTATTTTAAAAAAAAGTTTAGTATAAAAGGAATAAATAAGACATTTCAGCAAATGAAAACAAATCTTTCTTAAAGGAAGTTCTTACGTTTATTTTCTAACATGACACAAAACCTCGAAGAACCCACAAAACATATTTTGGCACACAAGGCAAGTTTATTTATATAGCACATTTCATACACAGTGGTAATTCTTTACAGAATTTCTTTTTTTAAATAACAATTATAAAATGTTTAATAAGAAATATAAAAATTACAATAAAAGTAAGAAGCAAAAAGTAAAAAAAGAATAATTTAGTTAAAATGAAATAAGATTCTACATTAAAATGAATATAAGGGACATAAAAGGAAAAGAGGATTTTAAAAAGAAACATCAATGCCAATAAAGAATATATTTAAGAGTTTGGATATTAAAGGTTCTTCATGGAACCATATATTTTTAAAAATGTGTAATCAGCGATGCAGCTATATGTTTTTGCCAAATACTCTTTAGTAGACTGCAACTAAACAAACTGAACATATCTTTACTGCAGGCTGAAATGTTAAAATAGAAAAGTATCATCAAATTAAAAGGGACAATTATACTATATCATATTACAGTAACTATATATATATATATATATATGACCTAGTTTTGGTTATCAGCCTGTGCAAATATTCAAACAGGTACACTGCCACATATTTACCACAATGTACAGATATCCATATAAATGTAGAAATTATTCCTCTAAATGCGGCTGATAAAATGTTTAAAACATCATTCTAATTTTTGGGGGGAGATTTTATTTGTTTTATATTTGTGGTGAAAGCTGATGTTCTAAATCATCATCTATTAATTGTTCAACTTTAATTGTTCAAGTCATGAGACTTTTAGCTTTTGTTTGGTTGGTGTCGGTCCTCATTAAAAATGAAGTTTGATGTTTCTCATGACAGGGGGGTGGAGTTGACTCTAGCCAGAGGCTTGACATGAGACACATCGCCGTCATGCCATGCTAATGTCGACAGGACATTGATTAGTTGTGGACTATCAATACCTCTCTTATTTCACTCATCAGCCATAGCATCTGATGCCACAAGTGTTACTTCATAAAAGAGAACAGCAAAGTCATGAGGCTCAAAAACATGCAGTTATTAACAACCTGGCACCAGTTTATTAGACTCCATTGGACTGAATATTGTCTGAAAAACACATGATTGTCCCCTGTTTAGCCTAACCTCAACAACAACAAGATGCATAGATGTGCATGCAGAGATCTTTTATTATGTCACAAGAGTTTTAATGCTGCTTTTGTTGATCCCCAACAAGGAGTGTTGCATAAATTCTGTGAACAATTACTCCAGGTTAATCTTTCTCTTATAATCCAAGTTTATGTAAGTTTGAATGGCTTGTTGTTGCTTTTATGTGTGTAGGATTGACCAGGTATCAACTCTGTACCAGAACATCAGTTTGACGGAGCCCAGAATGGTCCCTCAGTATGAAAGAGTTCTTCTCAGTTTTATCAAAGAGATCCGAATACTGAACACTGAAATGGAACATCTGGCACTTGCTGTAAAGAGGTACACACGCTCGTGCACATACTCCTGTGGCCAATTTTCTTCATCTTATTAGAAACTGGGCGCAGTTGAAATCTTCAGAGTTCTTCAGAAATTATCTTTATATCAAGAACCAGTTATGGCTGTTTAGGGTTCTTGAGTGGCTAAATGGTGTGATGCTACTTTCATAGTGTGTTCACACTTGATCACTTCTCTTGGTTCTTTTGGGGGGTAAAAGAAAATGATACATTTAGTCCTGGTTCGCTTAGCATTCACACTGTCATTTTTATGACCAACCCTAAAGACACACAAAAAAGGGGCGTATATTTTGCGACAGAACTTGCCAAACATCCGAAACAATGCTGTTTTCTGGGCTAAATGCGCTCGTTTTATGTGCGTACATATTACCAGCTGAGAACACACAAAGAGCTTAGAAAATGTGTAAAGGAGTCAAAACAGTGCCAAAAAATCCTGTCGCACACAAACGAAGATCTGCTGCAAGAAGACTTGTGTATCCAACACCTGTACCAAACTGTAATGGGCAACATAGCTCCTATGATGAGAAAAATAGGTATGCTTGAGCGTTCTGTCCTTTTTAGTTTGATATCACATCCTGTTTTTGGTTTGTTTAGATGTCTTTGATCCGTGTTGGATTTATATTTCAGTCGAGCCGCACCAGAGTTTGTTTGGAAGTGGACCGAGACCCTCATCTCGGCCCTTGGTGCGCACCAGGGTTCAGATGGCAGCATTCACACTAATTTAAATGAACCACACTAACAGAGCAATCGCACCAGTTTCTTTTAATCTAACCAAAGCTGCCAAGTGTGAACGCACTCTTATTCTTAAGATCAGTATGTTGTTTTCTTGGTTCTTTAAAGGAACATTACATAGATTTTTTTTTTTTTTTTTTTTTTTTTTTAAGAACTAGAGAATATAATGTAGTTACTATTCTATCATCATTTGCTCTCCCTTGCAAAAATGTGTAACTGTTTTTCTGCTGTGGAACAATTTACAATGGAGGTCAGTGGTAACCAAGCCTTCTTGGTTACCAGCATTTTTCAAAAAATCTTCTTTTGTATTCCACAGAAGAAAGAAAGTTTGGGTGAACTATAAGAGTAATGCATATTATTGCATATGTGATGGCTAATGTGTGTTTTGGTGGTGTTTGTTCAGAGCTCAGGATCAGTCGGCTATACAGCTGAGTGAGATGGAGGAAGAGATGGATCACCGCATCCACACTGCAGAGAGAAACACACGTTTACAGGTGAGGAGACACACAAGACTTGGCCGATGTAACCTCAGCAGTATTATACACTCTTAAAGGAAAAAGTTCTATATAGAACCTTTAGGGGTTCGGCCAGGCGCTTCATATAGACATTTTAGGGGTTCCCAACATTTTATGGATTTAGTTTTAATTAATTCATTTTGTTTTATTTCATCTTTAATTTAAAAAGAGTAAATTTTTGCATACTTATTTTTATTTTCAAGAGCAAATGTGATCAATAACAAAAAAGGTCTGTCTGATTAGTATTAAATTCATAACCTATTACACATTGAATTTAGCAAATATGCCATCTATGTACAAATCGCCAAACTGAGAAATAGACTTATTTTGACATTGTGTAAATGCAGAATCTAGCTTGGCTGGTAGAAATGTGTGATTGTTACAAATTGGGCTCTGGAGCAAAAGTGTAAATAAAACAACCGGATTAGATGTGTATTGTCTCAATTTAACGGGTAAACTAGATTCAACTATGGCCAGTAGATAAGTTATTATACAAGATATAGACTCTGTCTCGCACCAATCAGTGCCTGGTGAATGTATCCATTATACTTTTGCACATGAGCCGCCAAATAGTAAAACAAAAAATTAGGAAGAGCCAAACTTCCATCATTCCTGTTTTTCTGAAGAAACTCTTTGCAAATCCTAGGAACTTTCCTATTCCATATGAAGTTAGAAATTTACGTATCTACTGTATGAAAGAAGGTCTTGGACAAAAAGACGGGGAGACATTGAAATAAGTATAAAAATCTCGGAAGAACTGCCCTTTCCAGTGAAATTCTATTCATATGAAATGTTAATGCCTTAATACTTAAACCAAGATTTAGCCTTGCGAAAGGAGAGAGTGGAGGTATATACCTAGCGAGTGTACATTCACTTTTAGAGATATTAAACTTATAACCTGAAAAAAGTTATGTAACACTGTGATAATGATTTTGATACATGATAAAGAATCTGAGATGTAGAGGAGTAGGTTATCACTGAAGCAACTAGAAAAATATACAAAAGCTGGATCCAGTCTATATATCTGGGGCCAAAACCAAACCTATCCATGGCAAAGAAAAGGTAATCCCACCCCACCCAGTCAAACTCCTTTTCTGCATCTAATGATACTGCAACTTCAGGGGTGTCCTGAGATGAGGGTGTATACAGGACATTCAACAGGTGATGAACATTAGAAAATAAGTGCCCACCTTTAATGAAAAAAGTCTGATCAGTATAGAAATATTAACTAAGGGGAGCTTTAATCAAATAGCCAATATTTTTAAGAAATTGGTTGATAATAATAATGTAATCAAAGCTTCAGTAAGTGATTTTGATAGTGTGCCTTGAAATAAACTATATTGCCAAAAGTTTTGGGACGCCTGCCTTTACATGCACATGAACTTTAATGACATCCCATTCTTAATCTGTAGGGTTTAATATGGAGTTGGCCCAACCTTTGCAGCTATAACAGCTTCAACTCTGCTGGGAAGGCTTTCCACAAGGTTTAGGAGTGTGTTTATGGGAATGTTTGATCATTCTTTTAGAAGCGCATTTGTGAGGTCAGGCAGTGATGTTGGCGAGAAGGCCTGGCTCACAGTCTCCGCTCTAATTCATCCCAAAGGCGTTCTATCGGGTTGAGGTCAGGACTCTGTGCAGGCCAGTCAAGTTCCTCCACACCAAACTCGCTCATCCATGTATTTATGGACCTTGCTTTGCGCACTGGTACGCAGTCCTGTTGGAACAGGAAGGGGCCATCCCCAAATTGTTCCCACAAAGTCGGGAGCATGAAATTGTCCAAAATGTCTTTGTATGCTGAAGCATTAAGAGTTCCTTTCACTGGAACTAAGGGGCCAAGCCCAACCCCTGAAAAATAACCCCACACCACAATCCCACCTCCACCAAACTTTACACTTGGCACAATGCAGTCAGGCAAGTACTGCTCTCTTGGCAACCGCCAAACCCAGACTCGTCCATCGGATTGCCAGACAGAGAAGCGTGATTCGTCACTCCAGAGAACACGTCTCCACTGCTCTAGAGTCCAGTGGCGGTGTGCTTTACACCACTGCATCCGGTGCTTTGCATTGCACTTGGTGATGTAAGGCTTGGATGCAGCTGCTCGGCCATGGAAACCCATTCCATGAAGCTCTCTACGCACTGTTCTTGAGCCAATCTGAAGGCCACACGAAGTTTGGAGGTCTGTAGCTATTGACTCTGCAGAAAGTCAGCAACTTCTGCGCACTGTGTGCCTCAGCATGCGCTGACCCTGCTCTGTGATTTTATGTGGCCTACCACTTCATGGCTGATTTGCTGTTGTTCCCAATTGCTTCCACTTTGTTATGATACCATTAACAGTTGACCATGGAATATTTAGTAGTGAGGAAATTTCACAAATGGACTTATTGCACAGTTGGCAACCTATCACAGTACCATGCTTGAATTCACTGAGCTCCTGAGAGCGACCCATTCTTTTACAAATGTTTGTAGAAGCAGTCTGCATGCCAAGGTACTTGATTTATACGCCTGTGGCCATGGAAGTGACTGGAACACCTGAATTCAATGATTTCGGAGGGGTATCCCAATACTTTTGGCAATATTGTGTAGAAAGTCAGGGTTCCCACTTGTCCTGGAAAACCTTGAAAACTTGGAAAATTGATGACAAATTTTCCAGTCCTGGAAAACACATGGAAAATTAGGGAAAATGTAAAATGTCCTGGAAAATCCTGAAAACCATTAGTTGCAGAAAGTGCGATGTTCAGGAATGCTGAGTTATGACACGTGAGAGTAGTATTTACACTGATGATGTTTAGTCTTGTCTTGCCACTTGCAGCTATTAACTGCTCAAATGTATGAAGCGAATGTTAACTGATAAACAGCTACCTAATTCAGTAACTTGCTAACTACAGTGCGTGCATAATTATTATGCAAGTTGATTTTCTGATTATATTTTTTTACCAAACACATTAATAACTTAATAACTACTATTAACTTTGTATTTAATCATTTATAAGTGATATATAATTGTTCATGAAGGAAACTGAAATGAAAAACTCACTGGGTCAACAGGGTCAGACAAAAACAGGTGGAAAATAAAAAAGACACGTGTTAACTGCAAAAGAATTAAGAATTAAGGTGAAGAATTAAGCGTGAAACCATCAGGAACCCTTTAGTTTCCAGCACCACCATTTTCCAGAACTGCAACCTACCTGGAGTTTCCAGAACTGCAAGTTGTCCTGGTCTCAGAGACATAGGTTAGGTAAAGAATCCTAAAAAATGACCCCAACTTAAAGGGTTTGTTCACCTAAAAATGTGTATATGACTATCTTCTTTCAGAAGAACACAATCGGAGATATATTTAAAAATATCCTCAGTCCTCCAAGGTTTATAATGGTAGTGAGTGGTGGCCCAAATTCTGAAGACGAAAAAATGCATCCATCCATAAAAATAAAAAAAAAAGAATCCATACGAATCCAGAGGGTTAATAAAAGCCTTCTAAAGCGAATTGATGCGTTTAAGACAAATATCCTTATTTAACACTTTATAAAGTAAAATAAGGAGCTTCCGGCGTGACAGCCATACGCATTCGACGTACGTCCAAAACGCGTTAACTTCCGTGACGTAGTACACAATGCCATGATGTACTACGCATTGTATGTCATGGCGTAGTGTAGAACGTCATGGCATCGTGTGCTGTATCACGGAAGTTAACGCTTTTTGGACATACTTCGAATGCATATGGCTGTCGCGCCGTAAGCTCCTTATTTGAGCCTGCTACATACATAACATCTTTAATCAGTGCCCTCACAAATAACAGCAAGGCCTGTCTACACAAAAAGAATGGCCTAACTCCTGAATCCGATGAGGGAGCTACCTACATTTTAAAGAATGTCAACATCACTAACTAGAATTCCAATCGTGTTCATCTGAAAGAAGATGGTCATATACACCTAGGATGGCTTGAGGGTGAGTAAATTGTTTGGGTGAACTATCCCTTTAAGAATCAAGCTGAAGTGTTGTAAGATACACAAAGGCTGGTTTTATATAGGCTTTATAGACAGACAGATTGAGAGTGACTCTTGAAGAACCAGTACCACATCCTCTTGTACCACTGTGTGAAGAATTCATCTTCCAGAATGGCAGTAAGTTTTGAGAGTCCATTTTTAGTCCATCTCCTATCCTAAAACGTCCGTCTTGCAGAGATAATGATCTTCCAAAACTTACTGCTAAAAAAATAGACGTGTGCATTGTGTAAATGCAGACTAACCGACCTGCCACATATTTTATTACGTGTTATGGATTGATTTTTCTCACAATTCTGACTTTTTTTCTGGCATTTGAGAGTTTATATCTTGCAATTCTTTCTTCTTTTCTTAGAATTATGAGATATAAACTCACAATTGCGAGAAAAAGTCAGAATTGTGAGTTTATATCTCACAGTTCTGACTTTATATCTTGCAATTGCGATTATCAAATCACAATTATGTAAACTCTCAATTGTGAGGAAAAAAAGTCTGAATAGTGAGATAAAAATTAAAGACGCAATTACCTTTTTTTATTTTTTCTGTGGCGAAAACAAGTCTTAGAGAGCAATATATTACTTTAGGGCGTGAACACAGTCTTTTATTCCCGCTGTTGTAAAATTGAAAATGTCCTGGAAAAGTCCTGGAAAATGATCGCTGAAAAAGAGTGGGAACCCTGAAAGTGTTTAAACATATTGAGAAGAAGAGGGAATAATTTGGCAGGAAGCTTCTTATAAAATGAAATTGGAAACCAGTCAGGGCCTGGAGTTTTACCACTGCAGTGCTGAGATGGCTTTTAAAATTTCTTAAAGCTGGAGGGGTTGATCTAAATCCTATTTTGTTCTGTCAGCTTATCAGCTCTATCAGCTTAGATTGAATCCCAGGTGATTCTGATTTATATAGATTAGAATAAAAAATTGTGAAAAGTTATTAATAGTAATAGGAACAGCAGGTAAGTTCTCCAGATTCATCTTCAATTTGGGAGATATGTTGTGCTGCAAATCTGGACTTAAGTTGATGTGCTAGTAATCGACCAGCCCTGTCTGCCTGCTCATAGAAAAAGCAGCGTGATGAAGAATCAGTCCTTCTGCATAAGATGTTGAAATAAAGTTATATTGAGTCTGAAGAGCAACCCATTCTTTGTATAGTTCAGGTGTAGGAAAAGTAGAGTATTGATGGCCAATTTTAGATATTGCATCTATTAACTGTTGTCTTTTCCTTACCCTGTCTCAATTAATAAAAGCAGTATATGATATAATGTCCCCCCTGAGCACTGCTTTGAGCATCTCTCAAAAGAAAGAGGGAGATATTTGATCTGATGACTTCAAAATACTGTCAATAGAAGCAAAAACATATATATTATGGTGAGCGAACAGCAGTTCAGGAAGTGTGTTCATCCCTGCCCATGCTATATTACGGGTTGAGAGAGACACCTGCTGTACCTGCTTTGTAGTGGTGGCTCAAAACCAAGGGTTTTTCCTGAGGGGAAACCTGCTCCGCATGATCAAGGTCATGATCATGATCATGATCAGATTCTTCTGTGGGACCAAGGGAAGCTGCTCTCTCTCTGTGGGCGACATACATCCCAGGGTATCTAAATAAGAGGGCAGACATCCTGCCAAGACCTAGGGGAAGCCGGAAGGAAAGCCTTGGCTGAGCGGAAGTAGATGTGTTCGCATATCTAGAGATGACGCATTGTTCACTATGGTTCTCCCTCACTCATCCAGATCCTCTTGGGCTGGACGCCATGGTACAGACGTGGCCGAGGTTAAGTCTGTATGCTTTTCCCACAATTGCTCTGCTCCTGGGAGTTCTGGAGAGAGTTCGCCAGAACCGGGTTTGTCTTCTGCTTATAGCCCCGTTCTGGCCGGCCCGAGTTTGGTTTTCTGACTTCTTGTCTCTCCTCGATGGCTCTCCTCTGGAGATTCCGCCCAGGAGGGACCTTCTTTCTCAGGCAAGGTCCAGAGTTGTGGAAACTGTAGGCTTGGCCTCTGAGAGGGCCCAGCTCTTATTTTCAGGTCTCTCAACCAAGGTTGTTGAGACCATCCTACACTCAAGGTCCCTCCATGAGGAAACTCTAGGCCTTGAAGTGGAGATTACTCACTACATGGTGCGGGAATCGTCTGCTGGACCCAGTTAACTGCCCAGTGGGTGCAGTGCTGGAATTCCTGCAGGAGCGGTTCTCCGCAGGGCTATCCCCCTCCACTTTAAACGTGTATGTCGTGGCCTTAGCTGTTTCCCACACTCCTTTGGGTGGTGGCACTTTGAAGCTTAGGCCTGCAGTCCTCACGAGAGTGCCAGCTTGGGATTTGGCCATTGTATTGGAAGGCCTTTCCTTGGCTCCCTTTGAGCCCATTGAGGAGGTTCCTAAGAAGTTTCTCACTCTAAAAACTATCTCATTGCTATTTCGTCTCTCAAAAGAATTGGGAGATGTTCAAGCTCTTTCGGTATCTCCCTCATGTTTGGAATTTGCACCTGGTATGGTGAAGGCTTTTGTTTACCCTAGACCAGGTTATATTCCCAAGGTTCCTACTAATATTGTAAGACCTATTGTACTGCAGACCTTCTGTCCTCTTTCCTTTCTGATGTCTGACCTAGAGAAACTAAATCTGCTCTGCCCTGTTAGGGCCCTAGATGCCTACGTCCACAGAGCTGCCCAGTGGAGAAAGTCTCAACAGTTTTTTGTTTGTTTTTGGGTCACCTAGGTAAGGTCTCTTAACATCTAAGCAGAGGATGAGCATGTACAGTGGCATGGGTATAGTGTTCCCACAGCGTTTCGATACAGCTTGAGTTCCCTTGAAAGGGAATGTCTCGGTTACGTGTGATTGTCTTGCTGCAGTCTATCAGAAGCTGACACTGTTTGGTATGCTTTATAGTTTCCTGGTCGATGACGTCTCCCGCTTATGACGTTCCGTCACGCCATTGGACTGATTTCATTCGTGCTTCACAGCCCAATCACACAGAGGCGTTCCCTTAGCGTTGTGATGCAGCATCTTGTTCCCTTTTCAGGGATTCATGGTTACATACGTAACCGAGACATTTTAATGATGTTTCGAATTTTATGTATTTATTTATTTTTTACTTAAGAACAAGACCATTTATATGTCGCCGTATCCCCACCCATGATGAAATCTCATTTCACTTTCAGTTAGGGCAGAAAAGCACCTAAATTACCCACCCAGGACCCATCATTAAGGACAGCAATTTATAAACACTTTCCCTTATAAAAGTCTGTAACAGCACTTGATCACTTGATGTTTAATATTATTGATTAATTATATTATATTATGTGTAACATCATTGATTATTGGTAACTTAATATTATTATTTTTTGTGATCCAACACACAACACTATAAATTAACCATGTTAACTTTCACCCCCCTTTTTGAGCATAGATCTGAACTTAAATGTTTGTATTTATGAAGGCTTTGAAATACAGACCTAAGTTTTAAAAGACACTTGAAAGTGAAATTAAAGTGTAAAAAAAGTTATAGAAGTTTAAGTTACTGTAAAGCAAATGTACTGAACTAAAAAATATATATATATATGTAACAAAATAATTTGGACTCTAAAATTCGAACCATATGTCTAACCAAGTTTTGTTCTGAATGTGAAGTTGATATCACAAATATTGAGCCCCCTAAAATGTTTTAAAGTACCATTTTCATGGCTATGCAATGTTCCATTTCAAAACCGTTTTCACAGGATGAATTTTAAAAGTGTTTAAGCTTTCAGATGATACTTTTCAAATTATAATTTATTTTGATTACTAAAATATGTAATAAAGGCAATAAAAAAGTGTGACAAGTGTCCCGCTACTGGGACACTGACAGTTAAGAGGCTATAAACTGACATTTACATAACAATTACTTTATATTATTCTAACAATTAATTGAGTAATCCAGTTAGATTCAATATGCTGAACCTTATAATGATTATAATATAATATAATGTAATATAATATAACATAACATAACACAATATAATATATAACTTCTTAAAATAATGGTTCCTTTTCATTTTTAAATGTGCACATTTGTATGATGAAGTATGATTTGTAAAGATCGCTTATCTCAAAGGAACTGATTGTGCTGATATGTTACCAAACATTTTACTGTTTTTTTTTTTTTTGCAGGCAACCCTTATCTATAGTCCAGAAATATTCTGCATTTTCTTTTTCATCGTCACTGTAATCAAGCATGAAAATTGTAATTGATTATATATTACTTCAGTGTTTCTATTTGTATTGTTTCTATGGATACAGTGCTCTGTTTATTGTGAGTTAGGAGTTGACATACACAACCCTAAATGAATTGGCACAGGTGTTTGCTGTGATCTGGGATCCAGCCAAATCATGTGAGTGTCTTGGTTCACATTCAAGGCTTAATTTATCCATGACACACATTTTAGTGCAGACAATTTTCGATAGTCCTGTTTGTTCTTGTTCCTTATCTTAGACCCGTGTTCCACGACTTCTCATGTTATGTAATGTAAAATGTTTGTTCAACTGCACCTGTTCAAGTTCCTGTAAAAAATGACAAGCATTTGTACCTATTAATGCATTCTGAAACCTTTTGTTCCCTTAATTGTCTTTATCTAATGTTTTATTTTATGGAGCTTTTTATGTGTCTTTATTTTTTTTTATTTTTTATTTTTATAATTTACTGTTTATTTAATCAGTTTTTGCTCTGTGTATATATGTATTTTGTTTTATAAATGTTATAAAATTCTATTATTTTTATATGCATTCTGTTAATCTTTCCCCAGGAGTCTAAAAAAGCAGAGGCGACTCTGAGCAGCATGAAACAGCAGTACGAGTCTCAGATATGTGAACTTCAGCAGAAGATACAGACTCTGCAGATGGTGACTGACTTATGCTTACAACTGGCTTATATAGTTTTGCAACATTAACACTGTTATTTTCATGTTAACTACTGTGAAGCTGTTTTGAAACAATCTGTAGACACATTTTTTTTTGCTGGTTTGTTTAGATGGAAAACCAGAACAGGAGCACCAGCCTCAAAGAAGAAACCTCTGCACTGAAACGACAGAACAATGAACTAACGCTGGTATGGCTCCTATTTGAATAATAAGACAAACAAATATTATGTATGATATTATATAATGTGTTTTTGTCTTGTTTCCCTTTTTCAGCAAAACCAGAAGTTGAAACAGGAGATTTTGGAGTCCCACACGAATGTTGCATTCTTGCAGAGTGAGCTGGACTCTCTGAAGAGTGATCTAACAGACCAAAGCATCAACTTTGAACGGTATTGAGCATCTGTATATGTGTGTGTGGTGGCATCTCAGCATTCACAGTTGACTTAGTTATTGATAAATATGTAATAAATGCTTTGGATTTGGATCTTCAGACCAGGAATTTTTGAGAACCCTATCAAATATGTATTCTTAAGTAATCCAGACTATCTCTTCTGATTCTGACACTCCCTTTCGGATACGTCAATAATGAAAGAACATATCCGCTCCCCCACACAAGCAGCTGTAAACAGGTTTTGTGACTGTTTGCAGTGCTGAAATCGTCAGAGCAGGATATCCTGGTGTCATTACACTGCACAGGAATGTCTAAACCTTGTCACCTAGTAACGTCAAAACAGAGCGCAGTTTTGTGCGTGAGTGTCCCAGCATTAGTATAATAAGTATTACAGTGTAAAAAACGTTGTCAGGTAACCCAAGTATTGAATGACTAAATCAACCTTGACTACATTAGGTTAAACCAACGAAAGTCATTTTTAACAGCCAGATCTGAATGATAGAAATTATGGAGGCTTGTTTCCACCACTGAATAAACAATAAAAAAGGTAATTGTGACTTTTTATCTCACAATTCTGACTTTATTACTCAAAATTGCAAGTTTATATCCCGCAATTATGACTTTATTTATCTAAAAAAAAGTCAGAATTGTGAGATAAAAAGTCGCAATTATCTCTTCAATTGTTTTTAAAAAAAATTGTAAATTAAATTGTTTTCCATGGCAGAAACAAGCTTTCATAAGAAATAGCTCCTTAAAAATTAAATAGTGGTGTTTGCCAAGGCAGCCATTACCATTTCTTTGCTTGTGCTTACTGTGTATATATGAATTTGAACAAACCTCAAACAATAAATATTAAACTTTGTTGATTTGTGTTCAGAGATGAGGCTCTTATGAAGTGCTTTTCTGAGGAGAGAGATAACCTGGAGAGACAGATCGAAGTGCTTCAGTGAGTTGAACACACACAGCACTACATGAAACTGCTATAAATGCGCAACTAGAAACTTGTCATGCTAACAGCAGATATGAACTCAAAAAGTTTTTCTTTTTTAAAGCTGTTTCTAAGCCAGTTTTGGGATTCACTTGCATGTTTGTTGCGAATATAGAAAACAAGCCAAAGTACTGTAAATTCAAAGTGAAGAAAAAAAATAAACACTTAAAATTTTGTAAAAATTTGTTATATTTACACGTTTTTTTTATTGCTGTTTTTTCTAATCCCAAACATCTTTAAAGTTGCCATGAAATGTAGGTTGCGATAGAGTTTTCTTGCCTATTGTGATGTATATTTGAGTGAAATGGCTTCTCGAACAAGAAAAAATGTAGGGCGGGACGTGATTTTATTAAAGTTGTAAAACTGGTTCTTGGTAGAAGTCCAGTATATTTTGTTTAGTTTTGGTTTTTTGCTTTATGGTTGTTATTGTTATTGTTTTCTATGTCCAGGGCAGCCAACAGAAAGCTCCATGACAGTAATGACAGTCTGCGTGCAGCCTTGGAGAACAGTCAGAGCAAGAGTAAGACTCAGGTAAACCCCTTGTGTTCAGAGCCTTTCTTTAATGTAGATGTTGTTGTAAAATGGATTAAGCTATTTGAGAACAATGCTTGCTGATCAGGGTAAAGCTTTTATGACTGTGTGTGTTTTTTTAAGAGGCATGGATTAGTGTTCAAGTTAACTGTATTTACATTTCTGCTTATCTACTAGGACAGACCGATTTTTTTTTTCTCTTACAGCGTGTTAGTGGACTTTCACCTGGAGTTTACTTGACCACGAGAAAGAATATCTGTTCATCTCATTTTGATCGGTAAGACATTTGCATAGGTATTTGGATCATTGACGAATAAGGTTTTTAAAAGTGTAAAAAAACATAATGGAGATATAATACATTTTGAAGTTTATTAAGCGTTAACAATGAGATTATGTGGTTTTTATAATAAATTAACACTGCTTTTGTCATTTTTTACAAGATGGACAAAATTTGTCACCAAAAAAGTCATTCAGTTTAACCAAAATTTCAGTTTTTTTGAACGACACTTTTGGTTGAATGACGATATTTTCAAAAAATGCTAACAAGCTGATATCTAGCTAGCTAGCTAGTTAGCTTGCCAGCTATCTAGCAAAAGGACAATCAAACATTTTATATTTAGTACAAGCTTTTAAAATATTACAACATTTTCCATGTTTTATAACGGTTGTACCGAATGACCTGATGTTTCAGGACATGCGAATTAGCAAGTGAAAACAAATTTTTCATATAGTTAAGAGAGAGTTAGCTACTTTGCTTCACAACCACGTGGTCCTTTGCAGGTGTCACATCCTGTCATATGATATTGACCACATGACTTGATCCAAAATGGTCCTTTTATATTGGTTACTCCAAATGACATCAATGAAATTCATTTTTCCGGACATTGTTTCTCATAACAAAGCAACAACTTCTACACATAATTTTAATACAATTTTGCACTATGTTTATATATGATGTTATAAAATCATGCCAGAATAAAAAAATATATACACTTATTAGATTTTAAGATCTTTTAATCACAAATGAAATGGCTGTATTGGCTTTTGGACGGTTAAACCGAATGACTTTTTGACAGTTTAAAATACATTTATATGTAGCAAAATATAATGAAAACCTTTTGGATTCAATAAAAGAGAACTAGTTGTACTACCTTACATACTTTGGATGTCATATCATTGTTTTTTATTATTATTAAGGCCTTTGGACAGAAAAATGACCCGTCACATCATTGACCCTAATGCAGTTAACTGAGTTGAGGTCTTTGCTACATGATATTGATCACACATTATAAACTCTAAAACTTTGTATTAAACCACTGCATTAATTCAGCACAAACATACAGACTACATCCAAAATGTATTTTATGCTATCTGCTTTTTCCTTCGAGAAATGCAAATATTGCTTCTAGTAACTGTGTTGTTGTCACAATGAATACTTCCTTAGGTGCTGTAACACATGTGCAGATGACGACTATGATCATTTTCGGCTGATGGAGGGTCGCAGACTGAGCTGTGATTCTCTGGCCCTGTGCGACCCCATGCGCAGACGCAGCTGTGAGGAAGACAGCCTCCCTGACAGCTGTGTGGACAGTGGCATGTCTACCCTGCGCTCAAATAACGGCTACGATTATGAGCATGAGAGATCTTCCTTCCTAAACTTCCAATCAGAGGACACCACCACTGTGTCTGGAGACACATCAGATACAGAGGTACAGTATGATGTCAGTAAATGTGCCCAGCAGACCAACCAATCAAACACTACTGATGACTTTTCTTCAGTAATGTTCTCCATTTAATTTAGAATATTGTACACCGTTGTGAAAAAGAAGTACACTATGGTACACACTGCTATTAAATTCAGGTGTCAATTCACCTTTTAGTGTGTAATCCTGTTCTGTACACACACAGTTCAGTAATTTACAGGAGTGATGCAGGTAGTGACAACCGCATTTACAAAAATTATATGCTGTATGTACAGAACCAAACTGAACAACTACTTTTTAATGACGTAGTTTAAAGGTTTAGCTCACCCAAAAATGAAATGTCTGTCATTAATTACTCACCCTCATGTCGTTCCACACCCGTAAGACCTTCGATCTTCGGAACACAAATTAAGATATTTTTGATAAAATTTTTGAGGCCTCTATTGCCAGCAAGATAATTAACACTTTCAATGCCCAGAAAGCTACTAAAGACATATTTAAAGCAGTTCATGTGATTCAACCTTAACGTTATGAAGCGACGAGAATACTTTTGTGCCCCAAAAAAACTAAATAACGACTTTATTCAACAATATCTAGTGATGGGCGATCTCAAAACACTGCTTCATGAAGCTTCGAAGCTTTAAGAATCTTTTGTTTCGAATCAGTGGTTCGGAGCGTGAATCAACTGCCAAAGTCACATGAACCATTGAAATTTCGAAATGTTTATGATGTAACGAAGCTTCGATCACTGAAATCACGTGACTTTGGCAGTTGATACACGTTCCGAACCACTGATTCAAAACAAAAGATTCATAAAGCTTCATGAAGCAGTGTTTTAAAATTGCTAGATATTGTTGAATAAAGTCATTATTTTGTTTTTCTTTCTGGCGCACAAAAAGTATTCTCGTCGCTTCATAACATTAAGGTTGAACCACTGTAGTCACGTTAACTGTTTTAAATATGTCTTTAGTAGCTTTCTGGGTATCTGAAAGTGTTAATTATCTTGCTGTCAATGGAGGCCTCACTGAGCCATCGGATTTTATCAAAAACATCTTAATTTGTGTTCTGAAGATCGAAGATCTTGCGGGTGTGGAACGACATGAGGGTAATTAATGACAGAAATTTCATTTTTGGGTGAACTAACCCTTTAACGTTGAACATGCTGAACCAAAACAACCATCTGGTCCTCTTCGTTTAGGGTCCAAACTTGGCTCCTTTACTGTAAAAAATGACCGAAGCCTTGAAATGTGACTTTTTTGTTTTTCAGGAAAACCAATGTAATATATTTTTGTTCAGTAATATTTTTTGATTATTATTTAAAATTTTGAGAGTCATAAAATATGATACTATGCAATATTTATAAAATTCTTATTAGCTATTTTTCCCCATTGAAAATAATACACAATGTTTTCCAATATATTAAGTTGCGGATTTGGATTTATACTTAGACATTTTAAAGACTACTTTTTGTCAAGGTTTAGATTTTTTTTTTTTTTTAAATGTTGATTTAAAGTATCAGTTTTATATAATTAATCATTTAAAGACATCTTCCTGTGTGTTCTTAACTTGCTGTCTTTTCATGATCAATCAGACTGGCTCAGAGTCCTGTTTTAAAATAAGTTGTGTACGCTCACAGGTTCTGGAAGTGCATGAAGAGGCTGCTTTTGGGTCGGACAGCGAATCCGTTCTGAGCTGGACTCTGTCAAAGCCTGCTCAGAAAGATGACGTTAATGCATCAGGGAAGAAATGCCTCTCTGCCATCTTCAATGAGGTACCGGATTCACCTGCCAGAAGTATCATAAAGACTTAAATTTGACCCACGGCATTCTAAATCCTGAACTCAAACAAATCCCAGTCCCAAAACTCAAAGTCCAAAGCCCAAATGTGTGTGTATCTGTGCAGAGAGAGCAGGATGAGTTGGCAGTGACTCAGCCTCCATCTGAGAAGGCTTACAGGATTGTGCTGGCAGGAGACGCCGCTGTGGGAAAGTCTAGTTTCCTCCTTCGCCTCTGTAAGAACGAGTTCAAAGGCAACACTAGTGCCACACTGGGTAAGACTTGCTAGCACTTAACCACACTTGAATATAATCTTTAACTGTCACAAATATTGTGAAATGGTGGTGATTTGTGTCTGTTTCCTGCAGGGGTTGATTTCCAGATGAAAACTTTGGTTGTGGACGGTGTTCCAACAGTGCTGCAGTTATGGGACACAGCTGGACAGGAAAGGTAAGATCCCAGTGCCCAAATTTGAGTTGAAACCCAGAACCAAAACATATCTACACCCCACGGTATAAACTCTAAAGTCAGTGACACACCAAACCAACATCATAGAACTAGTGGCGATGAAAGTTGTCATTTTGCAGCAGTGCCAAAAAGTTGCGCTTGAAAGACACACAACAAAGACAACAGCAGTCAACTAGCACACGCATTCTTCGCCTCTGTGAGATGAAATACAGTACATACTGTCTATACCAGAATGTGGCAGTCGTCTATATTCGTCATTCAAAATGGGAAAACAAAACAAGGACTGCAGATATACAAACCGCATGCAAACACAGGCGGTTGACACGTGTACTAGAAAGTTTCCTTGTCCAATATCCTGGATTTTTCTCTCCAGACCTTACGACCAATAAAAATGTCTTTGTACTCGTTTAACTAGTTGCACGTGTCTCCGAACCCCCTCACACAAGCGCTCATCAATGTGGGCATCTGACTGTTGTTGTTGTGGTCTCAAGTAGTTTTTTGTTGTTGTTTTGTCTCTTCTGTTTCTTTTTCCAACTGTGAAACAATGGTTCAGAGAAAGTTGATTACTCTGGTGTCCCTTTTACAGGTTTCGGAGCATTGCCAAATCTTACTTCAGGAGAGCCGATGGGGTCCTTCTACTGTATGACGTCACTTGTGAGAAGAGCTTTCTGAATGTGCGCGAATGGGTCGACATCATTGAGGTATTTCCCTGAGCGCAGTCTCGTTTAGCATATTTGCTACTACAGTTATTGTAAACTCATAATGTTAGTTAAGGTTTCATACAAAACAGTCATAGTTTAGTCGAGTTGACCTTTTTCCAAACTGACAGCACTAATATAAACATTGATTAGTGAACATAAACAGACGCGCAACCGTACTTGCTTGATGCGTGAAAACAAACCTCATTGGTTCTTGCCGAAGCTCAAAAGGTTGCGTGACACATGAGAATGAACCTCATTAGTTCTTGCGTGGAAAGTAAGCATGCTCTTAAAGTCTTATGGGTTTGGAACTGAATGAGGCTGAGTAAAAGTGATGACAGAATCTTCATTTTTGGGTGAACTATTCCTTTAAGACTGTTGCTCATCGGGACAGGCCTAGTTGCTGAACAGTCCTATGCAAATGTCTTCATGCGACTTCTGAACAGCCGAGGCACAGCCCTACCAAAACATTCATCTAAACACAGACAAAAATATACACTGAATTAATAATAAATGTCATTCTGCAACAAATATTTTCTAGACTATTTTAAGTCGGAAAGTGAGCATATTAAAATTTAGCGCATGGATTTGGCAGGCATGCATTCATGATACTAAGCGGGGCAGCCGTCCTAGCTCTACAGCGCCCCACAAATTTCCAATGTAAATCTGTGGTGAAAAATGGAACTGCAGCACGCTTTCATAGAGAGCCCCGCTTATTTTCACATCAGGTAAACACACCTTATGTAAATCTCGCCACACACCAAGACGATATCAGTTCGCTTCAGATGTGTCTGCGTCAGGTCAGTAACTAGTTGGCATGTCTGTTCTTCCTATGTGAAGTAGTGTATCAAATTAATGAGAGTATAAACCCTTTAATTTAAACCTGCTCGTGTGAATAGCTTTTATATACAGTAGTTATTTTGTGTTTGTTCTAAGAATACATTACTTTTTTTCCTCACTGGAATTCCTACATAACTTGCAATATCAGAGGTAATAAATACTACATTAAGGCAATTTTAAGATTCATTCTATGCATTTGTCCTGTGTACTCAAGTCTGTCAGTCATCATTAGAGCGCCACCCTCAGGCTAAATAATGCAAGGACATGTGTGATGTGTTCAGCAATTAGAATATAAAGCTTACAAAATAGTTATCATTAACTAGCACTAAGACCCAGAATCTGCCCTACCTGAATTTATGTCCAGGAGCCGCTACTGTTTCTGAATGAAGCATTTTTGTAGCTTTGTTTCCATAAATGATCTTAGTGAAGTGAAGAGGAATCTTGTGAACATCTAAATAGATTTTTCTTGATCTTTTGATGTAAGAGTTGAATGTACCCTGAAGTTTTCGATGATTTGATTGAATTTTAAATAAAAGATACTTATATGTGGGATGTTGCTGGGTTAGTTTGAATAAGATACTAATTGATATTATTTTCTGGTGTAGGATGTGTCCCAGGATGACATTCCCATCATGCTTGTAGGGAACAAGACAGACCTGAGGAAAGAAGCTCTTCTGGATGGAGTCACCTGTATTCCAACTAGCTATGGAGAGAAACTGGCCATGGTTCGTGCCCGGCCATTATTCACTGTGATTTACCGTTGCTTTCTGTTTTTTACAGGGAGAGTTGACCCAAAATGATCATCATTTACTCACCCTCATACAAACCGTTTGACTTTGATTCATCCCTGAAACACAAAAGGAGAAAAACACACTGCTGGCTGCTCTTTTCCATGCAGTTTAACATGAACGGAGACTGAAACTTTCAACCTTTAAAACGGACACAATACACCATAAAAGCACCGTAACAGTAGTCTATCATAGGCAATAAACTATCATAGGCTTCAGAAGACTGAACTTTTTAAACTTAGAGGGATAGTTCACCCTAAAATAAAAATTAAGTCATAATTTACTCACCCTGGTGTTGTTCTAATGCCGTATGCCCTTCTTTCTTTTATGGACCACTCATACACATCCGTATAATGGCAATGAATAGTGACCAGCATCAAAAAGTATATTCTAAGTGTTCTGGGGTATACGATAGGGTTTGGTGGAAAAAAAAACAAAAAAAAAAAACTGAAATTTAATGCATTATTTAATGAAAGTTCTGACCTTGGCCATTGGTCTTCTGTTCCAGTCTGGTGATATTTAACAATACACAGTCACGGATTTTTGTATTTCATGTTGCATATTTATTCATCTTGATTTCTCACAACGTGTGCTTTTTCTGGGCGAGACAGAGTGAACTGTGGCGCTAATAGAGCATCATGAATGCGTAGCCGTGCACAGAAGGCCAAGGGCAGGATTTTTGTCAAATAATGCATTTTGTTTGGTTTTTCACCAAACATATACCTCAGGAAAGAGTGGAATATAGTGCACAAGTATGCTGGTTGCTATTCACTGCCATTAGAGCTTTTCTCGTTTGCTCCGGTGTGTCGATTTTTTCCTGTCTGTCTCCCTGCCTTAGAGTGGTTTGCGTCTGTAACTCCATATAGCTTTGTTTTGAATCTCTTACTTTCATTCATTGTTGCTTATATTATCATTACCTTATATATAATATTGCCTACCACATTAATCTGGCGTTGCTAGCTTTTAATCTTTGAATCTAAATCGCTATTACAACGCGTTTGCATTTCGCTAGCTTGTTAATTTGTCATCAGTCTCTCGCGCACTCATTTTCTTTTCAACGTGTTCATCAAACAGCTGTGGTAAGTCGGATCAGTCTACAAACACGGTGAGTCATGTCATCCTCTCCTAGTATTGTATCGTGTTCTGCTTGCCACATGTTCAGTATAGCTTTCTCTGTCAGAATAGTAAGAACGTAAGGGCTTCAGATACTGTTTTGGATGCGACTAGCTTAGTGAACTCTGTACATTGTTCGGTTCCGGCTGTAGAGCCCGCGCAGCAGGGCACCTGGGTAACGGTGAGGCGGCCTAGCCGCGGAAAACACCACTCTTCCGTTCCAATAAGAACATCAAACAGGTTCTCCCCACTCAGTGACGCACCCACTGAGAATCCTGTTGAAAGTGCTGGTTTCTCCCAAGGGTTTTTTTACCTCCATTTTAACACCTATTTGCCACCTGATGTCACCTGTTGGAGTTTGGGTTCCTTGCCGCTGTCGCCTTTGGCTTGCTTAGTTGGGGACACTTGACAATTGACATTCAACAGTGCTTTGCATCTGCCTGCATTGACACCATTTTCTTTAAGAGCTGCTGTGCAGCCAAAATGATATACCAGTTATCACTAAAGCTGCTTTGACACAATCTGCATTGTAAAAAGAGCTATATAAATAAAGGTGACTTGACTTGACTTATACAGACGAGTGTGAGTGGGACATTTTTAAAAATTCTCCTTTTGTGGTCCAAAAAAGAAAGAAGGGCATTCGGCATTAACAACAACACCAGGGTGAGTAAATGATGACTTAATTTTCATGTTAAGGTGAGCTGTCCCTTTAAGTCAAAGATATTTCTCAAATAGTGGCCTGGACTTTATTCAAAATTTGTATTCGCGTGTGTGAGTAAATGATAAGACTTTTTTTTTTTTTTTATTACTGTAATTGTAACTGCGTCTACTCTCTATGTTCAGACATACAGTGCCTTATTCTGCGAGACGAGTGCAAAGGATGGATCCAACATCATTGAGGCTGTTCTTCATTTAGCCCGGTAAGCCCTGTTCCTGATTCAAAATGAAATCACATTCTATAAATACAATACTTCTGTCTGGAATACATTTTAAAGTCAACATCTGACTGTGTTAAATAATACCAAAATGGATCAATTAGACTGAAGGGTCCATTTTACAAAAATTACATTTCTCCCTGAATTCAAAACACCAATAAAAAAGGAAATACATTTTTTTTCCCCCAAATAATCTTTATTTATTTTTTTTAACTATGATTATTTGTTTTTGTATTTTCATGACAGTTATTTAATTTTATTCAGTTGAAAAAATAAAATTGTAAAGCAATGGTACAATTCATATAATACACCACAAGCCAAAATATCAAAATAATAATTTGGAGACCCATTCTTGATAGGTTTTGTGAGATTCACCCATAAAGTGCTTTCAGAGGAACTGACTGCATACAGTATCATTTGTAATATTAACACCAAACACAAGAGGGCAGCAGATTGAGCTTTGTTGAGTAATAATCTGAGCATAATGCTTTGATGAAATAAAAACACATTCTTCTGACAGTCAAGCCTGATTGTGTAATGTTTTGCAGCAAATTTCAGTATTCAGTTCACATCAGAAAATGGGTACATAGGGCTGCCTGACTATGGCAAAAATCATAAACATGATTATTTTTCTCAGTATTGAGATTTATTTAACACAAATCACGATTACTCATAGACTGTGCAAGCATCATTCATTTACTGAAACAGTGGGTTTTAACTGAAAATTTAAAATGTATGTTTAATAAATATATATATATATATATATATATATATATATATATATATATATATATATATACACACACACTATTATTTTGTTTTCATAATCATTGGAAGCCAAAATCATATTTGATTAATAGCTCAGCTCTACTGATTCCAAATTCATGTCGCAGCATTACACTTATGTTAAATGTTTCCTCTTTCCTGAACTTTAGAGAGGTGACCAAGCATGCTGACGAGTACAAGGAGCCCGTATCAGTGGCCAAACTGTCTGGAAATCATAACAAAAAGATGCCTAACCCAAACTGCTGCATGGGCTGACGTTTGTGCACGTCACATGACCCGGTGACAGCCTGCGTGCAGGTACGACAGAAGGCTTCTGCACAAAGCTAATCAAATATTTAACCATTCAACTATTTATTCAAGTCACATTAGTTCGGAATTGCCGGTTTGCGATTGTCCACGTTGTTTGACAATTTCACTGCGCCAGATGCGTTCAAGTATTGTCCTCGGGACTGTCTCATAACTGTGTGTCATGGGTTGCCTTTAACAGCCCTGAACTTCACAGCTTTTATATCAGCCGTTTATTAGCTTATGGAGTGAACATACACTCAGTCAGGAGTTTAGTATACTGCACCTTGCCATTATTTATTTCAAGAAAACTTTCTTTAGCTAAGAGAGAATATATATCATAATAGTTCTGTAATGTGTTACAGAGAATGTGTGTGTGTGTGTGTTAGTTGAAATAATGTACGTGAAAGTTGAAATAATGTGAAAAGTTCTGTTTGTCAAGTAGAATTAAGCTTTCTAAGAAGTGTAACTGAAAAGATAGAGCGAAACATCTGAAAAAATGACAATTTATTGAAAAAAACAAAAACAAATTGGAAGTTGGTGTATGATCCAAAACATTCATTTTTGGCTTGTGGCTTTAAATGTTAAAAAAATGCAATTAATTTTTTTTTTTTTTAATATTTTAAAGCAGATTGTCAAGCTTTTGTGGATGCTTTATCTTTATACTATCATTGTTTTATGCATTTCTCAAGAGCACAGCGGGCTTTTAATGTTTTAAAATTGTATATGTATATTGTTAATTGTATATGTAACATTATATTCTGCAATAAACGGTGCACACTTTAATAATAAAAAAAAATGTTATGCAGGAAAACATTTTAAATTTATTCACAATTATATGAATGACAATGTGCTAATATCTTATCTGTAATTCTTACTTCATGCTTATTTCACTGTATTTAACTTGCATTTAAGATCGGGTGAATGTTGGTTTAAATTTGGAATATTAATAAGCAAAAATAAAGACTGCAATGTTTTCACTCCAGTTTTATTGTGGCAGTACTAACATATAAAACAATTCAATTTTTTTGAACATATAAACAATCAAAAATCACTTTACAAATTTAATAAGGCGATTCCCAGTGAATCTGGGAACTGATTTTTTTTTTTTTTTTTTTTTTGATACTCCCAGAGTTGTATTTTGAAATTAAATGACAGACTGTTTTAAACTGAAACATTTATAATGCTGCTAAACATGCAAACAAAACACATTTCACGTATGAAATCACCAAACACTCGAAAAGATTTCAAACCCTAAAGAAAAAAAAAAATATACACACATTTTTTCAGATGTTCAGTTACTTTGCATATTTTCTTGTTTCACTGTATAATTATCAGGGTTTTGTTTTTGTTTTTTATAAAGGGCAATGGTTTTTTTTTTTTTTTTTTGCCACAAAGTGCTGAACAAGATCTAGATCTTGAACAAGAGTTGGTGAATGTTTTCTTTTCTTTTTTCTCTTTTCTTTTTTTTTATCAGTATATAGAATTAACCAGGCCAGTCAATCTATACTGTCATCCAAAGGGGTGAATTTCACTTTTCCAGGTCATGTTTCATCCTGAAAACATGAAAAAGAAAAAAAATACAATATATTTTACATAGTCTATTTATAGGACCATTAAGATTTTTTTGCATCGTGACATTATTCTAATGATAATTAAGGACATTTCCCTTCCAAACCCACATTACAGTAATGTATCCGGATGATTTAATTTGAGTTTGTTTATAATTCTCATTATTCTCAATGATTCTCATTACTGTAATGAGAGCAATGAAAGACATTATTTTTGTTGTTTAATCCCAAACACTGCCATGATGAAATACTATACAATTTTCATGTCTCTTTTCATGTGTGTTAAATAAGTGTAATTTTCGTAATAATTAATATTTTGCTAAATATTTTGCTTTTTTAAATCTTTTGATTTAGGGGTAAATTATGACCCTGATATGATGTTCTTGACAGCCTTTGTAAAAATGATCTGAAACATTACATTTAACAAATGCAAATCTTCTGCAATTTACCAAAGATGATTAATTAATATTTGAAAACATGGAAATTGTGTTGGTTCTGTCAACAAATGCTGGCATAAAAACCCTTTTTAATTTCCATTTCTATCAGTGTTGTGGACAGTATTGTAAATAAAATTAAATCACTTCCATCAAACATATGAGAAAAAATATGAGAAAAAACGAAGGGTTCTGTTAAAGTCTTGGTGTCCCATCATGCAACAGAATAGCAAGGCTACAAAAACAATAAACAGCAAATTCCAGTGCATGACATTTCTGAATGCTGTATGAAATAGGTTTACCCTCTGGCCAATTAAAATGAGTTTGGACATCTATATCTTGCCACACTACAATATACGATAAGAGAAGTTCAGGATAACGGGCAAATTCAGTCAACCTGCTATTGCCTGCCATAAAACTAATGAAGTTGCTGATCACTGGCTTTATCTAGCAGTTTGATTGAATGTGGCCATTGGTTCTCTGGTTTCATTGGTCATGATAACACACATTAAAGCACAAAGCATGACTATCTATTATCTACATTTTCCACGTGATGTTTTTATTACAATGAGAACTACAACTTTCACTGCAGCATCAGAACAAAGCATTAATGTTGTATTTATATTATTGTCTATGAACCCATCAATAAATATGACTCAACCCTGAGCTGAAAGTCCAGAGAAACCTGAACACAAAAGAAAAAAAAAAGCCTTTATGTTATTTTCATAGTCCTATGATCATATACAAATAAGACTTAGATGAGCTAGTTGAATACACAAGGTCAGACACTTGAAATGAGAATGACGGTTTCTTTTCACAGTATTTACAGACGTACACATGCAGAAGTGTGAAACTCAAGGACAACTAGTACACATCTACTTACAGTGTATGTGGATGTACACACTACCGGTTAAAAGTTTGGACACACCTTTTTTTTTTTTTTACAATTATTCTAAAAGGTGAATAATAATAATAACCATTGCCACACACAAATATAATTATGTACTGACCAAATAACATTGCAAATCAATTTTAAATTTAAGCTGCTTTGTCTAGATTCTGATTTTCCTTTACTATTAAAAATAAAGTAAAATTAATAAACACTTTAGAACATTTAAGCCATTAGATAAAAAATGTAAATGTTAAACGGGGCTATATGTAAGAATTCTCATGTATTAATCGCTTTTTTTATTGCCAATCTGTGAACAGCTTGCAACGAAACTTGAAAAACGAGACCTTTTCTGACTTCCTCGGTTGTCTATGAAAGCCTGTAGACTGATTTTTGTGTGAAGGACTCGGGACGTTTTTGCCGGGAAATTCAAAAGAATGTGACGGTTAAACGTCCCTTTCGGGCAGCGTGGACGGCATTTGGGAAGTTTGTTAACAGGATCAATGAAAAGGTATTTCCAACTTTTTACTTTTAAGTGAAGAACGTAAAAGAACGTATTGCTCGAGCAGGAGCAAAAAGCCGCTGGCTGCAGTTCACTTAACGGCCATCGGTGAATAACAAGGGTTTCTGAATTCTACATATATTAGGTCTCTTTAACTACTGTGTACTTACGTAAACATTAATTGTAATTATTTTGTTCATGTTGTTTTGTAAAACACTTTACCTTATGCGCCAGAAAAAGTAGCGCGCCGCCATTTTTATAATATTGTCTTTGAGCTTCCGGTTTTGCGGTAGCTCTGTATATTTCTATGGCATCGCTGTCAAAGAATAATTAGCGGGTGAAGTGGGTTTATTTTTTTTATAGAGTTAATGAAAGTTATCATGAGCATTGTAATGTTTAAAGCAAATGTCTTAACAAATGTCAGTCGACCGGGAATATTTTAAAACGAGCAGTTCATTCATAAATACGTAAGATCGCTGTGGAAATACAAACCGGAAGACAAAAGACATATCATATTAGTGAAATATTCATACAAATTCATCTTAATTAACTATGGACATTTATAATGAACAATTCTGTCAAGTGTGTGTCCAAATTGACTGGTAGTGTATACAGTGTCATTTAAAAAAAAAAAGAATGTATTAATAAGAAATATTAATTTACATTAAGTAATACTAAATCACAACCTTATGCAGTATGTAGGTAATGTGTTATTCTGATTTTGATTTGATGATGCATATAATGTAATGGTAATATAATGATTAAATATGAGCCTGTAGGATTATCAATCACACAATGAGCCACAAATAACATACAATAGCAATCAAATATTTTCTCTGCGATAACGTATCCATATAAATGCCTGTTTGCTAATATGCATATTTGTTTTGTTTAGTTTTCTTTTCTTTTTTATCAGAAAATAAACAGCTTTTTAAAGATCCTTCAGTATTTGACATACGTTCCTGAGAGAGCCACCTGCTGTTAGACAGTAAATATCAGTGATGAGGGGTTTTTATATAGAACTCAGTATAGTTGAGCGTGATGCATTGACAGTAATGTGTCATTAGCCCTTTTGCTATCAGCTCAGCAACAGATGTGACATCACGTCAGATTTGCATCACAAGTAGCCGTGTTAATTTGATTAGTTGATGTGGATGTGGTCAAAGCCCTGTGTCAGGAAGATCAACTTCAGTCTGATCCTGGACCGCTGAAGGAAACACAAATGTAACCATGCTATGTATTATCATAGACTTAAAGGGATAGTTCACCCAAAAAAGAAAATTCTCTCATCAGTTACTCACTCTCATGCCATACCCAAAGCATGCGACTTATTTTTCAGATAAACACAAATTACATTTTTTTTGGAAAATAATCAATTTCTGTGAGTCCATATAACGCAAGTGAATGGGTGCCACATGGTTGATGCTTGAAAAACCACACGATTTTGATGGTAATCCATACGACCCCAGCGGATGAACTTCTGAAGCCAGTTGATAGGTGTGAGAAAAATAGTATTTTTTAAAACTCTTTTAAATATAAATAATTGCTTCCGGTCTACTGTCATACAAGCGATCACGAGAGGGACGTAAGTGCGTTGTGAAGCTCATGCGGAAGTGGCAGTCCTCTGTGTTACCATGTTACTTCTCGCACAAACTTCACACACACTACAAAGAAACCTGTGAAAATAAATCTTCATTGTTAATCTTTTTGACCTTTAATTTATTCACAGAAAATCTAACCTTTCATTGAAGTAAAATAATTGAAAATGGAGGGGGGTCTCTTTATGAAATAAATGTTTTTCTCCCATACACATTGGCCACAAATAATGACACCCTTTTATTCAATACTTTTTGCAACCTCCTTTTGCCAAGAGAACAGCTCTTGAGTTTTCTCCTATAGTGCCTGATGAGTTTGGAGAACACCTGACAAGAGATCAGAGATCATTCCTTCATGCAGAATCTCTCCAGATCCTTCAGATTCCCAGCTCCATGTTGGTGCTTCTTCTCTTCAGTTTTCTATAGGGTTCAGGTCAGGGAACTGGGACGGCCATGACAGAAACTTCATTTTGTGCTGATTTTGATGTTTATTTTGTGATGGATGATCCAACCACAGCTCATTATAAGATTTCTAGCAGAAAGAGTCAAGTTTTGATTTTTTTTTATTTTTTTTAAATCTGGTATTTGCTAGAATCCATGATGCTATGTATCTGAACAAGATGTCCAGGACCTCTGGCAGAAAAAGAGGCCCAAAACATTAAAGATCCAGCAGTGTATTTAACAGTACACATGGGGTATCTTTATCCCTGATTACACCAAACCCATCTCGCGTGTTTGCTGCCAAAATGCTCTTTTTTTGTTATTTGTTTCATCGGACTATAGAAGCCGGTCCTGTTTGAAGTTCTGACAACTGAATGTGCTTGAGTGATGTAGACGTTGTTTGATCTTTTTTTTTTTAGGCTGAGAAAAAGGCTGAATTATAAACTCGCAATTGCAAGAAAAAAATCTCACAATTCTGAGAAAAGAAGTCAGAATTTAAAAAAAAAAAAAAAAAAAAAAAAAATTGCTAGAAAAAAAGTCAGAATTGCGAGATATTTTCTCGTAATTGTGAGTTTATGTCAGAATTGTGAGAAAAATGTCAGAATTGCAAGAAAAAGTCAGAATTGTGAGATTTTTCTCACGATTGTGAGTTTATAAGTCAGAATTGCTAGAAAAAAAAGTCAGAATTGCAAGACACAAACATGTGTTTGTGATGTCAAAATTGTAAGAAATAAACTCGATATTCTGAGAAAAAAAGAAGTCAGAATTTTTCCCACCTTAGAATTAGACTTTATAACTCGCAATTGTTTATATCTCACAATTCTGAGAAAAGAAGTCAGAATTGCGAGATATAAACTCGCAATTGCAAGAAAAAAAGTCAGAATTGTGAGATAAAAAGTCGCAGTTACTTTTTATTCAGTGGCAGAAACAAGCTTCCATACATTAGAGCAGCGGTTCCCAAACTTTTTAGAGTGGAGTACCCCCTGAGGCATTCACCATCCTTCTGCATACCCCCCCTCTCTTCCACTTAGACTGCACCACAATATTTGCCCCCTAAATTTACTTTCCAGTGCATTTATTATCTTTATAAATACCTTTACAACATTAATTTTAAATACAAAAAAAAAAATATGTTCAATAGAAAAATATGCAATGATGATAAAAACGTGAAAAGTGATTTTTTTTAAATACTAAAACCGCCAGTAGGTGGCGGTAAGTTTTAATGCGTGAGTCACCGAGTCATTCGTTCATTCAGTAACGAAGCAAGTGGCTGTATTTACGAATGACTCAGTGAATCAATGACTTTCACGAACGATTCATTCAAAGCCACAGATTCGTTCACGAAACACCGCTGTGTTGTAGTTCTGCTGTGCCTTTCATTGGAATTATTTTGTGGCAAAACAGAGTAAATATTGGCAATACTGTGAAGAACATCACTTAATATTACCCGTTTGTTTGTTGAACTGTTCTATAAAACGAATGTCACATTTGCGAACGTCTGGATATTTGGATTTGCATTCTTGCTCGTATAATATTATCAACATTAAGAACTCACAAAAGGTAGGCCTATGTTTTTATTTTTATTTTTTATCAAGAGTTTGAACCTTAAATTGATCTCTAAGCACCTTCTGTGACAGGCTATTTGTTTTTCATGCTAGTAAGAGCTAAACCTACAGGTACATTGTCGAGAACGGCAGTAATGTAGCGCGATAGGCAGCAGACTCTGACGTAACCATATGCACGCTGCTTATGTGGAAATGGATTCAGTAAGTTTGACCGCAAAAGATGTGGTATTTTGATTGGATATCATGTATTTATGGCATTGTGCCATTAAATACGTTATTGATACAATTTTATTTTAAGATGGGGAAAAATGTAATGAACGACAAAACTGTCCTTTTGTAATACGCGTACCCCCCTCTGTCACATCACGTACCCCAGTTTGGGAACCGCTGCATTCGAGTATTAGTAGATTGTTTGCCACTTTATTTTGATGGTCGAAATATAAACACGCAATTGCGAGTTATAAAGTCAGAATTGTAAGATTTCTCGTAATTCTGAGAGAGAGAGAAAAAAAAAAGTATTTTTCTCACCTCAGAATTGGGACTTCATAATTCGCAATTGCGAGTTCATAAGTCAGAATTGCGAGATAAAAAGTCGCAATTACTTTTTATTCAGTGGCGGAAACAAGCTGGATACATTATTAGACTGTTAGTATTAGTAGACTGTTTACTTTATTTTGATGGTCCCCCAACAGACAGGTATTAGGTAACTACATGTAAACTCATTATACCTAACCCTAACCTAACAGTCTACTCTAATGAGAGTTAGTTGACATGTAGTTGCAAAGTTACTTATGGTTAGTAGTAGAATGTCTAATATGGACCATCAAAATAAAGTGTAACTGATTTCTCTCTTCTGAATTACAGTCACGATCGCTGTGTGTGGTTTTTCAAGTGTCAACCGAGTGGCACCCATTCACTTGCATTATATGGACTCACAGAGATTATTCTCTTAAAAATCTTTGTTTAAGTTTATCTGAAGAAAGAAAGTCATGTACATCGGGGATGGCATGAGGGTGGGTAATTGATGAGAGAATTTTAATTTTTGGGTGAACTATCCCTTTAATTACATACATAAAAAATGTCAATTAAACAAGCCATCACAGGGTTTTCTGGTTTGGTGTGCATGGGGATATAACTGAATAAATTCCCAAAAAAAAAACAACAACTTTCAAATATATTTTGCCAAACAAGTTATCCAAAGGGAAGTTAATCAGGGACAAAAACACATTGATCAATTCCCAATGAATAAAATCAAGTTGTGTGCTGCATGAATGACTGAAACCCTTCACTGATACAATTTACACAATCAAAATGGCCTGCATTAAAAATAAATAAAAAAAGATATCTATAAAGAAGAGCCAACTGTGCAAATAAAATGTAGATTTCACAACGTTTTTGGGCCAAATATTTGTAAAGTAAATTTTATTAGCTGCACTTTCAATACGTTCAATCTTTTGACTTCCCCATAATGATATTGACACAACACTTATGTTATTTAATTATGAGTAATATGTGAATTTGTGGCATTTCATGCATTTTGGTTATGTATTTTATGTTTATGTAATTACAGTGATCCGTTTCATAAGAGCCTCTCAAATGTACTAGCAACCTGCTGTTACATCTGCTCATGACATCTGAAAATCTGGAAAATCAAAATGTTATATTTTGTGCTATTCTATATAAAAAACACAGCACAGCATTTTAAGGTAAACTGTTGGTGATAATAAAAATATTTCACTTCTGTACCACCTACTTTTTAGTGTAAATCAGTTTAAATAAGATAACTTAGGTCTGAAAAATATAAGTAACTGTAAGCGTCACACAAAAATGTATAAAAATTTAAAAACAGATATTAAGTTTTAGCATGTATAGCTTGCCCTTGCTCTCATATCTGTGTGTGTGTGTGTGTGTTGCTCTGCAAGAGGCAGAAAAGGATTATTCCAATACAGTGTTATGAGGTCAAAATCTGCTTGTCTTAATAGCTGATTAGATTTTTAAGAAAAATACGTTGATTTAGGGAAGCGGGTCCGAGCTCATTACGTGCCTGTGCCTCTTTTCTACCTTTTGACGTGTATTATTTGTGTTGTTATGGAGGTTGATTGAGTCAAAGACATCAAATCATTTGAAATGGACTCTTCATATGAGTTTATACAGGATTTCACACTGAAACTGGTATCAGGGTCCAAAATTAACTTTGGTAAGCATCAAATGTGAATAGACAAATTGGCTTTGGTGAATAAGTGAGTGTTTTACTGGCCAGTTTGACTGGTTACGTAACCTAACACATGGTTTAAACAGTGACCTTCTTACGGAGGCTTGTTTCCGCCACAGAATAAAAAATAAAAAGGTAATTGTGACTTTTTATCTCAATTATCTCTAGTTCATATCTCACAATTTGGACTTTATAACTTGCAATTCTGAATTTATATCACAATTTTGAGGAAAAAACAAAAAGAATTTTGAGTTATAAACTTGTAATTGTGAGTTATATAGTCTGAATTGCAGGATAAACTCACAATTTCAAGAAAAAAAAAGCCAGAATTGCAAGTTTACAACTCACAATTCAGCCTTTTTTTTCTCTTCGAAAAAAGTGAGATAAAAGTCGCAATTAACTTTTATATTTTTATACCCTCTTTTATATCCCTCACTGACATAAATGCATCAAAGGGATACAGTCTACAAAAGATTTAGCCTCTTCTAACAAATTTACCACCGGAAATTAAGTTAGGAGGCCATGTTGTGTCAAATTCCTTCCGTTAAGCCAGCAAAACAGAAATATGAGGAACAAAGTCATAATGTGCCTAGATTTTGTTTTGTGAGAGCTGGTGTTTTACAAAGAGATTCACTTGTATGTGATGCTTGAGCTGATGGGGAGTCAACTCAAAAGTGTCTAGTATAAGAATTGATTCTTTTTTTTTTTTTTTTTCTTTTTTTCTTTCTTCCTATGGCTGAGTGCAAATACATAAATATACAATACTGTTCAAAAGTTTGAAATAAGTCTCTTATGCTTACCAAGCCTGCATTTATTTGATCCAAAATGCAGTAAAACATTATTATTGTGAAATATTACAATGTCAAATAATGATTTTCTATTTTCATATTTAAAAAAAAGTAAAAAAAAAAAAAAAAAAGTAAATTACTCTAATTCTCCAATCTTCTGTGTCAAGAAACATTTCTTATTATTATCAATGTTGAAAACACAAAACAGTGCTGCTTAATATTTTTGTGGAAACCGGGATACATTTTTTCCAGAATTCATTTCCATTGAAGATTTCAGAATCCCACCATTGACAGCTAAGGCAAAAAGTTAATTTTGGTCCCTGATTGATACTTTTTTAATGGCAACAGGCATGTGAAATGAATGAAAAATATTGAAAAGGCATACATATCCACTGTCAGTGTTGAAATGTAAGATGCATTTCTATCAGAGCTGTGCTTTTCGTACACCTTTTATGAAGCTGACTGAACTGTCTGAGACCTTCAATAGGCACATGCTGCTGTCTAATGCTACTGATGAAACACTGGAAAACTACAGCCGGGACACTGCCTCAGTTACTGCTATGAAAACTTGTTGGCATGATTTGCAAAAGATGTGAATGAATAAATCATGTAATGTAGGAGAGCAAACCTGCCCATTCCATTTCATTCCCGCCCCCGTTCCCTGTAGTTCCTGTAGGATGGTGAGCCTCAGTCGCCCCATAGCTGCTCTGTAATGAGTTCGAGTTTGCAGAGGAACCAGCGTCGCAGGGGGCAGTAGTATTCGTAGTGGAACTGCTCGAACTCAGGCGTCTGGCGGATGTCATGCAAGAACGAGATGTCCAGGTCCGACTCCAGCAGGACGAGGAGGAGGGGAAGTAGAATCATGAGGAGGCCGGTGGCCATCACCACCAGACGAGCGGCACTGCGCAGGCAGGCCTGCATCTGCTGCCGCCCATTCGACGGGTTACACAGCGACTGACGAAATGCTTCTCTGGCGAGTTCCCTCTCCCTCTCCGCCTGAAGCTCCATCTGCATTTCTGGATCAGCGTGCAGCTCCTTCAGCAAGCGCGCGGGGCTCTGGAACAGAAGGTCCAGGCCGCCCTGACCCTCCTCCACTGGTGTCGGCACCATGCTGGCACACGGGCTGTACGCCATGTCGGATATGGTGAGAGTGCTGCACCCATCCTCTTCGTTGTCTACATGTATCTCTCTCCTTTCCTCATCTGCTCTCGTCCTATTGGCTGCCTCGTCTTCACGTCTTTCCTGACTGTGGTTTTCCCTTTCTTCTATCTCTGCTTCCTCAGGAGTGACCGACGGTTTCAGTGGGGACAGATGAACTGAGTCTTTCAAAGCCGAGAGTCCTGCAGAGGGAACAACTGGTCATGTTAATCGCTGATAAATCACAGTATTCTTTTTACACTGATATTTCAACATTTCCTGAAGGACTTATGGACATATTATCAGGATAGCTATTATTATAGCTAGGTCTAAAATCATGAGGATCTCATCATTTTATATTGTCATATCACCCAGCCCTAACTTGCTCCATGGTAAAGCACTAAGGCATTATTGACAGTTCTTTCTGGTTCTCGAATCTGATTGGCTGAGAGCCATATTCTAGTGCGATATTCTAGTGATAACAGCGCTCCTACCTTTTCGATGTTTGTATCACTCCGCTTGAAGCGACTGTCATGGCAGCCGAGCAAACCCACCATATTTTTACAAATACTACAGTTTTTTAGGCGAGAATGTAGTTGTTTAGACCTGAAATATGTGACTTATATTTAATCATAGTGCCTCTTTTACAATTTGTTTAGATGTTTTCGGAGATGCGAGCTCCAATCCGTCAGCGGCCGTTCAGTGCTCGTGTACCCATTGAGAACAGCTTCATCTCGGCCAGTGCTTTGGTAATTTGCCGCTGTCTCTTATAGTGGTTAAACATGAGATATAATTAATTTTGGGTACATAAAACGGGCAGTCTTTGGTCTTATTAATCTATTACTTGTTCCTGAGCAAATTTAATTGGGCTATGTTAAATTTAATAATTTAATGTTAGGGGCTATATTTAACATCCTGTAGAGCACTGCTTTTGTACATTAGACTGAATTGTACAATTGTGTTTATTTCCTATTGTCATTTATAATGGCTATTGTTGTTCATTTAAATGTTGTTCAATAAATATTATTTTATATAAATAATATGTTGTATTTGGTATTGAGAAAGGGTCCATTAGTGCGTAATATGGATTGAGTGAAAGTTACATTAATACGCCATTAGATGGCAGCAAAACTTTACGAGTGAATTAGTCAGAAGAGACTTTTAAATTGAAAGGGATATTTGCTAACAAAGGACGTTGTTTTAACGCGGTTATAGAAAATTCTCTTAACTGTAAAAAGGACAAATACAAAGATCGCTTTTCTCAGCGGACATTCAAACTGATTTTTTTATAATGGGTATAATATTATGGACATCGACCTGAAGAATGAATGTTATATCAGACACAGGTAATGCTCGCTTAGGCGATCTCTTTCTCTCTCTCTCTCTCTCTCTCTCTCTCTATCTCTAATACTGTACAAAATACAATGAGTTTCAATGGAGGGACTCAACATTCCTTCGTTACTAGTTCTAAAGTGACGTTTTAGAATTGGTAACGGAGACTTGGTCAAATTGTCAACTTGAGATTTGAATCCGTGACGGAAGGAAGTAGTTCTGCACAAAAGAGGGTTTTAAAGACACTCCGTTGTTATTTCTTATTTATTTACACACTTGTGCCGTCAAAATGTTGTTTAAACGCAATATCACACTCGTAGCCATGTGATATTACCTACGGCCGAATCACAGCCGTGCTGATATATAGCCATATCGCACGGCTACGAGTGTGATATTGCTCATATGTATATGTATATAATATATATATATATGTATATATATCCACACATGACCCAACACATGACTAAATAAACAAAAATGACCCACATTCATAACATTTTCTATATACAACATCCTTTGAGCCAACTAAAATATTATTTTTTGTCATTGTGGCTTGCAAATAATTGCACAGTTTAAAGCTTTTGCTCTAGTAGTGTGCATGTTGTATGTGTTTATACAGCAGTTGAGAGGCACGGCTGTAGCCTGTGTTCTTTAGACAAGTCCCGTCTAAATATAGACCCAGCTGCCTGGGTAGCGTGGATTAAGACAAGTCTCCCGGCTAAGTTGTCACTGACGTCGATGCTTCTCCATGCAACTATTCTCTAACACACACAGAGCTCTGTAATGTTATATAACATAACCATCTTCTCATTTCCCAATGATATCCTAACATACAGTACTGAAAAATAATTCACATCTCTTTACATAAAAACTAGATTGTTGGATTGAAAGTATTAATTACACATTCTGTAATTAAATAATCTGTAATTGACAAGGGCATACTAGATTTCAGGGCATCAGCATTGACAGCCACTTAACAGTGCCTGAAATATAATATTCGTCAAACTAATTGGATAATCATAAGTTATCTATTGAACACCTTATACAGAATCACACATGAGCAAGTAGATGCAGGCATGGGCAAAAAGAAGATGTCACCATAGAGACATAGAGAGCCATTTAGCCCAGGAGGATGTAACAGTCACTAGCAACAGACCAGACTACGGCTTCCATGGCAACAGTTAGATGCAACAGTAACTTAATATGAGGGTGATTTTCCAAAAGAACGTGGAAGACTTAAAAAAAGAAGAAGAAGAAAAGATGTCATTTGGCACAAAATTAGACATCCCCTGCCTTCCCCTTCAATGATTTGTCATAACAGCAATGTACAAAGAACTACATTTTTCCATTTTCTGAAGAAAACTGTTTATTGTCTGTGCAAAAATTATTGCAATTTAAATGCTTTTATTTGAAAACTGTTAATTCATTCATCACTTCTCTTTAGTAAGCCACAGTTTAATTTTAATCAAGTTTAATCATTTCATTTTGACCCAATCACTCACGTTTACATCAAAAATTCCCCCAGAACGGGATAATTTTTTTTAGTCATAGATTTTGTCTTTAGATAAAAAATCCTTTAAATTAAGTCAATATGTCATGTTATATTTTAGTCAATTTTACTCTACTGTAAATCTAAAATAACAGCCGAAAATAACATTTTAGTTTATGACAATGAAACAAAATATTTGTATAAACATTTAACAAAACACTCCTGACATTTAACAAAAGCTCCTGAAATAACATCATTGTACTACAATATTCTTTTGGTTTAGTTATTCATTTTCTGTGTTTTAGTGTAGGCTTAAATCATCATCATTACGTGCATTTTTGTCAACTCTTTAGTGAATTTTTTTATTAGTTATATTATTGACAAGCTAAACCGCAGTAGAGTTCAAGAGTTTTCTGCTGCCATAAAAGAATAGTTCACCCAGAAGTGATTTACTCATCCTCATGTCATTTCAAACCTGTATGACTTTCTTTATTCTTGGTTATTTTTAACCAAACAGTTTTGGTGCCCATTGATTTCCAATGAATGGACATTTTTCTGTAATTAATCACGATTTATTGCACCTAACATTAAAGCTTAAAATGTATTTTTATATTGTAATAATTTCACGTTCAATCTCCGAAATGAATGTAGAAACAACATAAAGACAGCATATTTTAAATATTTGATCTAACAGGTATGAAATATACAGAATTTGAATAGTTATCAAACACTTCACAGATTTCATGATTTCATAAATTATAGATTCATTTTTATTAAGACTGCAAAAGTTATTCAGTCAATAGCAGTGAGTCATTTTCTTTTTCTTTTGTTTTTTGATTAACATTAAAGGGTTAGTTCACCCAAAAATGAAATTTCTGTCATTAATCACTCACCCTCATGTCGTTCCACACTCGTAAAACCTTTGTTCATCTTCAGAACACAAATTAAGATATTTTTGATGAAATACGAGCAGTATCGGACTCCTCCAAAGACCACCACTTTCAAGGCCCAGAAAGGTACTAAAGACATAGTTAAAACAGTCGAAGTGACTACAGTTGTTCAACCTTAATTTTATGAAGTGAAGAGAATACTTTTTGTGTGCACGAGTCACCGTTCTGACGTAGAACCTGGAAGCGATGAACATAAACGACGTATGAGAATGACACAGAAGAGAAGATATTGTAATGCATTCAACACCAGCAGACCGTTGCATTATGGGTATTTGTTTGTTTTGAGTTGATTTATGCGTTATTTAAGCAAGATGGTTGGGTTTTTGCTTTAGCAAAGTTATGTGTGTTTATGTTCAAGTTAGTTTGGGTGGGTTTGGTTCATTTACCGCCTGGTTATATAAAAAGTATGGCTCTCACCGCCATTGAGAGAGATATGTACAGGAGGGACTTGGCGATCTGGCCTTGCCTGTGTAGTTCTTATTCGGTGTCGTGCGGTGTATGGGACACAAGTGCTCGTACTAGTAATTAGCATAGTACAAGTATACTAGCATAGTATATCTCCGGTTAGCCCCATGCTCTACTAAAGAACCGCCAGTTATTATAATATTGCTGAATAAAGTTATCTTTGTTTTGTTTTTGCACACAAAAAGTATTCTCGTCACTTCATAAAATTAAGGTTGAACCACTGCAGTCATGTGGACTATTTTAACAATGTCTTTAGTACCTTTCTGGACCTTGAAAGTGGTGGTTAAATAGCTGTCTATGGAGGAGTCAGAAACCTCTGGGATTTCATCAAAAATATCTTAATTCGTGTTACAAAGATGAACGAAGATCTTACAGGTGTGGAACGACACGAGGGTGAGTGATTAATGACAGAATTTTCATTTTTGGCTGAACTAACCCTTTAATGACAGACAGAAGCAGGTTTATTAGGCTGCTGTCACTTTAAGCCCTAACGCACATGAGCGGATCTGAACCGCATCCCATTTTCATAACTCTTTACATTCATTTAAAACTTTATTTAACTCATTTAACACTGTGCTTATGAGGATACTCAACAAAACGGGAGAACTCAATGTGGCCAGCACGCTGTCTGAAGCGTCATTTTGTGCGCACGAGTCGTATGTGTCACACAGACAGGAGATTCACAGACAGCGCTCCAGTACCGCACTGAGCTTGTCTTGTCACGCTTGAATGGTTTAAAAGCATTTGAATAAGAGCATTTGCAGCATTTGAATAAGAATAAGAAAAAAAAAGCTGCTGTTAATTGCGCTAAATATTTTAATGCGTTAAACTGAAAAAATTATTATTTCTCTAAATATCTTCTGTTATGTTCAGAAAGTCTTTGGAATGACATAAGGATGAATAAAGGATGACAAAATTTAATTTTTGATTTTTCAGAATGATGCAAGGTTGCTAGCCAATGAAGAAATCAAGTAGGAATCATCATTTTAGCAGTATTTTGGAAGCTTCCGTACCGGTTCCTGAGATGCGGTCTCCATGCCCAAGCAACCGCACATATACGTCTCGAGCCGTGTAGTTGGCCATGCGGAGCTGCAGGTTGTGACGTGTGATGATCTTCACCTGACAGCGCATGGCGTCCGCCCGCTCTTCCAAACCTTCATCCAAAACCGCGTTCAGAACCTCATCTGCATCCTCTTGTAGACATTCTTCAGCAACGTCTTCACAACCCACCACACTGTGCATGCCACTTCCACGCTCCTCCTGCTCTCCAAGAACCTCCATATCTGACCCCCTGCACACCTCCCTCTCAATCCCACCTCACGGCACAATGACCTTCTCACAGCTTCTGCTCGTTTGAATGATGTTAAACTCTCTCCCTGACTCTGCCGGCTGGATTAATGCTATAATACATCACACACACGCGCATAAAATGGGGTCCTGCCGGCCCCTTTCCTTCACCGGATAGCATGTCGACAGTGCTAACAAAGTAGGGGCATTAGGGGCAGGATCAGCCCAAATGCAGGATGAGCTATTTATACAGTATCAGTCATAGCACAAGGCTTTGCTAATCACAGGGGCTGATTATGGTGAAAAGATCCACTCCGGAGTACAGTACAGCTAGCAGACATCACACTCATCCTGGTCTGAGGTGTCATGCAGTTGTCCCTGAACAATCTCTTATACGTATTATACATTTCCTGTGATAGCTATAATTAAGGGACACATAAATGCACAGCCATTCACATTTGTACACTGCATCGAAAATATATATGAATGCATTTGTACCATAGTACAAATGCAGCACTTTTATAAGTCGCTTGATAATAGGGCCATAAAGACCGGTAACTCACAGGGTTGATGAATCGCTTTTGTGTCGAAGATTCATGATCTATTGAAAAAACGTATGTGATGCAGAAACATTTACAAAGCAAAAACAAATACTCATTTTTGATCTATAAATGCAGTTTGAAGCGCCTGTCTTAAGAAAATCAATGAATAATTAAGCTAGGCATCTTCTTACGATAAGGACACGCAGTCTCATGAATAACTATAAAAACACAGATGAGTCAATGATGTACTATGGTACAAGAAAATATCACATCCTGTAACGTAGACATGAAGACAAATTAACCCTCTGGTGCTGTTCAGTCATTTCTGACCAATTCTTTTTTACTTCATCGGAATGGTACAAAACTTGGTTAAGGTTTTGGCAGTTGCTATGTGAACACACACACACACACACAAAATCATGGACATGATTCAAAAAGGTTAAATGGTCCTAAAAAAAAACCTCACACTTTGTAGTCAAAAATGACCGCATTGGATATGAATGGGAGACAAATTTCATCTAGTGGAAACTTTTGGTACTGCGCCCAAACAAAATTTACTGAAAGCTCATTTTCGGAGATTTCAACCTCAAATTTGGAACACAACTTGTTTAGATTTATGGCTTTGATTTTCTTTTAGAGTAAAACATGTTTTGCAAAATATATATTTCATATACAATTTTAAAATAGTATTTTTGTGCATTTTTCATAATAAACATCATTTTAAATATAACTTTTTTCAGTTTTTGTTTGTTTGTTTCACATTGTTCAATTCAGCAATAATCTGATAAGTGTCATCTTTAAAAAGAGACCAAACTTAAGTCTATGCTCCAAAGCATTCAAGATTTATGACATTTTAAGCTGGATATTTCATTTTCAGGTCTATGCTCAAAAAGTGAATAACAGGTAATAAATGGATCATAACTATTCCATAAATATAATTTAGTACCATAAAATATAGTAGGGGTGACCGGGGATGGTTGTAACATTTTTGACATTTCTGTCTTTATCTTGTAGTTTTTTTTTAAGCTAGTGCGTTCAAAATGTGATTAAAACTAGCTATAAGTGTCAGCTATTAAATGACATAGCTGTTATCTTTGCAGCACAAACAAAAAATGTGTGGTTTAGTTTCAAACACGAGGAGTGAAATGTTACAATTCACCATATAGTCCGGGTTAGTTGTAACAGACCCTGGGGTGAGGTGTAACATTATGAAATGAGGATTATAGCAAAAAATCACTTTTGAAAGCTTTTTATTCAACTCATACTTTTTAATATAAAAATGAATAAAATGCTCATTTTACATCCCTCAATATGTCTTTCTCTTCCAAGACGTCAGGGTTGTCCAATCCTGGAGGGCCACCATCCTGCAAAGTTCAGCTCCAAGCCCAATTTAACACACCTGAACCAGCTAATCAAGATCTACTGCATACAGGTGTGTTGAGGCAAGTTGGAGCTAAACTTTGCAGGACAGTGGCCCTCCAGGACCGAGTTTGGACATCCCTGACCTAGGCATACTGAAATAAATAAACAAACAAAACATAAATACAACTAAAAATGTACTTAGGGTAGGCTGTAGGCATGTTTCATTGATGTTACAACTAACCCAGAGTCTTGTAGCCATGAATTAGCTCATCTTACAGCTAACAGCCAAAACATTGAATGAAAAATATCTACAGACACACAATAAACATAATTTAATTATGAGTTTAACTATACTGTAAAAAAATGACCATGATTTTAACGGTAAAAGACTGTAAAATGCTACGGTGAAAAACAGCTAATTGGTTTACTATATACAGTGACTAAATGTAATAGATCGGTATATTTAATCTAATTTTACGGTAAAGTACGGTTAAATTTACAGTTTTTGGGAGTGAAAATAACAAGTCATTGTATAATTTACAGTGAAAAACCGTAAATTGACATTCCCACAATTCCCTGCGTGACACTTCACATTTGATGTATTTTCATTGAAATAACTCTGTTTCTTCTTAGTTTTTCTTAGTTTGTTCTAATCAGTTATGTACATTATGGTTTTATGTTACATCTAATGTTGTTAAATTAATGTTCATTGCATTTATAAAATTTCATGTGTGTTACCATGGTGGTGTTTAGTGTTTGTGTGAATGACACTGTGCACCTTCTATACATTAATATTGTCTTTCTCAGCTTGTGAAAAAGCTGCTTGTGATGAACTTTGATTCATCATGTGATTCAGCACCACAGTGTTTGGTGGTTGTCAGTGTTTTACAAAGGTACAAAACAGATATTAGTACTTCAAAAAAGCTGGTGAACATTATTAATGAAATACGTTTTTTACTGTAAATTTAACGGAATTTTAACAGATTTTATTTTTTACGTTGCTACCGTATTTTTTACGGTAAAGTTCTGGCAACCACAGCTGCTGGTATTTTACAGTAAATTTAATGGGGATTTTTTTTTACAGTATACAAAGCAGGAATGGACTACTTGCACTGAGCCTTATGACGCACATCCGGTTTGAAATATTACGGCTCAGTTCTTTCCGGTTATATCTTTTTTCAATGCACTGTTATTGTAACGAAGGGGACTGGACGACAGAGTTAGGGATCCATGTCGTGGCTGGAAACGCTCATAAAAGCCGCTGGATCTTGAGGGGCTGAGTATTCTGTAATATAGGGAACTAGACGACAGAGTTGGAGATCCACGTGCAGGCTTTATATACAGGAGAGTGTAGTCGTACAGGCAGTAGGTCAAACACCAGCAAACAGAAACAGGAAGGCAAAAGAGTAATCCAAAAACAGGCAATGGTCAAGGCAGGCAGCAAACGATCAGCTTAAAATTAAATACTTTTCTCCTACAATTAAAATTAATGGATGGTAACATTGTCTTCTATGATGTTCAACACAAACAACTCTGAAATCTCTGAAAATTTAGTTGAGGGTTTCATGACTCTTTAATATTTCATGAACAGATATTAAAGGAATAGAACAGTTAAGTTATGTAAGTTAAGATGAATTTATGGCACTTGCCACAAAAAAAAAAAAAAACACTTAGACTCATCCTTCCTTTTCTATAAAAAACAATGGCAAACTTACAGTACTTACAACAAGTGCTTATTATGGAAATAATAGTATTCTTTAAAATAATACATTTAAGTGTGAACTGAATGTAATGTGTAATGTAATGACTAAATGGTAATTGCAAATAAATTAAAAGGTTCAATTTATTAGAACTACAAATTATAGTTCAAATTTATATTAAAAGCAATTAGCTGATCTTCAAAGAGTTTTTGACCCACTTAAGTAGGACTTAAGTACATCTTTATATGTAATTTCATAATTCTCTTGACATCTTTGAAATTAGGTTAAAGTGTACTTTAATTGTATGTCATGTATATAAATATATATGTAATTACACATTTATAATAAAGTTGTAATAAAGCTGCAAATTAGTACATTTAAAAATATAAAGTAAAACTTTAATTTTAACATTATTACAAAGTACACTAAAGTGCATTCATGTCATGAAAGTGTACTCTCTTTAAGTATATTTAAGTGACCTTTTATTTCAGTAACATTATATTATCAATATATATATTTTCTGTCCGCACTTCTTTTTCACAAGGCATGCCAAGCGGCATTGGCTGTCGTAAATCAAGTAAATAAGCAAAACAACAGCTTGCACATTCTTATAAGCTTCTCCTTTTGTGTTTCACAGAAGAAAGAAAATAATAGAAGGTTGGAATGACTAATGAATGAAGGTTAGTAAATGACAAAATGTTCATTTTGGGTTCAAATATTTCTTTAAGGCTTCTAGCAGTACTGTTGTGGTGCAAAGCAACAAAAGTGTGTAAGACTCAAAGACAATTTTAATATTTTACACCCAGAGCAGTCAATACTGTCTAATCTACCAAATCAACTCCTTGCAGCAATCAAGGCATGTCCGGAAAGATTTGAAAGCCTTTGAACGGGATGGAGCTGCAGTATCTAATAGACAGTGTAATTTGGAAAGCCAATGTGATATCTAAGAGGTGAGCCAACAGATGGTCTATTTTAATCAAAAGCTATGTTGTCGTCACTTGCTTGAGTTGTAAATTTCCCCCTTAAAAAGCTAAAAGCTACTTTAGCATTATGCTGACAGATTCATCGAACCAAAGAGAAGCCAGATTTTCAGATATGAGTCACTGTTCTCCAGGGTGGAAAACTGAAACACAGTTTGACTCCAGAACACAATCCCCAATGATTTGGTACTGCACAAAAATAAATAAGCCGACTAATCAAAGCACATTTCGCTTTTTGGAAGGAGATGCTTCATAGAGACCGGATCTAAACAAGAGTATTACTGACAGACTGGGAAGAGAGGAGCTGCAACAATGTCAAATAAGGTATTTTTTTTAACATTCAAGTATGAAAACCCATTCTAGCAGAGCCCAAAAACAAAATCAAGACTTTGAAAAAGGACATAAGAACATAGTTTTCACACAGGATGTACCTCTGAGAAGGGCCAATGTGACATTCAGTCGTTAAGACCTTGTCCTCTCCTCTGGTAACCCAATCTTTTAGGGGCTTAGTATTGATGAACCAGCTTCAGGACTCCTCACATGGACTCTACAGCTTTATCTCCCCTGACTCACGTGACTAAACCCTTACATGAAACACTCTAATCATGCTGCTCCTTCACTCTGAGTTTAAACAGTTAAGTGATTCAATTTAAGGACTTCATTAAAGCAGCAGCTTCTAACTCCGTAAGCATGTGTACTTGTGTGTCATTGCTTTAATGCACACCTCTAACAGCACAAGCCCGAGCAGGCCTCTTATTAATCACTGCTAACATGCTGTCTGCTGGGATATATTAACAAGTTTTTAAAGCTCTGATTGGAGTCTCCATAGATACCGGCACCTCATCTGCTCACTTTGAACAGATCCCTTGAGAATGGGGGGCTTTATATACCTGGCAACAACATCTATTTTAAAGGTGCACTTAATCAGTTTAGCCAGCAGCTATCATCTTGTAGCCCAAGACTGGTTGCCCACTGAAGCTAAGCAGGGTTTAGCCTCGTCAGTATCTGGATGAAAGACCTCCTGGGAAAACTAGGTTGCTGCTGGAAGCGGTGTTAGTGAGGCCAGCAGGGGGTGCTCACCCTGTGATCTGTGGTCCTAATGCTCCAGTATAGTGATGAGGACACTATGCTGTCAAAAGGCACCATCCTTTGGATGAGACATTAAACCAAGGTCCTGACTCTTTGTGGTCCAAGATGTCCTTTGAAAAAAGTAGGGGTGTAACACCGACATCCTGCCCATTGGCCTCTGTCCATCATCATGGCCTCCTAATAAATACAGTATCTCACAGAAGTGAGTACACCCCTCACATTTTTGTAAATATTTTATTATATCTTTTCATGTGACAACAGTAAAGAAATGCCACTTTGCTACAATGTAAAGTAGTGAGTGTACAGCTTGTATAACAGTGTAAATTTGCTGTCCCCTCAAAATAACTCAACACACAGCCATTAATGTCTAAACCGCTGGCCACAAAAGTGAGTACACCCCTAAGTGAAAATGTCCAAATTGGGCCCAAAGTGTCAATATTTTGTGTGGCCACCATTATTTTCCAGCACTGCCTTAACCCTCTTGGGCATGGAGTTCACCAGAGCTTCACAGGTTGCCACTGGAGTCCTCTTCCACTTCCGACATCACGGAGCTGGTGAATGTTAGAGACCTTGCGCTCTTCCACCTTCTGTTTGAGGATGTCCCACAGATGCTCAATAGGGTTTAGGTACCCTCAGCTTCTTTAGCAAGGCAGTGGTCGTCTTCGAGGTGTGTTTGGGGTCGTTATCATGTTGGAATACTGCCCTGCGGCCCAGTCTCCGAAAGGAGGGCATCATGCTCTGCTTCAGTATGTCTCTGTACATGTTGGCATTCATGGTTCCCTCAATGAACTGTAGCTCCCCAGTGCTGGCAGCACTCATGCAGCCCCAGACCATGAGACTCCCACCACCATGCTTGACTGTAGGCAAGACACACTTGTCTTTGTACTCCTCACCTGGTTGCCGCCACACACGCTTGACACCATCTGAACCAAATAAGTTTATCTTGGTCTTATCAGACCACAGGACATGGTTCCAGTAATCCATGTCCTTAGTCTGCTTGTCTTCAGCAAACTGTTTGCAGGCTTTCTTGTGCATCATCTTTAGAAAAGACTTCCTTCTGGGACAACAGCTATGCAGACCAATTTGATGCAGTGTGCGGCGTTTGGTCTGAGCACTGACAGGCTGACCCCCCACCCCTTCAACCTCTGCAGCAATGCTGGCAGCACTCATACGTCTATTTCCCAAACACAACCTCTGGATATGACGCTGAGCACGTGCCTCAACTTCTTTGGTCGACCATGGCGAGGCCTGTTCTGAGTGGAACCTGTCCTGTTAAACCGCTGTATGGTCTTGGCCACCTTTGCAATTTTCTTATAGCCTACGCCATCTTTATGTAGAGCAACAATTCTTTTTTTCAGATCCTCAGAGAGTTCTTTGCCATGAGGTGCCATGTTGAACTTCCAGTGACCAGTATGAGAGAGTGAGAGCGATAACACCAAATTTAACACACCTGCTCCCCATTCACACCTGAGACTGTGTAACACTAACGAGTCACATGACACCGGGGAGAGAAAATATATATATACACACATACTGATTAGCTTCATCACTGTCTCCTCTCCACCAGTAAGCTGGTGTGTGGTGGGCGTTCTGGTGCTATATGGCTGCTGTCGCATCATCCAGATGGATGCTACACATTGGTGGTGGTTGAGGAGATTCCCCCCTTCAATATTTAAAGTGCTTTGAGTACAGAGAAAAGCGCTATATAAATGTAATGTATATTTTGCATGAAAAACTCATAATAATAATTCAATGGGCAATAAAAAAAGTGGTCTTGGACTTTATAATGATACTTATTGCCATGAAAAGAGCATCACGTTAGATCAAATGTATTCATAGGCTGTGAGTCTAAAGCATTTTTTCTTTAGGCAAGCATATTTTTTCAAATATTTTCAATGAGAGTGCACTGTATTTAAAAAGTCTATTTCACGCTTGTGTTTTTTTCTGGTTGCCAAGAGTTGAAACTTTGGTTATCAAGGTCACTTTTTACCCAGCTGTCCAATCACAGTGGAGGAGGGGCAGGACAAATACCACACCAACCAACCATCACATACTGCTTGAATAACAACAACAGATGACAACAACAAGCACAACAACAGAACAAAATCATTTAAGGCCAGAGCAAGTACTTTACATTGTGTCAACATTTTTATATTCAGAAACAAACTATCTAAGAATTCATATACTAGTAACACTTCCACGGATATTCCACATCATAGCAACCAAAGTGTCTCAACTGGATAAAACCGCTGCGCTGCTGAAGCACTCTCAAGCGCCCACAGCTAGACAGTGCCTGGTGTTTTCAGCTAGAAAAAATGCTTTGGTCGACATACGGCATTACTAAGATAAGACTAAATTAAGTAATTTTTTTTCAAAGGTCAGTGAAAAGTGGTGCTTAAACCTTTGGATGTTGTTATCCACACCTGATTGAACTATTTTGTAGCAAAAGTGATGATCTATCCATTTAGTCGTATCCGACTCTCAGCGACCTTATGGACAAGCATTCTCCATGCTGTCCTGTCAACCAGTGCTTCTTTCAATTGTTTAATGTTCATATCGGTGTCCGATTTTATCTGTGTCGAGCCAGCGTGTTCTTTGCCATCCCTTCTTCTTCTGATTCCACTGACCATTCCCAACATTACTAACTTCTCTAGAGAGTTTGCACCTATAATGTGGCCAAAGTCAGTCAGTTGCAATATAGTGATTTCAGCTTCTAGTGACGTCCCTAGTTTTATTTGATCTAGTACTTCTATATCTGTTTTCCTGGCTATCCATGGTATTCATACAAATTTCCACCTGCTCCACATTTCGAATGCCTCGATTTTCCTTCTCTTGCCATTTCTTAATGTCCAACTCTCGCACACAAACAAGTTGGTTCTGACTAATCTGCTTTTGGAAGTTAGAGTGATATCTTTGCTCTTCCAGATGTTCCAGATCAATCAATCATTCTCTTGTAGAATAAAAAGAGCTTTTCTAGTAATATGACCATTTTTCATGTCTTTAGGGGGTTAAAGATTTTTAATTTTTACAGTTGGAAAAAGGTGTGTTTGTGGGTGTTACCATTGTCTGCTGAGGAGTCTCTGTGTTCCCTGCTGGAGCTCAGTGCTGGTAGGAGGGGCTCCATGTTCATTATGAGCTGTTTATGACTGAGTGAAGTAAAGCTTCTGCTTTGGCCAAACTGAGACCTGAAACACCCACAGAAGCAGACACAGAAAGACAAAAAATGTTAAGACATGAACTTCTAAAGTAATTTCATAAAAAAATTAAATAAAAGAGTTTGATACTATAGGTCATGTTCACAATACAAGGCATCAACACCAGACCAGGATTGCGTTTTGCAAAAGCATGGTACACTTAGGTAGAAACACAGCCCAGATTCATCTGAAATCAACATAGCCAATTAACAAATTAAAATGCAACTTTTTTTATTGTTTTATTGCCATCACTTATTTCAAATCCAAGTTTTGCCAATCATAACACTTTTGTGAGTAGTGTTCTTAATTGTACTGAATTTAAACTGGTTTAAAATCTTAAAAGCATATTTTTAAAATTGTACTTGCAGATATAATGCTACTGAAGTAAAAGACTACTTAAGTGTACTTAAAGAGAAAGTACACTTTCATGGCTGTTTCTTAACACACTTAAGTAGACTTTACAAGGTGCACTTTGTTATAATATCAAATTAAATGTTTTAGATTAAAGTACATTTTAAATAATTAAAATAATAAATAATTAAAATAATCATTAAAATAAAATTTTAACCTTTTAATTTACTATTATTTTAAATGTACTAAATTGCAAGTTCATCATTACAAATGTATAATTACAAATTTATTTAAATAATACATTTAATACATTTTCATGTATATGCAAATAACATGCAACTAAGTGTCTAAAAACATTACATTTAGTTTGCACTTAAGTATATTCTTTTAAAGTAGATCATTTCCATATTAAGTATGCTAAAGTATATTTTAAAATGTTAAATGTTTTTTGGGGTTTTTTTATAAGGGAAATGAAAGCCCATTGTCAAAAATATAATTTGTTTAATTGTGAGGGTCAGTGTGAGGATGGGAAATGGTCACAAAAAACTAAATGATAACTTTTTGGTCAAAGAAAGCTTAACTAGATTATACAGTAAGATTTATAAAACATAAATAAATGCTAAGTGTATGTTATGGCCCTTTTAAACCATATGAACAGCTCAATCCCCACAACCTTCTAACTCACAAACAGTCTGGCTGAGTGAAGTGTCGTCTAGACACCGTAAGAAAAGAGGTGGTAAGATATATTTAAAATGGATGCTGACCTGTGTACAACAGGAGGTTCTCTCTGAATCTTTGAACTGGCTTCAATCACCTCTTTAGCCACCCGGCCACTGGAATCAAATCAAACCAGAAACAATCGTTTGATCCATAATGTGAAATACAATGAAACATAAATAATACAAAAAAAGTCATATTAGCATATCTGACATATGATTTACTCCCATCAGATAAGATGCAGCCAAATCATCTTACCTGTAGCGAAATCGGCTTCCCTTGAAAAATATACTGCTGCTGGACACAGTCTTTATCTGACTTGACTTTGCACATCTAAACCACATAAATCAGAGAAATGCAATAACAGTTTAGAACTCGAAATTGTGAGAAAAAAGTCAGAATTGTGAGATAAAAAGTTGCCTTTTTTGTTTTCTATTCTGTGGCAGAAACAAGCTTTCATAGTATAGACTATGACTGTGACTATGAACTCTAAGACTGTCAGTCTGTTAGTTTCAGTTTCCTGCCTGCTGGAGGATGAAGCCCTCAACACCCTGTTCTGGATCGGGGCCAACTTCGATAACATCATCCACCTTCCAGACACCACCGGACTTAATTGGAGAGAAGTTGTCTTAAGGTGTCTGCAGAGCATGCGGTCCCGATCCAGAGCCTAGCTCGTCACCACCGCGATCGACGACGCCTGAGCACCCCGCAGATTGGAAGCTTCAGCCTTCCGCAACATTAGAGCCTATGCCCGAGGTTGGAATGGTGGAACTCAACATCGCCCCGGAGCCGAAGCACCTCAGTAAGTCTGACCAGGGGTGTGAGCTGACGTCACCGTCCATCGCTGTGGGAGTCCTCGTGGAGTTCAAGGGGATGGATGCGAGCCTCGCCCACCCCCCCACCACTGAGAGCGAGCACCGGATGAACTTACTGGACAGTTTTAGTGAGTGTGGTGAGGTAAATTCCCTATGTCCCTGGAATTCTTCCATATCTGAGTCTTCTTCGTCAGTCCTGTTATCCCCACCCAGCCTCTCTCTCCCACCACCTCTACTAACTGCCATCAAGGACACTTTATTTTTTGGGGGTTTCTGTGCCACTATTAACTTTCAGACCTCCGCCAAGCCTGTCACCCAGTCATCGTCTCCCATCAGTCCCGACGTGGCACCACATCCTCCTCTCAGTGCCGAGGTTACATCGTGGTCCTGCTGGGAGCCTACTCCTCCTGGGCGTTATGAGCCCTTGGCTCCGCCTCCAGCCTCGTCACACTCTGTCCCGCCTCAACCCGTCGACCTAGCTCCTGCGCCTACACTTCTCCTCCCCTCAACTCCGGCATCGACCATCGAGCATTCGGACTCGCTCCCTCGGACCGTCGGCTCCCCCTGGGTCGGACATCGCCAAGCCTCTGCTGCGGACTTGCGGGCCGTCCACTGCTCTCTGGCCCTCCACCCCTTCGGAAAGCCCCGCCCTCCCACAGGGTCCACCTCTGCCCTCGGTCGCACCAGTGCATCCTCTGCTCTCCAGATCTCCGCCTCAGAGTCGTCACTGCAGCTCCGTTGCGGCCGCCCAGGTCATTGCCGTTCCTTCTCCACCTCAGACTTACGTCTGCGCGGTGGGCTCCACCTCCCAAGGCTCTGTCGCCGTCGGTCATCCCACACCTTCTCTATTGTCACATGTTCCTTTGTTCAGTTTCCCGCCACTCATCTGTATCCTTGGTTACCGTCATCATTAGTTCATTTATGTCAGCTGTGTCCCATTAATCACCCTTGTTATGTTTGCTACTTAAGTTCCTCCCGTTCACTCAGTCTTTGTCCGTACAGCGTCCGTGTTTGTTGTGTTGCACCTGCCTGCTTGTTGGATTGTTCATTAAACCTGTATTCTGGATTTATTCTCTTCATCTGTGTCTGCCTTCCTGCAACCCAGCATGACAAACACCTAACCCTAACTTAAAAGTCTACTAATACTCAAATGAGAGTTAGTTGACATGTAGTTGCAAAGTTACTTACAGTTAACAGAATGTCTAAAGTGGACTATTGAAATAAAGTGTAACCTTTTATTTTAATTGTAATGCACTTTGGACATTCTGTTTTTAAATGTGCTTTAGAAATTATTGTACTGTGTGTATCTTTGTTACCAGATTATTTTACATTGTATGTCCTGTAAGCAGGACCATATGGAGTCTGCTCCTATTGTTTTTTTCTCCAGCAAACAGACTTGCAATATTCTCATTTCTCATTGCTATAAATCCATTCATCATAATTCAGCAGTTTTCCCCCCCATAATCAGGGTAGAAAAGTGTACAGATACTGTGTGGCCTGCTCATGAGAGCAGTTTGTCATTGATTGACTGATGTGTGTGTTGTTAATATGAAGACAGGGATAACTGCCAGTGTCCTTGTTTGATATGTGCAGGCCTGCTGTCATTAAAGCTCTTAATTAAAGAGCTTTCAACAGTAATGTGACACCTTTCACACATACTATATAGAGATAGAGAAAGAGACATAGAGGCATTTATATCAGGGTTGTTCTCAGGAAGCGGCGCCATTTGTGTGCCGTGTTTGTCCCCATGACCTCATACTGATATAATTACCAGGATCCAGAACTTAGTCACATTAATATATAGGTGTAACCTTGTTTAGTGTGGAATGCAAAATCTATTTTTAAATATGTACAGTATACACTATATTGCCAAAAGTTTTAGGACGCCTGCCTTTACGTGCACATAAACTTTAATGACATCCCATTCTTAATCCGTAGGGTTTAATATGGAGTTGGCCCACCCTTTGCAGCTATAACAGCTTCAACTCTGCTGGGAAGGCTTTCCACAAGGTTTAGGAGTGTGTTTATGGGAATGTTTGACCATTCTTTTAGAAGCGCATTTGTGAGGTCAGGCAGTGATGTTGGTGAGAAGGCCTGGCTCGCAGTCTCCGCTCTAATTCATCCCAAAGGTGTTCTATCGGGTTGAGGTCAGGACTCTGTGCAGGCCAGTCAAGTTCCTCCACACCAAACTCACTCATCCATGTCTTTATGGACCTTGCTTTGCGCACTGGTATGCAGTCCTGTTGGAACAGGAAGGGGCCATCCCCAAACTGTTCCCACAAAGTTGGGAGCATGAAATTGTCCAAAATGTCTTGGTATGCTGAAGCATTAAGAGTTCCTTTCACTGGAACTAAGGGGCCAAGCCCAACCCCTGAAAAACAACCCCACACCATAATCCCCCTCCACCAAACTTTACACTTGGCACAATGCAATCAGGCAAGTACTGTTCTCTTGGCAACCGCCAAACCCAGACTCGTCCATTGGATTGCCAGACAGAGAAGCGTGATTCATCGCTCCAGAGAACACGTCTCCACTGCTCTAGAGTCCAGTGGCGGTGTGCTTTACACCACTGCATCCGGTGCTTTGCATTGCACTTGGTGATGTAAGGCTTGGATGCAGCTCTCTATGCAGTGTTCTTGAGCTAATCTGAAGGCCACACGAAGTTTGGAGGTCTGTAGCTATTGACTCTGCAGAAAGTTGCCGACTTCTGCGCACTGTGTGCCTCAGCATGTGCTGACCCCGCTCTGTGATTTAACGTGGCCTACCACTTCGTGGCTGAGTTGCTGTTGTTCCCAATTACTTTGTTATGATACCACTAACAGTTGACCGTGGAATATTTAGTAGTGAGGAAATTTCACGAATGGACTTATTGCACAGGTGGCAACCTATCACGGCACCACGCTTGAATTCACTGAGCTCCTGAGAGCGACCCATTTTTTCACAAATGTTTGTAGAAGCAGTCTGCATGCCTTGGTACTTGATTTATACACCTGTGGCCATGGAAGTGACTGGAACACCTGAATTCAATGATTTGAAGGGGTGTCCCAATACTTTTGGCAATATAGTGTATTTAAAGATTTCATTGAATTTTAATTCTTGCTTTCACAATATAGATTGTTTTTTGTTTTGTTTTTTGCTTTAAAATGCTGTATGCATTTTCTGTACAACTCTATGTTAAAAATAATGATTTGAGGAGCAAAATCATAAAAAACAAAAACAAATGTAGGTTTGAATTACATTCCATATTTCATTAAGTACTTACATTGTCGCAGTAGTCCTTTAAAGTTAACAAATTTAAACTAAAAAATACAACTGTAAAATAACTGTAAATTATTTGTATTTGATCTTCAACTCCAAAAGGTTTTGTATTTAAAAAGGTTGGCACAAAAAGAAAAGAACAGAGAAAGGTCATGGGTAAGGGTTTAACTAAATACATACATACATACATACATTTCATTATTTTAGCATAGCATTAGTAATATTTTCTGAGAATGATCCATATACACCACTGTTTCAAAGTTTGAGGTTGGTAAGATTTTTAAATATTTTTGAAAGTCTCTTATGCTACAGTAAAACCAGTAATATTGTAAAAAAAAAAAAAAAAATGCTATTTAAAATAATTGTTTTCAATTTTAATATATTTTAAATTGATTCAAAGCTGAATTTTCAGCATCATTACTCCAGTCTTCAGTGTTACATTATCCTTCAGATCCTATCCTAACCAGACGCAATGCAATAAAATTCCAGCGACAAACTATCGCTGCATCCAAAATCGAATACTTCTCTACTATATAGTACGCGAAAAACAGTATGTGAACAGAGTAGTATGTCCAAATTCGTAGTATTCGTAGTAAATAGTATAGGCGAAAAGTACCCTGATGACTTACTACTTCTGGTGAGAAGTGCACATACGATAAACACTTTACTATCCCATGAGGCCACAGGAGAGGATTTGTGAATGGAGTTAAAGGGACGTAACTGACGCTGGTAGGTCATGTGACAGTAATAACATGGTGGATGTAGCACGTCTGAATTAATTCATACTACACGCATTCGTAGTATATAGAACGTACTTTTTCAGCGGTCGTGAAGTAAATTTAAATTCAAATGTAGTACCTACTCAACAGTACGTGATTTTGGATGCAACAACTGTGTCCTAACCAGACGCGATGCGATAAGATTCCAGCGATTGTCCACACCAGATGCGACGCAACTGTAAGACGCGATAAAGTCGATCAAAAATCACAGCCAATCAGAAAAGCGCGTGGGCGGGCTCTCTCAGCAAGCTCCAATGGCACTCGTAACGAAATGGATAAGTACATAATCAAATTTCATGAATATTACACCATTTTGACATTATTAAAAATACATACCGAATTACTGAAACAATCTTTGTCATAGAATACACTTGTCTGTTCACAATCAGTTGACAGTTTAAAACGTTCTTGTTTCCTTTTATTTATTTTGAAGATCTGAGGTGAATTGTCCGTTGGTGCTTTCAGTACAGCTATAAAAGACACACAGAATGATATTCAAACTCAGATTAGCACATAAACATTACCTGGGATTATCATTATCATACTTTGTGTTGTTACTCCAGCCGTGACGTCGCAGAAAAATAGAAACCGTTTCTAAAATAGAAATTGTTGCGTGTCGCCGTCGCAGCTGGTTAGGACAAAAACTCTGATTAACATGGAAAAGATGCCTTTTATCACATCGTGGCGTCGCATGTAGTTAGGACATGGTGATTTGCTGCTCAAGAAACATTTCTTAATATTATCATGTCGAAAGTTGAAGTTATGCTGCTTAATATTTTTTGTGGAAACCATTATGCATTTTTTTCAGGATTATTTGATGAATAGAGTAAAAAAAAAAAAAAAAAAAAAACACATTTATTTGAAATAGAAATACTTTGTAATATCATGCTGACCACAAACTTTGAATGGTACTGTATAAAAACACCAAACCACAAGCAAATGCTACTTAGAAGAGTGTGAAGAAGAGAGAGAGAGAGGCAGAGACAAAGAGAAATAAAAGGACGGCTCACTTGTAAAATGCCTGATTTTCCACAGCACATTTCCATAGGTGTTTACAGGCTGCTGGTGTGGAGGTGTGGAATGTCAGAACCAGTTTCTTCTGCAGAGAGATGAAAAGATAGAATGAATAAGTGAAGTGTGGAATCTTAGCAAAGGTAACAACAATCAACTTAAGTGAACGGGGAGGTAAAAGGACATAAAAAGATCTATAAATTACACAGAGATGGAATCTGAGCACAATGTCATAAATAATGAGAGCTGAACAAAATGCTGACCCAAATCTGTGTGCATGTTAGTAAGTGATGGCTGCTGAGTGTATTTGTGGGCAGCAGGACGGCTTTACCGGGAAGAGTGCAGGGAATATGAGAGTGCGGATCAATATAACACGTCATAACGGCACAGTCGGTCAGCCAGTTAGCGACACTTTGACTGGAACGAACACAATGTACACTACACTTATTAACCTTCGTTTACACTACAAATACTGCAATATGTTTTACAAGGACACATATTAGTGTAATAAAGGAGTAAATCACAAGGAGCTGTGTATCACCATGATTTTACAAGACTGTGGAGTGTTGTTAGCCACAACGAATAATGAGTCTCAAATGACCAATAAAAATACTTAAATTTATTATGATTAATAATCACAATAAACAATTAATATACAGTAGTTAATTTGCCTGTTAATTGTATGTTTACATCAGTTTAAGGGTTTGTAATAACTCAAATCTGTGTGACTGTGTATGTAAAAACTTTCAAAATGGTGGTTCATTCAAATCAGATGTTTTATAATTCAGTACTAAGGTATGAGATATGATGCTATATTGTGAATATGTTGTTATGACCTTCAGCTGTAACTATTTTCACAAGATAGCACAGCAGCCTCAAGTGCCTTTTTGCTTTTGTAATACAATTACTTCATAATAAATGATCAAGCATACAAATTTTCATCAAAGGGTTTATTCAAATTTTAGGCAATTTAATGTTCTAATCAAAGTGATTTAATTTTTTTTGTTATTTAAGGATCACATTAAAACTGTCTTGGATTGTCTTAATCTTAAAATCCATCAAAAGTGAATTATTATATGCTAACATTTTTCTTAATCTAAGTATCATACTCCTGTCTTCAGTCACATGATCCTTCAGAAATCATTCTAATTTGCTGCCCAATAAACATTTACTATTATTAATAATGTTGAAAACAGTTGCTGTTTAATATTTTTGTGAGAACCATAAATGTTTTCATGATTCTTTGAATAGAAACTATGAATATAAACTTTAAAAAACAGCTTTTATTTGAAAGAGAATAGAATGAAAAGTCTTTACTGTGACTTTTGATCAATTTAATGCGCCCTTGTGGAATAAATTAAAAAAAAAAAAAAAACATACTTACCTCAAACATTTAAATGGTAGTTTACGCAATAGCTAATGAAAATGTCTTTCACATTATAAATGTTTCTATATTGTGTTTTATCACCACTATAATGCTGTATTAACCACTCAGGAAGACATGAACTGGTTTGTAATAACCATAATATGTTAGATTAATCATCATGCATGAGAGGACAAAAGCTACATCAATGCTGTAATGAAAATATATAGCGGTATTGGTTTTCTACTGGATCAATATGCATCAGATTCCCGGTTCTCTCGGTAGCACGGTTGAGATTACAGTGGAATGAATGTGCTAATCTGGCATCCGAACTATGTGACAACCTGAGCCCATCAAATATATGTGCTGGATTATACGTCCAGGACTGAAGTGGAGGTGAATATGTATGTGTTAGGCCAATGTGACAGAGATATATATGAGGTCTGATAAAGTGCTGTGAAAAACAGAACTGTCAGGAGAATAACTACCATTAACCCTATGTGTGTGTAATCTGAGCCTGGGATCAATAGATGGAGTACTAAGCAGAACAGTGAATCCAGGAAGAAATCAATACAAACCACTTCCAGGCCGTTTAGCATCAAACTACTATATAGTGCTGTATGCTCACTGAGCTTAGAGTCACATCTTTAAAACAAAGCAAAATGTCAGAGCGCTGCCCCATTCTATGCTCAGAGAGATCTGAATTTGACATTCAACTACTCATTTGGGCTTAGAGTGGGCATCCTGCAGTAAACTAACTGTGATTACAAATGGTGTGGTTACAATTATAAAAATACAAAAATACATTTGATTGAAATTGTTATCTTTTCATGGTTTATTTCTAATGTCTGATTAATTTGAATAAATCCTTATACATATAAGTGTTAGGGTTATGTTGGTTTGTCATGGACTCTTAGTTTGCTTTTCCTTGTTTCCTGTGTTTTTGTTCCTGTTTTAGTTGTTCCATATGTTTCCCGCCACTCATTTGTTACCATGTCTACAGATTATGTTCACCTGCCCCTCCTCATTATCTCCTTTGTATTTAAGCCATCAGTTTGATTCTAGTTTTGGTAACACTTTATTTTAATAGTCCACTTGACATTCTACTAATGTCTCAGTTACTGTTGTAACCTCCATTCCCTGATGGAGGGAATGAGACGTGTTGAATATGAGACACTAGGAGTCACATTTAGGAGCCCCAAACAACTCTGACGTTTTCAGAAAAGGCCAATAGAATTGGCGTGTGGAATTTGCATGCCTGGCCACGCCCCCGGACATGCAGGTATATAAGGTGGCCAGTGTGCATCACACACTTCAGGTTTGTTCTGAGGAGCCAAGATGGCATCTCAACCCCTCAGCAACAGTTCAAGTTGTGGCAGGAGGAAAAAACGTCTTGTTCTCTCGATCAGGGAACGTAGGTTACACCAGTAACTGAGACATTCCCTTTTTTTGTTGCTCACTTCGATGTTGTGTCGAATGAGAGACACTAGGGGTCCCTATACTAAACGCCACAACTGAACTGTGTCACGAGACATGGCAGTGCAGATGCGGGTAAGGCCCAGGGTAAATGACCTCAGGTCTCCCTAAGAAGGGGGCCTTCTCTCTTCTAGGAAGAGGTCACTCCAACCGTAGGCCTCTTCTGATTCAAAAGATTTTATTTTTTTTTATAGCTGAGTACACCTGGTTGTTAACATTGGGAAGCGTTCTTCTCTTTGAGAAAGGAACACTAAGGAGACCAGAACCTACCCGAATGGGGAAGTTAGTACGTGGAAAACACATCCTATGGATTCGCCAAAAGGGAGTACTAGTGGGGACTAGAGTTTCTGGGGAGAGCTCCACCTGACAAGGGGGAGGTAATGCATTAATTAAACCACAGCAACTGGTAACAGAGCTAACTCCATCCAGGGGAAGACACTGGGTTCACTGACAGGAAAACTGAACAGTGGAAGAATACATCATATAGGGTCACCATTTGGAAATCACTACATACAGAGCACTAGCACTTACAAGAGCTCACCTGAGTAATGGTAGCGAGTTCCTCCACCAAACTCACCTACCGTAAGAGAGCTTAATGATGAAGAAGGGTGGCCCAGGATTCACCATTCAAGGGAAACTCTAACTGGACCTAAAAAGCGCACGTTACCACCTCATAGAAAGGGAGGGTGCCAACCAGTTGCCACAGTTTAACCTGTTATTACCTAAGATTTGAGACAAAACTGGTTCCATACGGAGATTACAGAAATTCACGAAGGTGAAATGAAGTTCTCACTCCCAATGGGCACAGTACACCTTGGGTCTGATAAGCCAGGAGAATGGCATCCCTGATACAGTGGGCCAGTCTCTGTTTGGAGACAGCCTTCCCCTTTTGCTGTCCTCCAAAGCAGACAAAGAGCTGCTCAGATTTCCTGAAGCTCTGAGTGTGGTCCAGGTATATGCGCAAAGTGCGCACTGGATGCAGCAAAGACAGGGCTGGGTCTCCTTCATCAGAAGGGATAGCTTGCAGGTTCACCACTTGGTCCCTGAAGGCACGTATCCAGGCCAGGGTCTCAGGACAACGATTCAGACACGATTCAGTAACGGAGAATGTTTGTAGATCCCCCACCCTATTGATGGAGGTGAGCGCAATCAGGAGGGCCGTTTTCAAAGAGATGGCACTAAGTTCTGATTAAAAGGGCTCAAATGGATCTTTCTGTAAGGCCTGTAGGACCAGAGAAAGATCTCTGGTGGTGAGAGGGGATGAGGCAAGGTCTGGGAGTATTCAACCTCCGTGCACCTCTCAGGAACGTAAAATTCAGGTCGTGCTTCCCCAAGGACCTGCCTTCTTCCTTCCTGTCTTTGCACAGTGTCTGTGCAATGAGGCTCACTGGGGGAAACGCATACTTGCGCGGGCCCTGGGCCCAGTGCGTCCGTGCCAGGGGGGGCCTCGTCAGGGAATGCCACAGTGGACAGTGGGAGGATTCCTGGGAGGCGAACAAGTCTACCTGAGCTATTAAAGCAAACACATTTTATAGAAATTCTTAATTAATGCATTACATTTTAACTAAACCCATTAGAATTTAGTCGATTAAATCTACCGTAGATTTAGTCGACTAAAATCTTATGACATTTAGTCAACTAAAACTAAAACTGAAACAATTCAGACGACTAAATCTAAATGGCAGTTTAGTCAAAAGACTATGACTAAAACTAAATCAAAATTTGCTGTCAAAATTAACACTGCGTTCAAAAGTAGCATGTATATTAAGCCCAAAATATATTGTGGTTTTTCATTTTTTGGCATTTTTTCTTTTCTTTTTTTTTCTTTTTTTTAAGAATACATTAAGAATGCATTAGGAATATAGCAAGACAAACTATTAACCCATTTTTTTTTTTTTTTTTTTAAATGTTTAAATTTTTTTTTCATGTTCAGTGACTCTTTAAATAGGCGACCATTAAAGGACTAGGACGACTTAGCTAGGTAATAAACTGCATTTGTCAATACTCAGTACAACTACAAATATTAAATAAGTTTTATGATGCAAGTTGTAATTTGTGGCCCTTTGCATTTTATGTAGTTTAAATGCGGCCCTCTTGGCCTCCAAACTTGAGTCTGAACTCCGAACCTTTACACGACAATGATGCTAAAAATGGAAAAGTTTACAGTCCCTGTTCACACGGATCCACAAAAACGACTAAAACGCTGTATTTGACGATGTAGGCCAGTAGTTGGCGATGCCACTCTGTAAAGAAACACTACATGCCTATAGACTCAATGAGTAATATGCATGTGCATGACGACAACATTTTCACAAATTATACAATAATGGTATAGTTTTCAAAAACTTGCACTTTGAAACCTCTTTGAAAACTTTCCACTCAATGTAAAATAGTGCTGAAATTAACAAAATTAACAATAGTAACTTAACCACAAAAATATGTTGTAATTATAAAAAAAAAAGCTATGCTTCATCACTACTTACATGCTAACATTTTCATATTTTACATTACATCATTAAAAATGTTTAGAATATAATTTATTGTCATATGAAATAAGAGAAATATGTACAAGAAAGGGAGAGAAGAAAACATTTCAAAATTCATAATTTTGTAATTATAAATGTTAAACACAATGCTAGGGTGCTCTAGGTGGTTGCTTAATGAGTTAACCCCTAGTCTTTATAATATTCTTGTTCTCAATGTAAGTCTATGTGATTTTTGCTAATTTTATTGTCCATGTGCAAAAAAAAAAAAAAAATTAATACCACAAATCTCTTCAATAAGCCACACATTTTGAGGTATTATTCATGTCAGTGCTGGATGAGTTAACTACAAGACTTTAAGGTCTGTTTAAATGCCTGACTCTAAGTATAAGCAATAATACAGAAATGATCCTGTGAGATTTGAGTAGCAGAACAGGTCAGCCATTGCTCAACCTCTTAGGATAGTGAACGGTCTGCACTTGTGGAATAGTGCATATCACAGACAGATGTGTGCTTGTGTGAAACACAATCACATGTCCAGTATAAGTAAACACACACACACACATCTGTTCAAGTGTGTGTGTGAACATGCAGATAGGGACAGACTTCAGTGAGAACAGCATACAATGGTTCTTACTGTTCACACATATGGTATCATCCCAGAAACTTTCAGACTTGCATGGGTGGTGAACCAGACAGATGATGACATGAATTAACCAATCACACACACAGGTTTAGACATCGAACAACACTTTAGTTTCATACCCATCATAATATGCATAATTTCAGAAGCAACTTAACAAATATGTAATACTTTTAAACAAATGGTTTTCAATGTTTTTGACTCCAGGGCCTAATAACTTTTCCAGTTTGTAATTTACTGGATATGGATTAAGTTTATGGATTTAAAAAAATATATTTTTACTCACAATTAATATCTGATAAAATATTTTAGTGCTTGGCATAATTACAAAATGTATATTCATTATAAAAATGCATAATGTTTTAAGATTTTAAGTTTTCCAAGACAGTGGGAACCCTAACAAGTGGGATCAAAAACAAACAACAATTAAAACATGAAATATCTTGATGATTTTTTATTTTTTTATTATTATTATTTTTAAGTCATTGTGAGCAAAGTTAAACATTTATAAAAATCAGTTTATAATATCTACAGTATGGCTGCACAATGGTATATAAATCAAGGTTACGATTATAATCGTGTCAGTACAGCAGTGTATTTGGATCAATTCCCAAAAATAATATTTTACGAATTATTTCAGATTTTTGCTAGCATTGACATAACTAAGAGATTTATTCTGGACAGTGTCATTGCTTAAATTGTTGCATTTTAGTTTAGTATCATGTATCAATTTCTTTCAATTCTCTTTAAAAATATTTATTAAAAATATTTATATAATATCTACTAAAAATATTTGAGAATATAGTAATAATGAGTAAGAGTAATAAATACATTTAAGGAAAACACCTTGTGCTTTTTACAGCAAAATAATATGAAGTGGCTGCCTCACACAAAATAATTTGTTGTTTCAATGTAAATTCAAAATCAAAATGAATCATTTCAATTAGAAAATCCAGTGAAATACTTAATTATGATGTTTGTCATAATTTTGCAGTCATGATAGACAATGTTGCTCATGAAATTCTTATAAACACTCTATGTTGGGCACTACAACTAAAGTCTGACTAAAATCAGGACAGATATGTGGGTGAGGAACTGTAAGGCTGTATAATAATAATAATTCATAAGTTAATCAATGGTCATGATGTATATGTTTACTCACCAGCAATGGAAAAGTGTACACAGAGAAAAGAAGACAGAAGCACATGTAAAACTAGATTTAAAGCGTGACACACAAGCAGAATGACAGGCACAGGAAGCTGAATAAAGGCCAGTTCACACCAAAAATTATTATAATAACTATATCAGTGGCCACACCAATGGCTGCTAATATTCTTTATTATCAGTGCGCACTTTAAATGCTCAAGCTTTTTGCAAGTCTGGTGAATTCTGGTTGGCTTATTATTATTCATCATTTGAAAAAAAAAACAAAGTTCTGAAAGTGATTCCAACTATATTGTTCCTCTATGTCGTTATCGTTACAGATGTGTTGTGGACACTATTATCATATAATTAGAATGATTTTTCAAATTTTATACTTATAGTTATCATTATAATTACTGTTCTTGGTGTGAATAGGCCTTAAATCTGTACTAATCGGATATCTTTGTGAAAATGTTGAGGTGAAAGAGCCGTTTAATAGGTTTTATTCTGTATAAATCATTAAAAAAATCTTTTTAGCTATTTATTATAGTAGAATGAAGAATAGGGACATGGGAATGTTAATACAAATATAAAAAACAATGCGAATGAGTTTACCAAAGATCATAAATGAATGTAAGATAACATACATTTGTGTTTATAACATCCTCATGATGTAATGTACAGCATAATGAAAGTCATAATGGTTTTAAGTCAAATTAAATTGGCGTTACATGGTAAATGCATTATGAACCATATGACTACAATGGATGAGATTTAAAAAGAAAAAGAGCTTACAAGATAATATATCCTACCTCTCTTTGCACACCGATCACATAGAATGTTTTCCCTTCAAACTTAAATTTGCTGACATCTGCCCTGCAAGAGTGAGACATTACAAATGAATTGTTACAAGTGAGACGTTCAATGCAAAAACTTCATGTCAGCAGTCATACATGAGAGAGAGATATATAGACATATAAATGATAAGAGAGAGAAAACTCTTCAAACGTCTAGCCTTGAGTGCATTCATCTGCTTGTTGACTGTGGGCCTGTGTTAACAACTGTACAAAACCTCATGTCATAGATCATGAGCGCTCACAGACTGCTCACTGATCAGCTGATGTATACTGCACCGATCGACTGGCCTTACGTAATGTCTGTGAGTCAGAGCACACAGGCATTAAACTCTGTCTGGAAACAGTTTTATTTACAACCTCAGGCTGATTTTGGGAAAGAACAGCTCCTGGTCACAGCTCAATTTGCAAGATTCATGGAACCAAATACAGTTGCAAGAAAAAGTATGTGAACCACTTGCAGAATCTGTGAAAATGTGCAAAATTTTAACAAAATAAGAGAGATCATACAAAATGCATGTTATTTTTTATTTAGTACTGTCCTGAGTAAGATATTTTACATAAATAGTTTACATAATCCATAAGACAAAAAAATAGCTGAATTTATTAAAATGGCCCAGTTCAAAAGGCCATTTGACCTGGAAGTCTGAGGTTTGTACAAGTTGTTGTATAGTTTTGAGATTGTGTTTATAGTTGTGAGAAAATGTTAGCAATCAAGAAAAACAATAACTAGACTGAAAAGTTTGAAAGACAAATTTATGCTGGCTTGTCATAAAGCCAACTTAAAGTCTTGTTTAAAAAAAACGTAAATAGTTTGGTCAGTTCGGCCAGAATATAGATGTGATTGCTAAAGTGTTGTTAGGTAGTTGCTAGGAGATTCTGGCTGGTTGCTAGGCTCTTGCTATGCATGGGGTGTTGCTAGAGTATGTAGTTGTGAACACACACAGACATTCCCACCTCTGTTAATAACAGCAACTCAAACATTGTTTGCAAAAAACAAGTTTTTGTTTTTCTTTAACTTGCACTAAAACTGTGAACTGTGAAATGAGATTTATACCATAAAACTGCTCATCTCCTTTAGTGATACTCATTTAGAAACTGTTGATGTTTTTCATATAGTGTCTTTACTTGGTGCCATGATAGATATTGAAATCTTGTTATTTATTTTTAATTTTAAACAGTATATAGATGACTACTTTGTGGTAATGCAATGTTTGTGAACACAATTGTGTATGTCAGGCCATAAATCTCCAAAAACTATGCAAAAAAGAAACAGCACGCTAGTAATAAACCAGGCATGCCAGACCTAAGAAATCTCTTGTGTGGTCCTCGAGGGAACGATCCTCTTGTTTAAGGAGAAGCATGCATACTGTGGGAACATCCATTCCTTTTTTTCCATTTAATTCCTTTAGGAGGTTTGGTATTCTGTCATTTTTGCATGCAGTAAGTCCAATAAAGATTATGCGTGATGCAGAATGCACAACTAAAGACACTTTCAATAAACACCAGGAGAACGAGAAACACACTACACTTAAACATTGATGTTCTTTAAATTCGGGTGGATTCTGATTGGCTGTCAATGCTGTTATCATTCATCAGCTGGAAAAATGGTTCTGAAAGTGATTCCAACGATTTTGTTCCTCAGTTTCATTATTGTTATAGTTGTGACATGGACGCCTCTATTCTCACAGAATTAGAACGATTGCTAAAACTTTACAGTGATAGTTATCATTATAGTCATCGTCCTTGGTGTAAATGGGCTATAAGTGGGTGTTTCTTTCCAAAATAATCGGAAAAGTGGACACTAGACTTTTTGCAGACTTTTTGCAGGCGAAATTCAGTCAGTTCAATAGGAATCCACGTGATTGGGAATTTCACAACAGGCGAATTCGCCATGTTGAGCAACAGAAAGCTTCTTGTTTTGAAAGAGGCACAATACACTACACTACACAATAGACAATGGACCTTTTTGTTACACTAAATTACACTGAGGAGGATGAGGTGGAGATGAAGAACGAATCTAAGAGTGAAGCTAATTATAAATGGTTTTTAAAGTTACCATTTTAAAAGATGTATCCGCTTATTTCCCTGGAAAACCACAAACCCTCTTGCAGTGAATCCCAGGAAAGCTGTGGATCCTGTGAAATCCTGAAATGAATTAAATCAAAGATCAGATTTGTGATGTTTAGCTACAGCCAAAAGTTGTTTTTTTTTTGCGTTCCAATGCACAGTTTCATCTTTGACCATTGCTGATTTTTCATCATCTCACAAGTGTGTGCCGTATATTTAAATGTGTCTTGTTAAAAGTTATTCAAATATATACAGTATTTTATATGTACTAGATACTAGATACAGCATATAGTAGATATTTTGTATGTTTCTGAGGCGAGTCAGTACCTTGCATGGGTGTGGGTCCACTCCATATGTGTCTAGTGTGTGCGCCCTCTGAAGAAGGTTTAACTCTGCGAGTGCAGGACACTGTCCCCTATAGAAACAATGCAATTTTACAATATAAGATCTCCAATGTATATATTAATGTTACACATACACTACAGTTCAAAATAAAAAATACAGTAAAGACTTTCACACTGTAAATAAATAAAATAAATGGTTTTAAACTTTATGTTCATCAAAGTATCATGGTTTCCACAAAAATATTAAGCAGCACAAATAGTTTCAACATTGATAAAATGTTTCTTGAGCAGCAAATGATTTTGTGATTTCTGAAGGATCATGTGACACTAAAGGCAGGTGTAATGATGCTGAAAATTCAGCTTTGCTATCACAGGAATAAATTACATTTTAAAATGCAATAATATTTCACATTATTACTGTTTTTACTGTATTTTTGATCATATAAATGCAGCCTTGGTGAGCATGAAACACTTCTTTTAAACATTAAAAAATCGTACTGACCTCAAACCTTTGAACAGCAACATACAAATAAATTTTATTTGTGCAGTTTTATTTGGTACTCTAATGGGCAGGTAGCTTCAATTTGTGTTTTTTCTCTCTCACCTCAGCTCAGTTTGGTGGATCTCCATGATCTTGCGTTCTAGTTTGAGGGACTGTTTGGGGAAGAGCTTGAAGTCGCTGATGTAGTCAGCAGGATGTTCCTCAGGATCATAGTCCCCAAGTTCAGCTAGAATAAGACAAACAGCCTTAAAACTCATCAAATTACCACATGAAAAAGTTAACAAGCTTGTGAAGACATCTGTGTATCTAAAACAAGGGACTCTCATCTGTTCCTGATCTAAGGCCACATTTACACTGCAGGCCTTGATGCCCAATTCCAATTTGTTGACTATATCCATTTTTTATTAATTTTTTTGGACAACCGGCTTACATCTTCTTTTAAAAGTGACCCATATCTGATATTTGCATTTAAACTATATACTTGGTGAAACAACCCAAGGTATCCTACTGACCCGGAAAAGCTTAGTCCAAAAAGGAAGTAAAAATGGTGAGATTTGCACTGGACGCTGATGAAATGATAATACAAGCTTTTACTTTCCGCACCATCTTTAAAGGTCAGCAAAGCATTGGGTTAAGCCTTCATTCTTCATTGAAAAGAGTCATGTGATCAAGGGTGGAGTTATTCCCACCATTGCTTTTCCAATGACGTGCGACTCGCATAGACGGGAATATTCGATCCGTCCACTTACATGGCAGATTCAAATGCACATATCCGATTAATATCAGATTTATTTCCACATATAAATGAGGCTTATAACCGATCGGAGAATATCGGAATCCATGTGCTTTTTTCCTGCTTACACGATCGTGGGTCATATTCGATCTGTGCCACATATGAGGAAAAAAACGGAATTGGGTCACTTGAACAATGTAATGTAAATGCGGCATAAATGCGGTTCATATCCATTAGAATCTCTCTTTGTTTGAGCAGGGAAATATGTATGAGGTTTGAAATATGACTGCTCATTAGTTAAAAAGCATCCAGAAGAAAATTTATCAGGAACACCATGCTACTGTAGCTGTCAATCAAATAATTCTCAAGCTTTGGTTACATAACAAAATGTAATGAAATGTGTGATTGGTTGTAAACGTTGGATGAAGATGAGTTTGTATTCTTACCCTGCACTATACAGGCTCCAAGATATGCAGCATCAGCGAACGGGCATAAAAGCCTACCGTGGTACACGTCTCTTTTCAACTGCAGGTACAGAAGGTACCTGACACAGAGTAACAACAAGAGAGGAGATATATAAAAAGAGCGTCAGTGTTATTTCACCATGAAACATTCACCATGGATGCTATCTCTTTGGCTGCATTCACATGAAAACCCCTGTGAAAAAGAAGTAGCCTACTTTACTTCACTTTAGCATACTTTCAAAAGAGCACTTATTACGCAAACAATACAGTTTAAAATAATATACGTATGTGCAAACTTTATGTTTTTGGACACTTTCGGATGCTGGAAAGCAGAATTTGTGTACGGCATTCAGGCTCAGGAGATGAAACAAAGACTGCTTTTTTCCTCTTTGCAGCACAAGAAGGTGTAACGCTTGCACAGCTTCTTGCTGTAAAAGTTCTATTCAGTTTAGTTGTCATTTTGTACTTGTGCTTCTGTTACTTGAATTCCCTTTCAGTTTAGTCCCTGATTACTCTTTAGTTAGTTGCTATGGTTACTAATTCTTTGTTACTGATTAGTTTCACCTGTGTCTTGTCTAGTTTCCTTTATTTGTAAACGTAAATGTACTTTAAAGGAAAACTTAATTTGACATAATTAGAAAGTGCAAATTTTAAAAGTGTAATTAAGTGTGTTAAGAAACAGTCATGAAAGTGTATTTTCTTTAAGTACACTTAAGTGGCCTTTGTTTAATTCATATTATTTTTGCAAGCACAGTTTATTAAAAAATATTATTTTAATATTTGATGTACCTTCGAGTGCACATTCAGTACAATTAAGCACACTTCTTTTTCACAAGGGAAGCCAGATTACCCAATTCCCAATGTTAAATGTGGCCCATATCAGAGACTGGTCTGAATAATCAACTTCCTGAATTAAATGTATGCGTAAGACCCAATATGTTCATTATAATATTATCAACAAATATTATATATATATATATATATATATATATATATATATATATATATATATATATATATTATTAAAATAGATTATTATTAAAATTATTATTATTATATTATTATTAAAAAAAAATTGTTATTATATTAAAAACAAGAACTTCCAAACTTAAATCTATGCATTATTATTTTAACTTTTAACTTGTAGTTACTTTTCATTGGTACCGTTAAAAGCAGTTTATAATACAGTATTTTAAACAAAATGTAAATTGTATGTAAATTCATAAATTATTTTATGAAGTGCAAATCATGTGCACAATAATGATTATCAAGTTAGAGTCTAGACTGACACTGAAAATCACTTGAATTCTATTCAGGCTGTTCACACTGAATTTACAAAAATGTCATTTTTGCTGTTTGGATCTAAAAAAAAACTACCCATGTGAGGGACAACTGCACAACCAGTTACTATAGAGGTCTGTCCTATAGATCAATAAGCACAAACACATCAGTAACAATAACAGCACCCCAAAATCCCACTGAAATGTGTGGAACATCTAAAACAGCAGTTTACTGAACGGATGCTTTGTCTCAAAGTTTGACAGCTGTAGAATGGCCTTCTAGTATCGCAATTGGCTGGTATTTAATAAAAATAAAATGTTGATGCCCTTCAGTTCTGGGATCATCTTCTGATTTTCAGAGCAGAAATGTCTACCAGATAGTCTGTGCTAACTGGCAAAATAGCCCTGCTTTAATACATTAGCATTACTAGGAACTGAGCGCTGAACACTACTGTTTCTTTAAGAAATGTTACATTTGTAAGGCCTAAAAATAAGTGATACACCTCACACAGGTAAGTCTGAACTGGCAATGACATTTAAGACGGAATACTGACATGTACTTTAAAATATAACATAATCCCTATGAGAATCTTTACTTCATTTTTTTAAAAAGTACCAAAAAAGTGCATTTGGTTGTGTTCTAGGTATGTAGGAGCTCAATATTATTTTTTAAAATCATGGTCAAACTTGAAAATGCATAACGGCTCTACATTATTTATAATATTCTTCCAAGTCGATGCATAAAGAAAAAAAAAAAACTAGTGCAAAGGGAATTTACAACCTATTTCACTTCCCTTTGGAAAAAAAAAGTGCACTTTAGCATACTTTAAAAAGCGCACTTGTTATGGAAATAATATACATTACTTAAATGCAAACTGAATACAAAGCTTTTGGACACTTAATTACATGTTAATTGCAATTAAATTAAATTGTATTATAACTTAACTATATTAAATGCAATTAGTTGAACTTTAGAGTGCTCTTTCAACCCACTTAAATAGGACTTAAATACATCTTCATATTAACTATAATATACTTTATTGTCTGAAACTTGTAAGTCATGTATTTAAATATACACTATATTGCCAAAAGTATTGGGATACCCCTCCAAATCATTGAATTCAGGTGTTCCAGTCACTTCCATGGCCACAGGTGTATAAATCAAGTACCTAGGCATGCAGACTGCTTCTACAAACATTTGTGAAAAAAGTTCCAGTGAAAGGAACTCTTAATGCTTCAGTGGTAGCTGAATTCTATTACCCGATAGAACACCTTTGGGATGAATTAGAGCGGAGACTGCGAGCCAGGCCTTCTCACCAACATCACTGCCTGACCTCACAAATGCGCTTCTAGAAGAATGGTCAAAAATCCCCATAAACACATTCCAAAACATTGTGGAAAGCCTTCCCAGAAGAGTTGAGGCTGTTATAGCTGCAAAGGGTGGGCCAACTCCATATTAAACCCTACAGATTAAGAATGGGATGTCATTAAAGTTCATGTGCACGTAAAGGCAGGCATCCCAAAACTTTTGGCGATATAGTGTATTTGTAATTACACATTTGTATTGATGAAGTTGCAATTTAGATACATTTAAAATATGTCAACTTTAAATTTAATACTGAATATCAAATGTTAAAATTATAATCAAGTACTTCACATGTGCTTTAAGAAGCAAATTTAAAGTATAATGCAAGTGTACATTCAATACACTTAAGTGCACTTCTTTTTCACAATGGTAATGTGACAAATTTCCAAGAGAAACATGATATTCAAGGAACAAAAATAATTAGGGTCGACGGAAGGACTTGATTTTATTTAGTGAAGTCATTTCAGAGGTGGAGTAAGTTCTTTTACATTTGATAAAAGATTATAAAAACTTTTTTTTTTTTTTTTTTTCATTGGAATAATGTGAACTGATCACATAAGAATCACTCACAATAAGAATAACAGGTTCCATTTGAATGGTGATTTATGAAGTTTATATGACAGAACTGCAATGAATTGGCCAAACATTTGCATCTGCTTTTGTGTACTTGCATTTCCATTTTCGCCATTCTCGCTCTTTGTAACCCACTGCACTCAAATCCATTCCTTACATTAAATATTAAAGAGAGAGCTGTAGGAAAAAAATATAGATGTTTTCCGTGTCAAGCTGAGTTTTAAAAGGAAAAACTCTGGTACAGAGCAGAAAATAGCATGAACGGACACATTAATGCATCTCTTGTCCATCTCAAAACTTTCCTTTCTCTTTCACAGGATGTAACCATTTAACTCTGACAATCTGGGCTCCCCAATACTCTCACACACATACGCCTCGCACTCTCTAAAGCTTCTGTCTGGCCACAGGAACATTGTCGTTTTCCAGCGCACAGAGAAAGCGTGGAAGATCAAGAAAGACAAATACATTTATCTTGACAGTTCAGATGGTGTACATGCACTGAGCACCATGTTTTGAGAGCAGCACTAATGATTTAGTCACACTAACAATCTGTGAGTGTGTGTTTGTGTATCTATGCAGATGTCTGTGCATGTATGTGTGTGTGTTTGAGAGAATTAGCGAGATGGAATCAAAGCTTGTGTTTGGAACGTTTCTCTCTGATAAGAGGAATATGTGACACACATTGACACTGACAGTCTATTCAGGATGTTTTTGCTTCCTTTTGAGGAAAAAAAATCCTATTAACATAAAATTGAGAAGCTGTTTTATATTCATTTATGGAAAAATAAGGATGTCCAAAATGATGAAAAGAAAAATCTTTTTAAAATCTAGTTAAATACATAAGTTCTTACAGTTCTTGCCTAATTAAAAAGTTCTTGAAATCTTTGTAATAATGTTGGTATGATAGTATTGTTATTAATTAAGTATAGCCTACACACATTAATATGAACTCAAATTAACCTTTTATTATAGTTATACATTTTATTATAATATCAAATATAAAACATTTTAAAACAGAAATAATATTTTTATACAGTATATAAAATTTGTCTTTGAGTTAGGACACACAGTGGTACAGGAAGTGAAGTGAAAGAGAGTTGTCATAGTCATGTTTAGTTTCATTGTCTTGTTGTGTTTATGTTCTAGTCAAGGTTGTCCTTGTTATTTGTTTTGCCTATTCTCTAATTCATTATTAGTTGTAATGGTTTCTAATTAGTGCTCACCTGTTCCCTGTTCCATTAATTATCGTCCTCTGTGTACTTAAGCCCACTGTTTTTTCTGTTCTGTGTCTCTATCAGGGTTCTGTCACTTGTGTCTAGTTTATTTCTTGGTTTTGTGACAGAGCTCTGACACTCCCGTTTTTGTCCTGTCTTTTCTCTGTGAGAGTACGGTTCTCGAGCCGTGCGCTCTTTTTTCTGCGTGTCTTGTTTCATGTTGGGAGAGTGGCGTTCGGATCCCGGCACTCATGTCTAGTTTAGTTTCGGTTTCGTGTCAGGATTCGGACACTCACGCTCACTCTTGTCTTTATTGTAAGCGCACGGTTTGTGTGTCATTTTACTTGCCGTTCACTCTTGTCTCGTGTTTTGTGAGCGCCTGGTTGGTTTTTATTGGTCAGGTGCTCTTGTGTTGTCGTGTTCTGTGTAGCACGTGGTTTGTTTACACCTGCCGCATGCTTTCATGTCGTGTTTTGTGTGAACAAGCAGTCTGTGACTTAGCTCACTGGCTGCCTGTTCGTGTTATGTTTTGTCTTATGTGAACACGGGGCTTATGAGTTCTCATTGGCTGCGTGTTCATGTCTCGTTTATGTGCTTATGCTTTTGTCGTGTTTGGTGTGAGCACAAGGCTTGTCATGTGTTTCCTTGTGCCATGTACTCTCATGTCTATTGTCTTGACCCCGCCCATCTTGTTACCTGATTATTGGTTCATTTGCCCTACCTGTTCTCCCTCATTACCTGCCTTGTTTGCTCTCATATTTATTCTCCTTGTGTTTGCAGTCCTGTGCTGGTTCGTCGTCGTATATTCCCTCATGTATGTGGTTTCAAGAAGTCAAGTCAAGTCGAGTTGAGTCAAGTCTAGTCTTGTTTTCCCCCTTGGGGTAGTTTTTGTTGTGTTTCGTTTTATTTGTATTATTCAATAAAAGCCCATTGTACTGCGATTGAGTCCTCGCTCATCCTTCCCTCACCAAACCTGACAGTTTTGTGTTAACGTTATGTTTTTATGTGTAGTGTTTAATGTTCTGGAAGTTTATTGAAAAGTATCTTTATTCATCTTTCTGTGTCATGCTACACTGCAAAATGTGACAGAACGCCAAAACCAAGAAAGGATTTAGACTGCAGAAAAGAGTATAGTTATGGATATAACTGTGGTTTGCTTCCTCGAGTAGAGGGATCGCTCCTTTGAGGATCACACAAGGGACTTCCTAGATCTGGAGTGCCTCCCCCACTACCCCGACCACTTGCTTTGCGTATTCTTCAACATCAGCCTCAACAAGCGGTCAAAAGCAAAGCAGTGTCTGTCCAGGTGTTTGAGCTGACATCAGCGTCTGTCGTCGGGGGCATATTAGTGGAGTTTGTCTGAACACACTTCTGTCACTGAAGTGCATGAAATGAACTGGGTTATTGAGTTATTATTTAATGAGCTGATGAGAAAATATTTGCTGGTCTACTGTTTCTGATGGTCTTGTCCAGTTCCAAGTTGTTTCAGTCTCTGCTGGTTTAGTCCAGTTCTACGTCATACTTGTCTCCTGGTTCAGCCTATTCCCAAGTCTTCTTCGTCTCTGTTGGTTCAGCCCAACCACTAGTCTTCTTTATCTCTGTTGGTTCAGCCCAGTCCCACGTCGTCTCAATCATCGCTGGTTAAGCACAGTTTCAAGTCGTCTCAGTCATCACTGGTTCAGCCCAGTTTCACTTCATCGCAATCTTTGCTGGTTTAGCCCAGTCAAGTAACCTGTATTTATATAGCGCTTTTTACGATGCAGATTGTGTCAAAGCAGCTTTACAGTGTATATAATTTTGGCTGCACAGCAGCTCTTAAAGAAAAAGGTGTCAATGCAGGCAGATGCAAAGTTGAATATCAAATGTCAAGTGTCCCCGACTAAGCAAGCCAAAGGCGACAGCAGCAAGGCTTAGTCAGGGGGCCAGTTCTCCTCTGGCAAACAGTGCTTTGTTACGATTCAGGTAGCTATCATAAGCCCGATAGGATCGCAACATTCAAAGTATTTATTTCAGGTCAATCCAGTTGAGGATCGTATTCATCACGCTGGTATGGACGGTTTGTTGAGGAACTGTGCCACTGGCTGTCGTGTCGATGAGGCCTAGTTGACTCAATCTCGGCTGATACTTCAGGGGTGCGTTGTGGTCGTGTCAAGGCGTAGGTCCTCAATCTCACCTGGATACGGCCCGGATCCGGTTGACTACGGTAAACCTCGGGATAAACAGAAAGACTAATATTAGCGTAGATGCCGTAGATGTAATGCGTACATCTGATGTTATAGGAAGTGTTCCCGGTTCCGGCTGACCTAATTTATGTGCCAAGTCATCTTCATCATCGCTGGTTAAGCCCAGTTCCAAGTCGTCTAATTCATCGCTGGTTCAGCCCAATTCCACATTGTCGCAATCTCTGCTGGTTCAGCCCAGTTCCAAGTCATCTTCATCATCACTGGTTAAGCCCAGTTCAAAGTCGTCTCAGTCATCACTGGTTAAGCCCAGTTCCAAGTCATCTCAGTCATCACTGGTTAAGCCCAGTTCCAAGTCGTCTCAGTCATCGCTGGTTCAACCCAGTTCCAAGTCGTCTTCATCATTGCTGGTTAGCCCAGTTCCAAGTCATCTCAGTCAACACTGGTTCAGCCTAGTTTCAAGTCAGCTTCATCATCGCTGGTTAAGTCCAGTTCCATGTAATCTCAGTCATCGCTGGTTCAGCCCAGTTCCAAGTTGTCTCAGTCATCGCTGGTTCAGCCCAGTTCCAAGTGATCTCAGTCATCACTGGTTAAGCCCAGTTCCAAGTCGTCTCAGTCATTGCTGGTTCAGCCCAGTTCCAAGTCATCTCAGTCAACACTGGTTCAGCCTAGTTTCAAGTCATCTTCATCATCGCTGGTTAAGCCCAGTTCCATGTAATCTCAGTCATCGCTGGTTCAGCCCAGTTCCAAGTCGTCTTCATCATTGCTGGTTAAGCCCAGTTCCACGTCATCCTCATCTCTGCTGGTTCAGCCCAGTCCCAAGTCGTCTTCTTCTCTGCTGGTTCAGCATAGTCACAAGTCGTCTTTGTCTCTTCTGGTTCAGCCCAGTCCCAAGTCGTCTTTATCATTGCTGGTTAAGACCAGTTCCAAGTTGTCTCAGTCATCACTAGTTAAGCCCAGTTCCAAGTCATCTTGGTCGCCTCTAGATTAGCCCAATTCTTAATTGTCTTCATTGCCACTGGTTAAGCCCAGTCTCAAGTCTTCGTTGTCCTGCACCAAGTCTCCTTCATTGTCCAGCACCAACTCTCATTTGTCGCCATCAGATCTGCCCAGCTCCAAGTCTCCTTTATCTTGGATGGTCCCATTCAGCCTCCCTCTCCCTCCTACTTTGCCTAAGCCATCCAGTTCCTCTGCCTCACCTCTGCTGTCTCCCTTCAGTCCCTCAGCTCCTCTGATGTGGTTCTGCCATTCTGCTGGTTAGTGTGGTGTAATGTCATGGTCATGTTCAGTTTCATTGTCTTGTTGTGTTTATCATGTTTATCATAATCATGGTTTTCCTTGTCTCTGTTTTGCATGTGCTCTAGTTATTAGTTGTCATGGTTTCTAATTAGTAATCATCTGTTCCGTTAATTATCTTCCTCTGTGTATTTAAGCCTGCTGTTCCTTCTGTTATTTGTCTCGGGTTAACATTATGTCTGATGTGTAGTGTTTGTGGGAGTTTATTAAAAAGTATCTTTATTCGTCTCTCTGCATCACGCATATTTATTGTTGGATTACGCTACACTGCAACCCATGACAAGAGTGAGGATGACAGAATCCGAAAGGACCACAAGGCCATTGACTAATTTGATAATTGATAATATTTTTTAAAGAATTAAAAATAATGATTCTAAATATGCCAAAGCTCATAATAAGATTTTTTTTCATGCCTTTGAATGAGAGCTTTTATCTTCATTATGAACTCAGGATGGTTACATAATCTACACATTTTTCCACAAAATGATTAAAAAGAGAAAACAAGTCTGAGGTCATATTTTCTCTTGTGAAACAAAAGTGTGCTTAAAAGGCCACTTTAGTGTACACAGAGAGACACTTTCATGACTATTTCTTAACACACTAAAGCACCTTAAAAGTACACCTTGTTATAGTGTCAAATTAAAAGTTTTACTTTAAAGTTAATCACTATGTTTAATAATCTTTTGTCATGATTTAAAGTACTTATTTTGATGTGTTGAGTAACATACTAAAGCACATGTAAAGTGCTTGATTATAAATGTAACTGCATTGTGTTGTTTAATATTACATTTAAAGTTAATATATGTGCTAAATTGCAACTTCATCATTACAAATGTGCAATTACAAATATATTTAAATACATCATATACAGGTTTCAATTGAAATGACAACAGAATAGGGGTGTAATGATACATTGTTATATTGCAATATAAAAATGCAATGATACGTATGGTTGATGTAAACGATATGACTCACAATATAATTAGCTTCATTCAACAGAATATATATTAGTTTATATGCTTAAATGCTTGTCAGTACAAGACAAAAGGAGTAATTATGAAATTACATATACATATACATAAGTGGATCAGAAAAGCACTCTTAATTTGAACTGATACTATTGCATATAAATCTATAACAATATTAACTACAATACATTCATTTAATTGCAATTAACATGCAATTAAAGGTAGGGTAGGCAATTTTGGAGAAGCTAGCAATAGCAAGCTAGCTTTGAAAGCATTAGATCCCGCACTCCCTTCAGCGCGTCTCCAAAGCCACGCCTCCTCCAAAACACATGAACGCACACAGCCATAGCAGATTCTGCAAAGCGTCACGAGAGATGGAGTTAAATTACCTCATGTCTCAAAGCACATAACATTACAATAATAATGAATGTAAACAACTTACAGAGCCTGGACTTGTACCACCTGACTGCTGCAGATTTATTTTGGCACTGATAGTGTTGCCAGAGAAATGCATAAATCCAAGTCCAGTACGGAACGTGCTAATGATGTGAGATGTCTGCATGAGCAGGTGCAAGGACGTATGGAAATACTTATGTTGACAGGCAGGTATGACATCTTATCACTGCATTCGAACTGAATGCAAAGGTTGGACTAACATGTCCTGAGACTTCCACAGAAGATATATTTTATATTTTTTTAATATTTAGACCACTTCTATTATTGATTGCTATCAGGATATGAAAAGAGTTTTAGCCAGAATAACAAAAAGTGTTTATGAAAATAATTGCCTACCCTACCTTTAAGTGTCCAAAAACATTACATTTACTTATGTATATATTTTTTTCTGGCCTCGCCAGTGATTACAGTAATGAGAATTTGGTGGTAAATGTGCTAAATTCTGAAAATAATAGCACAATTATATATATATTATATATATATATATATATATATACACACACAGTATCTCACAGAAGTGAGTACACCCTTCACATTTTTGTAAATATTTTATTATATCTTTTCATGTGACAACACTGAAGAAATGACACTTTGCTACAATGTAAAGTAGTGAGTGTACAGCTTGTATAACAGTGTAAATTTGCTGTCCCCTTAAAAAAACTCGACACACAGCCATTAATGTCTAAACCGCTGGCCACAAAAGTGAGTACACCCCTAAGTGAAAATGTCCAAATTGGGCCCAAAATATCAATATTTTGTGTGGCCACCATTATTTTCCAGCACTGCCTTAACCCTCTTGGGCATGGAGTTCACCAGAGCTTCACAGGTTGCCACTGGAGTCCTCTTCCACTTCCGACATCACGGAGCTGGTGGATGTTAGAGACCTTGCGCTCTTCCACCTTCTGTTTGAGGATGTCCCACAGATGCTCAATAGGGCTTAGGTACCCTCAGCTTCTTTAGCAAGGCAGTGGTCGTCTTGGAGGTGTGTTTGGGGTCGTTATCATGTTGGAATACTGCCCTGCGGCCCAGTCTCCGAAGGGAGGGGATCATGCTCTGCTCATTCATGGTTCCCTCAGTGAACTGTAGCTCCCCAGTGCCGACACTCCCTTCCACCATGCTTGACTATAGGCAAGACACACTTGTCTTTGTACTCCTCACCTGGTTGCCGCCACACACGCTTGACACCATCTGAACCAAATAAGTTTATCTTGGTCTTATCAGACCACAGGACATGTTTCCAGTAATCCATGTCCTTAGTCTGCTTGTCTTCAGCAAACTGTTTGCGGGCTTTCTTGTGCATCATCTTTAGAAGAGACTTCCTTCTGGGACAACAGCCATGCAGACCAATTTGATGCAGTGTGCGGCGTATGGTCTGAGCACTGACAGGCTGACCCCCCACCCCTTCAACCTCTGCAGCAATGCTGGCAGCACTCATACGTCTATTTCCAAAACACAACCTCTGGATATGACGCTGAGCACGTGCCTCAACTTCTTTGGTCGACCATGGCGAGGACTGTTCTGAGTGGAACCTGTCCTGTTTCAGGGTCTTGGCAATTTTCTTATAGCCTACGCCATCTTTATGTAGAGCAACGATTCTTTTTTTCAGATCCTCAGAGAGTTCTTTGCAATGAGGTGCCATGTTGAACTTCCAGTGACCAGTATGAGAGAGTGAGAGCGATAACACAATATTTAACACCCCTGCTTCCCATTCACACCTGAGACCTTGTAACACTAATGAGTCACATGACACCGGGAGAGAAAATGGCTAATTGGGACCAATTTGGACATTTTCACTTAGGGGTGTACTCACTGTATGTTAAGTTATTTTGAGGGGATAGCAAATTTACACTGTTATACAAGCTGTACAAGCACTACTTTACATTGTAGCAAAGTGTCATTTATTCAGTGTTGTCACATGAAAAGATATAATAAAATATTTACAAAAATGTGAGGGGTGTACTCACTTCTGTGAGATACTGTGTATATATATATATATATATATATATTATTTCTTCTTATTTTGGAGTGAAATATGACCCATACATGTTCTTGACAGGTTTCGTGAGATACACTGTAATGAGATCACATTGGTTACCTTGACATGAAAGAAGCTACAGATCAGTCGTTCTGGCTTCAGCAGCAAAGCAAACATGCTCTTTCCAAATGAAACTGGAACAATCTGCCTAGGAGGCGTTTTTAAAATGCAAATCTCTTCCAGAGAATCCTCCATCTCATATACTTGACTTGAGCAATTCAGAGCTGTTTATACTGTGACTGGCCGGGGTTGTTTTTATGTTATTCCAATGCAATTTGAACATTAGATCAGAGAACTGTTACCTTGTCAGCTCTTCCTTGATCTTGATTGGCTCCTGAGGGTAGAACTTCACCCTGAAGCACATAGTGTATGGCTGCTGACCTGAAAACAGCACAACATCAACAATCAGATGAGAGGAAAGGCCACTTGAGCACAAGCCAGTAAATGTGAGACAGATTATGCAGAGAACTGTAACCGAGGGCATGAGGGAAGCTAAAATGATTATATTAATCCATGAGATGAGGGAAACCCTCTGGTGAAGAATGAAATGAAGTCTTCAAAGATAAACGTAATGAGTCTGAGAAGTTTAAAGCTCAGGGGAAAGACTGATTTCATTGACGTCACTTGTCTACAATCTCTCTCTGTCACTTTTCCGCTACGTGTTCATTCACCTTCCTTCTGTAATTCTACATAAAAGTTTTTTTTGTTTTTTTTACATTTTCTCAATGTGAGTGATGTTTAAAGGGTTAGTTCACCCAAAAATGAAAATTCTGTCATTAATTACTCACCCTCATGTCGTTCCACACCTGTAAGATCTTCGTTCATCTTCGTATTTTTCTGGACCTTGAAAGTGGTGGTTAAATTGCTGTCTAAGGAGGAGTCAGATACCTCTCAGATTTCATCAAAAATATCTTAATTTGTGTTCCGAATATGAACAAAGGTCTTACAGGTGTGGAACGACATGAGAGTGAGTAATTAATGACAGAATTTTCTTTTCTGGGTGAACTAACCCTTTAACCTATGTAAAAGTGCGGTCACATTGGCAAATGACGGCAAAAAAGTCCATTGTCTATAGTAAATAGCCATGTGAGATGCGCAGTTTACACATTAGTCACTTTCAAACCAAGCAGCTTAATGTTGGTCAAAGCCAAAAAAAATCCATCTGACTCACTTGAACCCATTTGCGAAATATGCATTGGAAAATGTATCCACCTTATGCAAAATTCCCACTGGAATTCATTTTGTTCACAAAAATTCACAAACAACAGTAAATGTGACTTGCTGCCAACTTGAGGGCAAGAACGAAACAAATAAAACTTACATTTCATCTGCTTCACTACTGGTTTGCTCGGGTCCAACCAATGCTGTAAAAAATGACAAGAGAAAGAAATGATTCACTGCTGTGCAAGTAAAGATAGTGACAAATCAAAAATGTTTATGGTCAGCACTTTGGATAAGCATCCTGCTCAGGAAATGATCATAAACATTCCCACTGATGAACCCTCCCATTTTCCTATAACGGCCATTAATATAACAACATAAATGACTGTAAATAATTCACTACAGTGCTGCTGGGAGGTTTTCTGCTCGACTGAAGAAACATTGTTGTACATACAGTAGGGTAAAACCCCTTGGTGGGTTGTCATGGTAACTTTGTTCAGAATTTAAAGCCAGTATAAAAGGCTACTTAAGGATGAAATATCTACCTTGGTGACAGTGTAGAAATAAGTGCATGTAAGATTTGTGAGCGTTTACTCTTCAAAAGATTGGGGTCAGTAAGATTTTTTATTTATTTATTTTTTTTGGTAAGAAATTAATACTTCTATTCAGCAAGGATGCTTTAAATTAGGGATGCACCGATGCCATTTTTTAAGGACTGAGTACGAGTACCGATACTTTTTTCTAGTACTCGGCGATACCGATGCCTATACATTTATTAATTTCTCTCTCTCTCTTTTTTTTTTTTGATGTTGCATTTTCCAAGCAGTGAGACTAATGAATGTAAGACAGCTTCTTTATTATTACTCTAATGAAAAAAGTAATAATTTTTATGTGCTTGTCACAAACTTAAAGAGCAAAAATTTCAGTGTCCAATAACCTTCAAAGGGCATAATTACCAATATATATATAATTGTTGTTATATAAAAATAAATTTACAAACAAATTACAAACAATACAACAAATACTATAGAGATACAAATTAAATACACTTGTTTTTCAGATACAGTAGGTTTATTTACCATGTATACATTTATTTAACATCTTTTGTTGTTTTATTAACATTAATGACAAATATAGGCTACGGTCCCTTTAAGACCGAATCCATGTTTACTGACACATATCCTGTTTTCACCCAAATGTTTATGTCGACTTAAAGGTCCCATGGCATGAAAATTTCACTTCATGAGGTAAATTTAAAAATAAATTTACAAACAAATTACAAACAATACAACAATTACTACAGAGATACAAATTAAATAAACTTGTTTTTCAAATACAGTAGGTTTATTTACCATGTATACATTTATTTAACATCTTTTTGTTGTTTTATTAAAGTACACATGAAATCAAAATTGACCTTATTTATTTTGTTAGCTCAAATTGCTAGTTTTGTGGTGAACAATTCATTCGTGCAAGTCAATCCAAAATTGTTTGGCTTCCTAATATTTAATCAAAATCTGAAAATGCTATGAGCGAGAGATGGAGAGGAGGAGCGCTAAAGTAAAACCCTGCCCTCTATTCAATATTCCTTTTCACTTGGAAATACGTCACAACACTGGTTTGCAACTTCCGGTTCACGCGGACTTTAACATTAATGACAAATATAGGCTACAGTCCCTTTAAGACCGAACCCATGTTTACTGACACATATCCTGTTTTCACCCAAATGTTTACGTCGACTTAAAGGTCCCATGGCATTAAAATTTCACTTTATGAGGTATATACGTCCACCTGGACAATCTTTTATTGTTAAATTCACCATCCTAAAGACAACCTGTCCCTGTTTTATTCACCTTTAATGCACCGCAACGCAACTGCCACTGTGCAGCGGCCTCACAACGTCACGCTTACAGTATGTGTGCCTGCCTCGTTATATTACTGTTAGATATTTTTAGTATTCATATAATAATAATAATATATGCTTGCTTGTTGTCTCTTCAATTCCTGTCTTTTGCACAATAGAATATAACATATGAAACCTACCTTACAAATATATTTATATGAGTTACAGTTAAAGTAAGATATGCCATCGCAGTTGTTTAGATCATTGTATATTGCTCGTAATTGTAACTGCCTGCATATTTTGTCATGTATTGTTTTTCATGTAAACAGATTTATAGATTTTGTCGTCCATGTACAGTGTCATTGACAAGGGTATTAGTTTATGAATTTGATCACATTTTAGCACCGAGATTATAAAATTTTAAAGTTAAGCAATAGCCTTCACACCAGCAAGAGTGTTTTCCCCAATATTAGAGCGACTGCAGATGTTTATTGAGCTGTTGCATAAATCAGTATAGCAATAAGTTAATTTTTAGTGTGTTTTTGCACTATTTTGATGAAAGGAGTATCAAACAAAGCCACAGAAGAACAGCGTCGCTCGTCTCTGAGCAGCACAGCAGTGTTTCGTTAATGAATTCCCGATTTGAACGAGAAGTTTGAATGAAAGACTCACTCGTAAAGACAGTAACTTGCCGCCACCTACTGGCCATTTAAATTCATATTTCTATAACATGGATGGGCAATATCGGTCCTGGAGTGCAGAGTTTAGCTTTAACCCAAATCAAACACACCTGAACCAGCTAATCAGTGTCTTCAGGATTATTAATACTATAGACGGGCGAGGTTTTTTATTTATTTATTTTTTTTATTGGGGTTGGAGCTAAAGTCAAGTCAAGTCACCTTTATTTATATAGCGCTTTTAACAATGCAGATTGTGTCAAAGCAGCTTTACAGTGATAACTGGTATATAATTGTGGCTGCACAGCAGCTCTTAAAGAAAATGGTGTCAATGCAGGCAGATGCAAAGCACTGTTGAATATCAAATGTCAAGTGTCCCCAACTAAGTAAGCCAAAGGCGACAGCGGCAAAGAACCCAAACTCCAACAGGTGACATCAGGTGGCAAATAACTCTGCAGGACAGTGGCACTCCAGAACTGAAGTTGCCTATCCCTGATCTATAATTTTGTTTTTAACGCTATATTTAAAACATGAATCTTATAGTATTGTGCAATTATGTAGTTATGTAAATAAACACAATACGTGTGTGAATAAATTACTGCATATCAAATCCAACTGGTTTCTGTAACTATCTCCTCTTTAACACTCTGTAGTCAATGCAGAAATGATTGTCTCGAACATTTGGAAACGCAAGAGCAAAGAGAAAAACAGCACAAGCACACAAAAGAGTAAAATATGAGCAGAAAATGTAAGAGAGCACAAAGTACAGAGTAATAAAAGCAAGGAAAACAACTTTTAAGAACACATAAACACAAGTTTAAGATTTGTGCAATATAATTTTAACTGTGTTTAATATTTTGATTCATGCTTGTTATTTTTTTAAATGCGCTTTTAATTTTTCGATTCACGCTTAATATATTTTGATCCGTGACCACGTTCTTTACCATTCTGATCATTTTGCATTCTTTTTTTAAGTTTGTGTTATATATTTTTACATGTGTCTTTACATTTTTGATTTACGCTTATTATTTTTTGATCCGTGACCACAATACTTTAGGCGGGAATCTAACCCCATACACTACTGGTCAAAAGTCTCTTCTGCTCACCAAGGCTTAATTTATTTGATCCAAAATACAGCAAAAACAGTAATACTCTGAAATAATTTTTACAATTTAAAATAGACTGTTTTCTATTTTCAGCATCATTACTCCAGTCTTCAGTGTCACATGATCCTTCAGAAATCATTCTAATATGCTGATTTGATGCTCAAGAAACATTTATGATTATTATCAATGAAAACAGTTGTGTACAATTTTTTTTTTTCAGGATTATTTGATGAATAGAAAGTTCAAAAGAACAGCATTTATCTGAAATATAAAGCTTTTGTAACATTATAAATGTCTATACTGTCACTTTTGATCAATTTAATCATCCTTGCTGAATAAAAGTATTAATTTCTGTAATAAAAAAAACTGTTTTCAACATTGATAATAATATTAAGAAATGTTTCTTGAGCAGCAAGAATGATTTCTGAAGGATCATGTGACACTGAAGACTGGAGTAATGAAAGCTTTGATCACAGGAATAAATTTCAGTTTACTACATATTCACATAGAAAAGAGTTATTTTAAATTGTAATTAATATTTCACAATATCACTGTATATTTTGGATCAAATAAATAAAGCCATGGGTGAGCAGAAGAGACTTCTTTTAAAAACATTCAAAAATCTTACAGTTCAAAAGCTTTTGACCGGTAGTGTACTTCTGTGGTTATTTTGGTGAAAGTAACTCAAAAGTAGTGTAACGTATTACAATTCAGAGACAGTAATATTGTAATGTAACTAATTACTTTCAAATGACAGTAACTAGTAATACATAACGTGTTACATTTTGGAAGTAACTTGCCCAACTCTGGTCCTTAAACAGAGAATTATTGAAAAGAAAATATCTCCCTTTGCATTGAACTTTGAGCGTCGTAACTTTGCAGATGTTGTTTATGCTCAAACAGCAACATTACACACTAACTAAAGTTAAAAAAGTGAAATTATAATCAACCACCCCTAGAAACTTTATGAGTGTTGAATGTGTAGTTACCCTTTGTTTCTCTGGATCCACATATCTGATGCCAAAGTAATCTTTCTCCAGCAGGCTGTAGTAGTTACACACATGATCCAAGAGAAACTGCCCTTTAGTATCCCTCTGTGGAAAAATCAAAAGGATAAAAATCAAAACCAAACCAAATCATTAGAGCAGAGATTTAAGATATGTTATAATAGTGAGCCTGCCAGTTCTCATGAATATATTGACAGTGTATCATAATATTGACTGTTGACTGTATAAGTTCATCGATTTACAACAGGGAAAAAAATACACTAATAAATCCTTCACTGAATGAACTCAGTGAATCCATCAGAGCTGCTACTGAATCAACATTTGAATCTCTCACTGAACCACAAGTAATTATTTTCAGCAGTGTCTAACTCCAAATGAATCTAGAAATGTTTTATGTTCTTAAATGTTTGTGAATCTTAAATTAGTATCATTACTGACTGGTTGTTCATATGTGTAATTGAAAATACATTTACAATTTTTGCAATCATATATAATTTTGATAAGAATTGAATCTTTAAAACATAAAAAAATAAAACAAAATCGTATATAATATGGTTTAGGTCCAATTAGGGGTTGCAGGGGTGGACAGGCAGCTCATTCTGCACTAGCGTGCAGTGAGTGATGATGGGTTTATGGTCTCATACAGGATAGTGTCTCTGTCTGCTTGACCGAGCAGCTCTGGTTCAGCTCTGATGACCATCGGCTTTTTGACCTTGCTGTTATTACCTGTGACGCAGGCTGCTATAGCACTCCTACTGTGTGAACTACATCTCACTGAGGGGGCTCCAATTCCACTACAGAGGCACTATACAAACGATAAAGACTGGGCTAGACGGTCTTACTGTACGAAAAACATCTTTCATATAGTTTTAGTTTCTAAATATTAATGAAAAAAAAAATTTAATGTCTCTTTCTGCACATTTTTAAATGTGAAATGTGGATCAAGCACTACACTGGACAGAATTAAGCAGAGAATTTCTCACATCATTACATATCTCTTCTCTTACAATGACAGAAAGAACTGCATTTGGTAACACTTTATTTTGTCTATTACATGTTACATGTGCTTACTTTAGTAATAACAGTAAATTATACATTATTACAACCAACTTACTCCTAACCCTATTCCTATAGTAAGTACATGTTGTTAATTAATATTACTCAGTATAATTACACTGTAACAAGAACACCTTAAAATAATGTGTAACCCTCCATTTTTACATAGAACTATATAATACATCTGCATCCTTAGAAATATGAGTGGTGTTTGCCTGTGCAAAACCCACTGCCCACAATGATATGGTGTTATTTGTCGTAGGGTGTTGCTACTGTATGTGCTTGTTAAAGGTTTCTGAATGATTGTTAGTGTGTCGCCACAATAAATGTGCTACTTGTGGGTGCTAATGTGTTATGAGTGGTTGTTAGTATGTTGCTACAATGCTAAGGTGTTATTTGTGGTTTCTAGGGTGTTGCTATGTGGGTGCTAAGGTGTCCTGAGTGATTGTTGGTGTGTTGACACAATGCTATAGGGTGTTGTTTGGTGTTCTGAGTTGTAGTTAATGTGTTGTCACAATGCTAGGATGTTATTTGTGGTTGTTAGGGTGTTGCTATGGGGTTGCTAATGTGTTTTGAGTGATTGTGTGTTGCCACTATACTAGGGTGTTATTTGTGGTTGCTAGAGGGTTGATTTATGGTTACTAAGGAGTTCTGAGTAATTGTTGGTGTGTTGCCACAATGCTATAGGGTGTTGTTTGTGGTAGCTAGGGTGTTGCTATGTGGTTGCTAAGAGGTTTTGAGTGGTAGTGTGTTGCCACAATGCTAAGGTGTTATTTGTGGTTTCTAGGGTGTTGCTATGTGGGTGCTAAGGTGTCCTGAGTGATTGTTGGTGTGTTGACACAATGCTAGGGTGTTATTTGGTGTTCTGAGTTGTAGTTAATGTGTTGTCACAATGCTAGGATATTATTTGTGGTTGTTAGGGTGTTGCTATGGGGTTGCTGATGTGTTTTGAGTGATTGTGTGTTGCCACAATACTAGGGTGTTATTTGTGGTTGCTAAAGGGTTACTTTATGGTTACTAAGGAGTTCTGAGTAATTGTTGGTGTGTTGCCACAATGCTATAGGGTGTTGTTTGTGGTAGCTAGGGTGTTGCTATGTGGTTGCTAAGAGGTTTTGAGTGGTAGTGTGTTGCCACAATGCTAAGGTGTTATTTGTGGTTTCTAGGGTGTTGCTATGTGGGTGCTAAGGTGTTCTGAGTGATTGTCGGTGTGTTGCTACAATGCTATAGGGTGTTGTTTGTGGTAGCTAGGGTGTTGCTATGTGGTTGCTAAGAGGTTTTGAGTGGTATTGTGTTGCCACAATGCTAAGGTGTTATTTGTGGTTTCTAGGGTGTTGCTATGTGGGTGCTAAGGTGTTCTGAGTGATTGTTGGTGTGTTGCCACAATGCTAGGGTGTTATTTATGGTTGTGTTGTGGGTGTTGCTCTGGGGTTGCTAAGAGGTTCTCAATGGTAGTGTGTTGCCACAATGCTAAGGTGTTATTTGTAGCTGATAGGTTGTTGCTATGGGGTTACTAAGGGGTTCTGAGTGATTTGTTGGTGTGTTGCCACAATGCTAGGATGCTATATGTGGCTGCTAGAGTGTTGTTACATGGTTGCTAAGGTGTTCTGAGTGATTGTTGGTGTGTTGCTAATCCTAGGGTGTTATTTGTGGTTGCTATAGTATTGCTATGTCCCTATATTACTCTGAGGTGCGTTTCCAGTACCGTGATGTAACTCATGGCATCACATTTTGATTATTAATCGGTTTGAAATTTTTGTCTGATTTTTATCTAATGTCAGATTATTGATGTACATAACGAACATTGTATCAGTGGTCTGACACTATTTTTGTTCTCTGTTGTTTTGCTTTATTTACGGATATTCAGTTCAATTGCAAGTTCCCTCTTACGTCGTACTCCGTAAGAGGGAAGCAACTGCAACTTTCAGATGCCATCTTTATTTTTTTAGCTCAGCTGTCACAGAATGGAAAACACAGGATTGTGGGATATCAAAGGCAGTGAAGGAAATTTATGCTGCCTTCAAAAATCGATCAGATGAAGGTATCTCAGGAGACAGGAAGTGAAGCTAACATTGGATTCGGACATGCCTTGATGCCTTCCTACCATGAAATGCATCCTGCAAAAGGAAGCATTTATAAGTTTTCGGACACAGTCCATGTCATACTAACAAGAAACTATACTTCTAACCACAGGATGAGAGCTGTAGTTCCAACCACACAACTTTGCAAATGTTCGTTGAAACTGTGGTTTCATAACATAAACTATGTTATTAACAAGAGAACTTTCAACCATAGTTGGCTAATAATGTTTTAGGAAATGGAATCTGTGATCCCGTTCTTCAGTGTAAATTTTTGGCCCATTTTATCATCAAGGTGAAAATTGTTTTGAGGGTACATTCATGTCTGTAATTAGAATGAGAATGCACTAAATAACACAAATTTTAGGTTTTATTCAAAATGACTAATCCTATGTATGAGCAATATTAATAGTGATGCTTGCTTTAGCAAACACCTACAATGAATAAGCACGCATGCATGATAGAGAGAGAGAGGCAGTATGTGGGAGAGATTATCAATTATTAAGGAGTCTAACGAGATGACAAGTTTAAACAACACAACCACACTGCATTGCTGCTCTTTCTTTAACTCTCCATCTTCCAAAATCCCTCCAAGATTCAGTTAACGTTAGCAATGCCTCTGTCAGCCGCTGTAGACTGAACAAGCAGAGTTTAGGACCGTGAAAGCTTTGCCCTAGATAAAATGTTCTGTAATTAATACCCGTGCCATATCAATTATGAGTGCGTCTTCCTTAGATCTAAACGACCAATGTTTGCTAATCCAGAGGTCACAAGGATCCGTTCATATCATTATGCAGAGGATGACACAGAACATGAGCAAAACAGGGAAGAGTGAAAATTAGTGAGAGATTTACGTGAGCAAGAAAATCAGAGGGCACTTTCTTTATGCAGAAAATCAAAGTAACCAAAAAAAAAAAAAAAAAAATATGATACTGGAAAAGGCAGATGTTAGTATTCTACTTGAGCAGCTGATCATGTGTGAAAGACAAACCTCTTGTCGATTCCCATTAACCCCTAATTTTCTCAAAATGGTTTAGCCTGTCCTTGGCCCAAATGCATAGGAAGGACTGGTCAATGTTAAAGGCTTGGAGGTACGGTGACGTAAATATATATGTGCGTATATATAGCAAATCTTATAGGACCCACCTCATTCTGAATTCACTAAATTTTTGCAGTGCAACAAGAATCAAACAAACCTAATCCATGAGGATGCTGTTCAGAAAAAAGAAATAAAGTCTCATATTGTCTCAAATATGGGATGCTATTTTTATTGTTAAAATCATATCTGTCTGTCAACTTAACATGTCAAAATAATGTGATTAATTTGCAAAATTTAAATTAAATGGATAGATCACCCCATCTGCAGAACACAAATGAAGATATTTTGAAGAATGTTTAAGCTGTTTTTATCCATACAATGAAAGTCAAAAGATTCCAAAAGTTTCTAGTTCCAAAAACTATAAAAAAATGTGTAAAAGTAATCCATGCAACTCCAGCTGTTTAATCCAAGTCTTCAGGTGCGGTCACATTAGGAAAATTTTGTGAGCAAAAAAGTCTGTTGTCAATAGTATTATGAAGCACAACTCAAACAAAAGGCATTTTTAAAACAAGCAGCTTTCTGTTTCTCAGTGAAGCAAATTGTGAAATCTGCATAGGGAAATCTTACATGAAATTCCCAATCATTTGGAATACTACTGAAATAACTGAATTTCGCCCACGAAAACTCGCTGAACCACATCAAATGTGACCACATTTTTCAGAAGCAATACAATCATGTTGTATGATTTGTATGCCGAGCAAAATTTAATTGGTCATCTCAAATCATCAACTCATCTTTAGCTGTCAAAAACATCAAACCTCATTGATTTTTGCATGTCACATGACACATAAAGTCATTATGTCATGACATAAACACCAAGGTATGATACCTTTATGTCTTTTTTTAGAGCTTGAAACTTTTGGACCCCATTGACTTTCATTGTATGGACAAAAACAGTTAAAAGTTCTTCATATATCTTCTATACTATTCATTTAATTAAAAGGTTAGTTCATCCAAAAATGAAATTTCTGTCATGAAATACTCACCCTCATGTCGTTCCACACCCACAAGACCTTCGTTCATCTTCAGAACACAAATTAAGATATTTTTGATGAAATCCGAGGGTATCTGACCCACACATAGGCAGCAACGTCACTGCACCTTCTGACGTCCAGAAAGGTAGTTAAAACATGGTTAAAATAGTCAATTTGACTACAGTGAATCAACTTTAATGTTATGAAGTGATGAGAATTTTTTTTTTCGTGCGCAAAAACAAAACAAAAATACAATTTGAACCGTTGTCATACATAGTGAACTCAGTGCAGGCTTCCTTGTTTACGTTTATTGGCCGGATCCTGTGTCAGCATCACATGCATGAATCGTGCTGCTCACATGTTCAGCCTCAGCCAATACTGAGTATGCATTCGGATGTAAACAAGGAAGCTTCATGACATTACGTTTGAACAACTGTAGTCGCGTTGACTGTTTTAACCATGTTTTCAACTACCTTTCTGGACGTCAAAAGGTGCAATGACGTTGCTGCCTATGTGTGGATCAGATACCCTCGGATTTCATCAAAAATATCTTAATTTGTGTTCCGAAGATGAACGAAGGTCTTACGGGTGTGGAACGACATGAGAGTATTTAATGATTTTTGGGTGAACTAACCCTTTAAGCTGACCTGTATGTAAATTCCTTAATAAGGAATTGTTCTACCATCGAAGATGTTCAAGATTGAAGTACCACCATGAACTATTTTTAAATGGACATATTGTCTAAAAAACAAGGTGCTCATTGCGTGAGACACTTAAAAACATTATTTTTGCAATTTTATTTAGTGACGCCAAGTGCAGATTCAGAATCCATTTAACAGTCATCCAATATTGGTGTGGATCTGACCCTTATGACCCACACAACATTTATGCCTATAATGAGAGCAATCTTGAAACCATAGAAGCATTTCTCTGTTCGCCCTCTAAGCCTGAGTACAGGAAAGTGGATTATGCTGACGACAGGTCTGATGTGAAACTGACCTGGTGTGGTAAGACGATGCCTTTGTCCAAGTCTTTCTTGTGTTACTGTTTACATCTCATGCTCAATTCATAATTAAAGATCTAAACATATTCTAAATATGACAGCTTCATTTAATCATCAGCTCCTACAGCTGTCTTGTGCGTTGGAGGGAAAAGTGGACTTTGATGCGTTTAATGAATGTTTCCTCTTTGCATGATTTACTGTGCAACATAAATCCATGTGCAATGACTAACATTACAGTTCAGTTGACAATGCTGTTTTGAAGTCTACCAAGTGACTTTTATGATTATGCATTTAGACCTGCAGTCTTTATATATCATTTGCTGTATATCAATAATTTCTGAGAGCATAAAGAAATTATTAATGCGCACGAATCTTGATGGGATGTGACTGATTCGAAGATGGCACGATGTCACAACATCAATTATCACAGTGTTATTGAGAATGTTGAAAAGGTCGAGTTGAATACAGAAATTAGACATTTAGGAGGACTTATTTACGACGAATAAAGTCACGTCATGCCAAAAAAAAGGATGTTTTAACTATTTATTGTAAATTTTCAAAGATTAAATTGATTGATTATACCGATTATTAATTAGAGTTTGCATTTTAAGAGTAAATGATCAGTAAAGGATAAGTTCACTTTCAAATGAAAATTAGCCCAAGCTTTACTCACCCTCAAGCCATCCTAGGTGTATATGACTTTCTTCTTTCTGATGAACACAATCTGAGTTATATTAGTAAATATCCTGACGCATCCGAGCTTTATAATGGCAGTGAGCGAGTTTGAAGCTCAAGAAAGTGCATCCATCCATTATAACAAACTTCACACAGCTCCGGGGGGTTAATAAAGGCCTTCTGAAGCGAAGCGATGCATTTGTGTAAGAAAAATATCCATATTTAACAAGTCATAAAGTAAAATATCTAGCTTCTGCAAGACCGCATTCCATATTCAACTTACGAAAAAGTACTTTTTACGTAGCGTAAGTGTTTTGAACTGCGAGAGGCGTTACAGTTTCTTCGTAAGTTGAATACAAACTCATCGCTTCGTTTTAAAAGGCCTTTATTAAGCCCCCGGTACGTTTATGATGGATGGATGCACTTTTTTGAGCTTCAAACTCGTTCACTGCCATTATAAAGCTTGGATGCGTCAGGATATTTACTCAGATTGTGTTCATCAGAAAGAAGAAAGTCATATACACCTAGCATGGCTTGAGGGTGAGTAAAGCTTGGGCTAATTTTCATTTAAAAGTGAACTAATCCTTTAATACTGCTTATAAAGCCAACAGGATGGAGAAGTTTGCAAATGTGGTACTTTTGTTCTTAAAGTGAATGAAACTGAACCAATCACAACTGTTTGTGTTTGGATCATAAAACATTTAGCCTATTCATTTTACACTGACAGCTTGAGTGAATTTTCGTGTTGTTTTCTGTGTTCCCTTGCGAAAAAGAAGTACGCTTTAGCATACTTTTAAAAAGAGTACTTACAGAAATAATATGATTTAGTTTAAAAAATACTTAGATGAAGTAAAACTGAATATAATATTTTATAACACATAATTGCATGCTAATTGCAGTTAAATGAAAATGCATTATAGCTTAAATTCATATTAAATACAATTAGTTGAACTTTAGAGGGCTTTTGACCCACTTTACATCTTTATATGTAATTTCATAATTCTATTGTCTTTGAAATATGGTTAAAGTGTAGTGACAATTATTTATGAAACCCTAAAATATACTTTTTCCCCCCCATATAGGACAATGTAGAGTAAGAGGAAAACAGGCTAGGGAAATGAGGGAAAGAGACTGAGACCCAGGCCGGAACCGAAGTTCAATGAGTTTCATGGGTTGTAATACACTTTTATTCCAGCAGAACTGCTGTGAGTGACAGATACAAGTGTGTATCAGTGTGGGTTTGTGTATTTAACAGGTCATATATCCCCAATGGCCAAACATGCTGTTGTCTCTTAAAATATCTATCACACACACCACACACTGTCACTGCACTGCCTCAGGCTAGTGATGTACAAACTGAATGGGAGGACACTTCATCACACACACACACATACACACACACACACATACTTGTATATGTGGTTTACGGGGACTCTCTATAGACATAATGGTTTTTATACTGTATAAACTGTACATTCTGTCACCCCTAAACCTACATTACCCCTAAACCTACCCACCACAAAAAACTGTCTGCATTCAAAAAAAAACACTGTTTAGTACGTTTTTTAAGCCATTTGGTTTATGAGGACACCCATGTTATTATACACATTTGTGTCCTCATAAACCATGTATACAAGATCATACACACACACTTACTATCTAAATAAGGACATATCATAGACCTTTATTTTTTTATAGCAATAGTATATATATATTGAATATAGAATATTGACTGACCCTGCCCTACCACCTTATTTAAAATGAAAAACAAATGATTTATTTTATGAATTCCACATTTCCACAATGAAATGTGTCTGAGCCAAAGAACAGGAACAGCTTGTGAAATAAACAGTGCTGCAGTCTCGACACAGACGCACACGCTCTCTTTGAACCGCAGCGGTTATACATATGCGCTGCACATCACTGAGACATCATTCAGCACGAGTGCAATGACGTCATTCATTTACACCCCTCCTGCTCCCCCTCTCTCTCCTCCTGTTTTATGATCTTTTTCTTTCTTCAGTCATTCTTACACAAAAAAAAGAAAAAAGAAAAAGAAATCTCATCAAAGGGCATAGAGGAGAAGGATATGAATAGCATGAGCACTATTTATAGTCTCCGCCACAACACCACCTTCTCTCATTCTTGCTCTCCGGACATTTATTGATGAAAAGACGGAATGAGAGAAGATGAGAGATACATTTTTGCAGATGGGGCGATCTGCATTCGGTGTAATACAAAAATAGAAATGTTTAATCGATGATGACACTGCTGCATATTTAAGAACAGCAAAGACATTGAGTGGAGAATTTTCAATGTGACTAAAGCACTGCTTAATAACTCTTACAAAAAAAAGTGCTGTGGTGGTGCCGTGATACAGCGATGGTATCCGATGGTAAAACCATGGTACTTTGATATATCATGGTATTGAATGATTAGCATTTTCATACTCCAAAAGAGCATTCAAAGGTGTCCAAAAGATACGGTAATATCGGTAACACTTTGGTATGGGGAACACATATTCACTATTAACTAGGACTTTTGCCTCAATAAACTCTTAATTTACTGTTTATTAATAGTTAGTAAGGTTGTTACTGTAGCGTTTAAGTTTAGATATGGGGTAGGATATGGTCATGCAGAATAAGGCATTAATATGTGCTTTATAAGTACTAATAAACAGCCAATAAAACACATTAAAGTGTTACGTAATATCATGGTATTTCTTGTTAGTGAATATATATTCATTTATATTTCTAAGTATCACTTTCCAATTATTTTCCTTTAACTTTTCTTTTAACAAGTGTTTCGGCTTTACCTTCTTTATAATGGTTTCCAATTTCCATTATCCATCCCTTGTTTGATAGTGTTATTTTAGTATTATGTATATACTATAATAGTTTTTTTTTTATATATATATATATATATATATATATATATTACTATTTAGATTTTATTTATTTTATTTTAGTTTTAGTTTTTATTTATTTCCCCCTAGTAATTTTAGTGCTTCAGCTTATAAATAATTACAAAGAATTGCAAGTAACACATTGAATTAAAAAGGAAATTTTATATTTATATATAAAATTGTATAAAATAATAGTTACACTAAGTTACACCTGAAAAACCTAGTGAAGACTAGTCAAGATACTATAAATAAAAGCCAATTAAGACAGCTGTGCATAAATACATGTGTATTATCAAGAAATTAAATATAGCTATCAAATATATTCTTTTACAGTACCATATACCATAGTACTTAATGATTACCATATTAATATAACATGGCATTTAGATTCTGCAAAGGTAATTCAAAGAACACCATGGTGCTGCTATGGTGCATGTTTAAAATACCTATTACTGAAAGCCGTTAAAACAGAAATTATAATTGGCTATGAAATTATGAAGTTCCAGCTTGGGAAAAACTATATTAAGAGGCAGCCAAAATGTTCTAAGTGACTTCATTTTGTCCAGTTTTGCCTATGCGAGGAAGTTTAACAGCAGAAGCTGAGCGCAGCATCAGTAGCACATGAGTGATGCAGCAGCCACACTGAAGAGCATGATCTGCCTTAATAATGCAAGAGCTATCTGTCCTTCAGACACTGAGAAGACACGCCTGAGCCAACACTGAGAAATGACCCAAAGAAAACACACACATCCGATTTACTTTAAGACAGAAATATGCTTATTATTACGCTCTGACTGACCCAGTAAACTGAGCATAACTTGACATGGTTTCAGTCAGTCCAAAACAGGGAGAAACAAACGACTGTTTTTGATTAGGACCAGTGTATTTCTCATGACTTATAACTAAAATACACAGCCTAAAAGATCTATGACAATCTAAATCTTTAAAATGAGTTCATGGATGTTTCATGGCAAACATATAGATTTGTGAAAAACATTCATTTTTATTGTATATACAAAAAGAGTTTTACATTTTCTAAAATGTTAACATTTTTCTAAATTCTGATGATTCTAGGGTGTTGTGTGTGGTTGTGAGGGTTTTCCTATGTTGATAAGGTATATTTTAATATACTTCTTTGCAGTTGCTAAGGTGTTAAGGTGTTTTGGGGATGTTAGGTGGTTGTGTGATTTCTATATCAGTACAGAAAGTGATGCTTGCCCTAGCAAACAACAAAAAGACATATCACAAGTGTTGCTATGATATGATCAAAAATACCTAACATTTCAACCTACTTGTGAATGGACTGATAATGTCAAAGGCTATATTCACAAGTTCTATATGTAATCATTTATTAACTTTTTGACATTATTATTAACGGGGCAACTTTTTGAGCAATGTTACCGAGTGGTGAGCAACAAATTTTGATCTAAAGTATCCAGATAGAAATTTGTTGACCATTCTCAATGGGAAAGTGCCCAAGCAACATTGCCCAGCTACATTGCTCAAAAAGTTGCCCCGTGTATCATCACCTTTAGAGAGATATTTAAAGGGACATGGTAATGGGGGGAAATTACATGAGAGGAAAAATTATTTTTTCCATGCTAAATTTCCATGCTTTTGCATCAACTCACAAAACTTTTGCCTTCCCCCAAGAAACTTTGCTCACAAAACCTTTGTGTTCTTCCAAAAAATTTCCGTTTGCAAAACTGGTGATGGAAATACTATGAGGTTGGATGAAAAACTCTATATCAGTGCTTTAGTGAGCGAACACAGAGTTTCTCGGGGGAATGCAAAAGTGTAGAACAGAAAAGTTTTGTGAGCGCAAAGTTTCTCAGGAGAGCGCCATACTTCCACAAGAGAACACAAAACTTTTGCAAGCAAACACAAAGTATCTCAGAGAAACGCAAAATTTTTGCCAGTCACTGCAAAGTTTCTCATGTGTTTCTCAAAGTTTTACAAAGAACACAAAATCATTAAAATATCATTTTTCCTCCCATCTCATTTTTCTTTTTCATTTTTTTTTTACATCACCATGTGCCCTTATGGGCTCCCTAGATTATATTTCATTCTTAGCCACAAAATATTGCACTTTTGGTTAATTTCAAGGTACGTGGTCATTTACCATGTTTTTCTCCTATATATCACATGAAATTTGTTGTTCACCAAAGTGATCACAGCCATGCTAATATTTAGACCAACGGCGTAATTGTGATATGACATTTCTTTTATACAAAAGCTTAATAAACGAGAAGTTAATATTAACAAAATTACATTTTACTTTGTCTATTTTTGCCAATAAAAACAGTTCCTAACAAAGTCAAAGCAGCAACACATAGTAGCGCTTTTTCATTCTTAAATGAATCAGTGTTATGAAAGAATCAGTTGAGTGAATAATTCAATGACTCACTCAAAAACACAGTCACTTGTCGCCACCTACTGGCGTAACAATGTAAACTGCTGAGTCACTGAAACATCCCCACTCATGCACAGACTGACAAACGCACTCTCATTATTAGTAACTATTTTACATTTTGGCAAATAGGTGCCTAATTTGTATGAATTTGTGCTATATAATTTTTGTACATTTTCAAACAATCCCAACGAGAGTTAGGTTTAGGGATATGGTTAGGAGTGGACCTTCATGCTTAACTTTTCCTAAAAAAAAAATTGTACGTTTCCGTACAAATCATGTATGAATTCATACAAAATCGCCACCTATGAAAACTGGACTGATAGTCTATTTGGAATGCAGAAACAGTGTGTTGTGTTCATAAGTGAAACTGTGTTGACTACTGTTTTGAAAAGTTCTGATATAATGCGTGGGAGAACGGAAGTGAAGGAGTAAACAAGATAAATGAAGTTCACTACTCCTGCCTTGTGTGCTTCATTGCTTACTAACTCTTGACAGATACCACATAAATGGAAAGTCAAAGTTCTGTATATCAGCACTCTTTAGGCCAATCAGATTCAAGGCCTACAACTAACTACTGACATGAACTAACTATACATGACACATCAAACATAAACTCAGCATTTAACTCCACGTGTAGCTTATAAAAAAGTAAGAGCTGAGTGCTTATAACATGTAAAAGTGCACCGATGGAGGTGCAGCCTCTGTCTATGAGGATAGTCATGAAATATGCAGGAGAAAGCCATCACAGAACAAGAAGCCATTAGAGCCTCGTGGCTTTCTGAAATATTTATAAGACCAAACAGAACGCTCCTTCTTTTGGCTCAAAAGTTTATAAACAGCACACCGGAGAGATAAAGAAGGAGGGATGCATATCACTCTTTCTGTCATCTCTTTCTTACACTTGACCTATTCCACTTTGTTCCATAAGTGCAGATATACATAAATGGACCAGCAGAAAACAGATATTTTAAAAGTTGGCAGAAACTTTTTTTTTAGCCTTTTTCACTGATCTAGGATTAGCTTACCTCAGGTAGAACCGCTATAAGTGGCCAGCTTCCTGACTTCGCCTTTTTTTTTCTTAAAAGTAAAGAAAGGAAATGAGTGTTGCTTCCATTAGACTGCATGTACATTAGTGTGTAAGGTGCCTGAGTACTAATAGTGATACTGTAAAGAGCTAGACTACACTTCCACATCATCATCAGTTATCATCACACACTTAAGCCTGCAGCAGAGCTGAATGACAATAACTGCATTAAGGCTGCCTGACAGCCTTTATAGATTTGATTATATTTATATTAGCAAAACTACATGCAGATTTTCAGTAGATTTGATGTTTTTATTGTTTCCAAGAATGTTTTGGCAGGAAGTACATTGTCAAAAGTATTTCCCAGAAATGGTTTTGCTCATTTATCTTGACTGGAACATGGAGAGCATGATGGGAAAAATCCATTGGCTGTGTCTCAAAATCTTGTGAGCTGCCTACAGGATTTTTGAGCATCATCGACACTTTAAGACATTATGCAGTGCTTCCATTGGCTTTCCAAAGATCTAAAAAAAAAAAGTGGCATAGCAATGATGAAATGAGCAAGTCATTATAACTGCATATTAAGTGCTATCTTTCATCTAACATCCGCCTTTTTTTTTTTCTTTCCCATGCCATAGTTAGCTTTGGTTTGTAGCCATTGGGGATTTCTAAGGCACTCTCTTGTGGAAAAAGTAGTGTGCTTGTTTTGAAAGTGCACTTGTAGTGTAATATTTTGTCATGCTTTAAATAAGTTAACATATTTTTACATTATAAATTTAACTATAGTGTGTTGTTTGATATTAGTTAAAGTCAATCTATTTTAAACATACTAAATTGCAACTTCATCCTTACACATGTGTAATTACAAATATATTTAAAATCCATGACATACATGTTTCAAAAGAAACTGCATTAAAGTATATTTTAGTTTACTATAAAATGCTTGTCTGTATAGGTAGTACATTTGAACCATATTTTAAAGACAACAGACGTAATAATGAAATTACAAAGAAGTCAACAAAAGCACTAAGATTAAATGTAATACAAATTTAAACTATAATAGATTTTCATTTAAGCAGTGTCCGAAAACATTACTTATATTCCTTTAAAGTAATAAGTAGCCTAGTGTTTGTAAGTATGCTAAAGTGTACTTCCTTTTCACAGGGGCTAAAGCTGCTTTCAAACCCTGTGTGTTGTGATATTAGCTATACAAATAAAAGTGACTTGACTTTACTTATGAAACACGGTTGCCATAGCAAATTGTTTTCCATCAAAGACTTTTTCAGCAATCCTCCATCACTTTGGAAAGAAACATGAGAGATCTGCCATCAGGGCATGAGGTACATGGACCCATACGTGCTGCCTTACATACACGTTCAACAACCTCTGCGAATTAAATTACACAGCGAAAAATATCCAACAGGCTTGCAATAATAGTTATAGGCTATGTCCAGTAATTATATTCGGCCTATTTATAAATGAAACACGCCTATATTAATCTTTCTTTAGTACAAAGAAAGTCAAGGGCGTAACTGTTTAACAGGCAATTCAGTGACGGCAGTAATGAAACGAGCAAACCATGACGAAAGCGTCATCACTCCCTAGGCGTCTTCCACCTAAACAAACACGAGTATACAACTCAAAGAGGCCAGTCAACAAGAAACTGTCAATTCAACGCGTTTAATAAGCATTATGTCCTTTCGGCATGTTTATAATCGCAATAAAGAAGAGCATCGCATCACTGAGCGCGCGCACACTGGAGCACACGCGCTCGCTCGCGCCTACCTGGATGCTGCACGAGATCTCGGAGTCGTCGAGCAGCCGAACCGTGCACTGGACCTCCTGCGCGAGGGAGGAGATGCTCGGACTCCGGAATCGAAGCATTTTCATGGCTCTTGGTTCCGCATAGCAAAGCAAAAAGCGCCTTTGGTTTCGGAGAGGACGGTGTGTCGGTTACGCGTTGCTTATGTCGCCAGCGGAGTGGAGGAAAGAGAGATGTCGCGTTATATGACCGGGAGAACGATCCCCCTTTTCTTTCTCTCCCCCTCCCTCCCGAACGCGCGCGCCTCTCTCCATCAGTTCAATCACATCAGCGATATCAGCAGGCATCACCTGTAATGAACAACTACACACAATGGGTTGCCATAACAACGGGAGTTACAGTACTGGTTCTGCCTAAAATTGAATAGTTACTACTTGAGCTACACCAAAACCATATGAGAAAATAAAATCATATGGGATTTAGCTTTTAAAGTCTGTGTTATTTATTTATTTATTTCACTGTGGTATACTATAAGGTCACAGGTTTTACCGTGTAGTAATAAACTCTGTATATGCTCTTTTGGTGAGAAATATTGTGTAAAAATGGTAGTTATTAGCATGGCTGTAAACTACGTGAATGTTTAACTATTAAAATGTAAATTGCTGCATATTAAATAACAGCAAGATATTTCCCAGCTAACAGAAAACGTTCTCAGAACAATATGGCTAACGTTCTGGCTCTCTCAGTTATGAACAGACGTTCTCCCAGTAACGTTAATAGAATGTTTGTTAATAGTTATCTGGTATTTAATAACGTTCTCTGAACGTTAGCATAAAAACGTTATATTTTTACATCATTCATTAAAGATTAGTTGAACGTTCATCTAACGTTTTTTAAAGATTACTACTTGTTTCAAAACATTCAACATTCAAAAAATAATGTTCCCATAATGTTTGTAAAATGATAAAAATGGAAAGTTCCCTTAAAGCTGCAGTCTGTATCCTTTTTTGGTTAAAAATGATCCAAAATCTATTTTTGAGCAAGTACATAACCAGCCAGTGTTCAAAACTATCTTCTTACCTTAGCCCGATTCACAACAGTACGCTTGTAATAATGTTTTATAATTCGAGTGGTACTGGTAGGTTTCCACGGGAAATTCGAGGATGATCATCCACTGTGCATAAATTCTGTTTACATGAAGAAGGAGTCCCAGCTAGAAGGCTATATAGCATGTGAGGATGGCGGATCATTTATAGCCTTTTCTCACAGCAGCTGCAATAATTAAACATAATTTTGATGGCGGATTGTAATCCAAAAAGGCCCAAATGACAATCATCAGTGACAACTGGAGATTCGCCCGTAGTCAAAAGGAAAAGTTGTCGGACTGCAGAGTGGCTACAGAAATTGAAATCTACAGGTAACGCTTATACACACTAAATACACATAGTCACGCAATGCTGATGATGTTAACATGAACAATTTAAGAACAAAGAATAACAATAATAATAATTTGCTTGGTTTGATGTGATATGAGCTAAGTGATTGTTAGATTTAATCACCATTGGTAGCGCGGTTTACTGTAATGCTTTTTTTCTCAGTTGGTCAGAACAAATGTGGCAGATTTGTTACTTACTTGTTCAGATGACATTTTCCGGTGAAAATTCTTATTTTGGTCATACTTCCAAGACTACAATCTGTGATTACAAAGTACAGTAACCACCGGTGCAGTGATTGATAGCAAACATTAGATTCATCCGCGCTGAGGAGCCGTGCCGAGGCACAACCCACACGTAAAGATGATAATTCCGCAAATAGAGATGGCAACAAAGAGGCAAAATAGACTGCAGCTTTTGCTAACCTTTGCATAAACAAAACATTTTTAAAACGTTCTGAGAACATCCAGAAATAACAATTCCACAACTTATCAGCATTATCAAAGTGTTCTTATAACATTTTTGTTAGCTTGATTACTGGGTAACTTACATTTTAGACACAATGACAGCATCCACATATGCCTCTTTTTGAATAAGTCAAATGAATAATTCAATGACTCATTCATAAAAATGGTATAATATAAAGATTCATTAAGACTTGTCGCCACCTGCTGGCGTAGTGATGTAACGTGTAGAAAAAGTCACTGAAAGATGCCCAACACTGATGCACAGACTGACAGTCTGTCTAGAACGCTGTAATTACACACAACACGAGTAAAATTGTGAGAAAGACTAATGAACATGTATGTAATATGTAGCCTACTTATTTTCTGAAGCAACTTACACAGTAGTCCTTTTGTGGGTTTACATGCAATGTGTTTAATGAATCCAAACATCCAGTATACTGGACATCAAATGTCCACTCAAAGAAAAATGAATGTTATAATTTATTTTTATTTTTAATATATATTTTTAATTTAAATAAGGTAATTCTACAGTAGTCAACATTTGAAGTGGATCAAAAAAGTTAATCAAAGTTGTCCTAAGAACTAAGTTGTCCTAAGAAAAAGGTTTAAGGACAACTTTGATGAAAGGTTTTGATCCAAATATAGTATTAATTAATTTTAATTAAAATAAAAATATGATTACATTACTATTAAAAATAATCCAGTGCCAAGTGGTCTCATGCTGACTAAAAAACATCCTCCCAAAAATGACCAATCCATGTTCTCTGAGTTACATAGAAATACCCAGAAGTTTCTTAAATACATCTAATAATCTTAGATACATTTGTCCTATATACAGTTGAGCTCAAAAGTTTGCATACCCCTTGCAGAATCTAGAAAAATGTGAATAATTTTAACACAATAAGAAGGATCATGAAAATTGCATGTTATTTTTTATTTAGTACTGTACTTAATAAACTATTTCACACAACAGTTGTTTACATAAAGTCCACAAGACAAAAAAATAGCTGAATTTATAAAAATGACCCCGTTCAAAAGTTTACATCCCCTTTTACAGTGATAACTGGTATATCATTTTGGCTGCACAGCAGCTCTTAAAGAAAATGGTGTCATTATCCATCTTAAGTAAATTCAGTATTGATTCATTCCAATGTAAGAATCAATAGTTATTCATTTAGTTAATTTATCTATATCAGCACTGGAGTAAACAGTGATGTCATCATCCAGCTCAGTTCAGTTCGCATACAATGGTGTCAATGCAGGCAGATCAAAGCACTGTTGAATATCAAATGTCAAGTGTCCCCAACTAAGCAAGCCAAAGGCGACAGCAGCAAGGAACCCAAACTCCAAGAGGTGACATCAGGTGGAAAATAGGTGTTAAAATGGAGGTATAAAAACCCTTGGGAGAAACCAGGCTTAGTCAGGAGGCCAGTTCTCCTCTGGCCAACAGCGAACAATGCTTTATGATAGCTGCCTGAATCATAATAAGTCCGATGGGATCGCAACAGTCAAAGTATTTATTCCAGTTCCATCCAGCTGAGGATCGTATTCATCACGCCGGTATGGACAGTTTGTTGAGGAGCTGCGCCACTGGCTGTCGTGTCGATGAGGCCTTCACAGTGGATGATCTAGTTGACTCAATCTCTGCTGACACTTCAGGGCTGCATTGTGGTCATGTCAAGGCGCAGGTCCTCGATCTCACCTGGATACAACCCGGATCCAGGTTGACTACGGTAAACTTTGGGATAAACAGAAAGACTAATATTAGCATAGATGCCATTCTTATTCTGATGTAACGAGTACATCTGGTGTTATAGGAAGTGTTCCCGGTTCCGGCTGACCTAATTTATGCAGCCTAACAATCCTTTAATGGATTTGAAAAAATAAATTGATAATGCGTTATGTGTATGCCAGGTTAAAGAGACGCGTTTTTTGGTCTAGATTTAAACTGACAGAGTGTGTCTGCTTCCCGAACAATGCTAGGAAGATTGTTCCAGAGTTTAGGTGCCAAATAGGAGAAGGATCTATCGCCTGCAGTTGATTTTGATATTCTAGGTATTATCAACTGGCCTGAATTCTGTGATCGAAATAGACGTGAAGGACTATAATGCATTAATAGCTCGCTCAGGTACTGGGGAGCTAAACCATTTAGTGCTTTGTAAGTAATTAGCAAGATTTTAAAATCTATACAATGTTTAACAGGAAGCCAATGCAGTGTTGAACTGGGCTAATATGGTCATACTTCCTAGTTCTAGTAAGAACTCTAGCTGCTGCATTTTGTACGAGCTGTAGTTTATTTATCAAGCGAGCAGGGCAACCACCCAGTAGAGTGTTACAGTAATCTAGCCTTGAGGTCATGAACACATGAACTAACTGTTCTGCATTTGTCATTGAGAGCATATGTCATAGTTTAGATATATTTTTAAGATGGAAGAATGCGGTTTTACAGATGCTAGAAACATGGCCTTCAAATGAAAGTTTGGTATCAAAGAGCACACCCAGGTTCCTAACTGACGACGAAGACTTAACAGAGCAGCCATCAAGTTTTAGACAGTATTCTAGGTTATTACGTGAAGTTTTTGGTCCAAAAATCAGAATCTCTGCTTCCTGATAATATCTCCTAAGGGTAGCATGTACAGAGTGAAAAGCAATGGTCCTAGTACCGAGCCTTGCGGTACTCCATATTCAACTTGTGATCGATATGACATCTCTTTGTTTACTACTACAAACTGATAACAGTCAGATAAGTATGATTTGAACCATGACAATGCAATTCCACTAATGCCAACATAATTTTCAAGTCTATTCAAAAGAATATTGTGGTCGATAGTGTCAAAAGCAGCACTGAGATCTAGTAACACTAATGGAGAGATACAACCCCGATCTGATGATAAGAGCAAATCATTAGTAACTCTAATGAGAGCAGTCTCAGTACTATGGTACGGTCTAAATCCTGACTAAATCCTCACAGATTCTTTCTAAAAAGGAACATAGTTGTGATGATACAGCCTTTTCTAGTGTTTTTGACAGAAAAATGAGATTTGAGATCGGCCTGTAATTGACTAATTCTCTAGGATCAAGTTGTGGTTTTTTAATAAGAGGTTTAATAATAGCCAGCTTAAAAGTTTTTGGTACGTATCCTAGTGATAAAGATGAATTAACGATATTACGATATTCAAACATTCACTAATGCTCCAGAAGGAAACACGACGCATTAAGAGTCAGGGATGTAAACATTTTGAATTGGATGAACAGAATAAATTGTACTTCTTTTGTCTTCTGGGAAACATGTAAGTATCTTTTGTAGCTTCCAAAGGGCAGAACTAAATGAAAAAATATGTTCTTTAAACAAAATTTAAAAAACTTGCACATCAACTTCTTGTTCAAAAGTTTTCACCCCTGACTCTTAATGCATCGTGTTTCCTTTCTGGAGCATCAGTGAATGTTTGCAGCTTTTGTAATAGTTTTGTCTGAGTCCCTCAGTTGTCGTCAGTGTGAAAACATGGATCTCAAAATCATATAGTCACTGCTGGAAAGGGCTCAAATATGCAGAAGATGCTGGAAAACTGAAGAATCTGCAGGACCTGAAGGATTTTTCTGAAGAACAGAGCTCAGTTTACCTGCTCAGAACAAACAAGGGACTCATGAACAACCATCACAAAAAAAAAAAAAAAAAAAAAAAAAAAAAAAAAAGTCGTGGATCATCCAGGTAACCACACAGTATTAAGAATCAAGGGGATGTAAACTTTTGAACGGGGTCAATTTTATAAATTCTGCTATGTTTTTTTCACCGTTATGTAAAATAGTTTATTAAGGACAGTACTAAATAAAAAAAATAACATGCAATTTTCATGATTCTTATTTTGTTAAAAATGATTCACATTTTTGCAGATTCTGCAAAGGGTATGTAAACTTTTGAGCTCCACTGTATTAGCTATTTAGAAGGATACGTTTATATAGGATCCCCTTCAAACGGAATCTTGCTTTTTAACAAATATTAAATATATACTTAAATATTAATAAACAATTTGCAAAAAGAGTATACCTTTAATGTACCTTAATAATCCTAAGCACAAACAAAATATTTGAATATATTGTATATCAAATTAGATCACGTTTGTCTTAAAGTATATCCCACTCTAATAATTATGGATTTATTGAGCATATTATTGAAGTAAATGGGCTGAAGACTTCATACATTCATTACACAACAATGCTTAGAGAGAATGGAATAACAGATTGTTTCAAATAAACAACTAATACACTAAGAAAGATAAGATTAACATCTTTATTGAAAAGAATTCAAGATTGTATGCCTTTCATTGATAGTGCACAGAATAGAAGTGGATTTAATCTACAGTGTAAATCCAGTGGCACTGACAGATGAACGTCCATTCCAGAGAAAATCATCTTCTGTTATCATAAACCATGGTGATCAGAACTGTGCAGCAATAAGCAGGAATACAAAATGCATGTATGATGGTGGTAGTTTGGTTAAGAGTGTGTGTGGTGTTTTGAACAGATTTTAAAGATATTAGCAGCTTGACAAAAGACATTCAAGCTGTCTGTCCTTTAACATGCATCTTCATACATCCCCTTCTGATGCTTTTTTACCCTTCCGGTTCCCCTGTAAAAAGAAAATACAAACATTTTAAATGAAGATACTGGTGGTCATGTTTATTTCTCACTGTAGGATGTGTCTAAACATAACCAATGTTATGCTCATATTGATGACATTTTGACATGATCATTTTTGGAAAAAAAATAAATAAAAAAAATCCAGTCCAGACATCATTTTGATTAAAATCAACATATGTATTAAAATCTAAAATCTAAATGTAATCAATTAAATAAAAATATATTAAATATATTTTATCTTATTAAAACCAACATGTAAGTCATTCAGTCATTCATTCAAAGACTCATTCAAATGGCTGATTCATTCAGGAGTGAAGCTAGTGACTGTCATAAATTGGTCAGGTCATCATTGGCTCACTTGATTGGCTCATTAAAAACCTCAGATTAATTCAGTAATGAAACACTGCTGTGTTGCTCGGAGACGCACAACAGTTCTGCTGTGGCTTTGTTTGGAACTAGTTTCATTAGCAAAATTGAACAAAAACAGATAATACTGACAATATTGTGTCTAAAATGTAGCAACATTAACTTATTTATTCCTGTTGTATAAAATCTATCACATTTGTAACTGTGCAGATTATATATATATATATATATATATATATATATATATATATATATATATATATATATATATATATATATATATATATATATATATATATATAGAGTATCTCACAGAAGTGAGTACACCCCTCACATTTGTCTTTTCATGTGACAACACTGAAGAAATGACACTTTGCTACAATGTAAAGTGGCGAGTGTACAGCTTGTATAACAGTGTAAATTTGATGTCCCCTCAAAATAACTCAACACAGCCATTAATGTCTAAACCGCTACCCACAAAAGGGAGTACACCCCTAAATGAAAATGTCCAAATTGGGCCCAATTAGCCATTTTCTCTCCCTGGTGTCATGTGACTCGTTAGTGTTACAAGATCTCGGGTGTGAATGGGGAGCAGGTGTGTTAAATTTGGTGTTATCGCTCTCACTCTCTCATACTGGTCATTGGAAGTTTAACATGACACCTCATGGCAAAGAACTCTCTGAGGATCTGAAAAAAAGAATTGTTGCTCTACATAAGGATGGTGTAGGCTATAAGAAGATTGCCAAGACCCTGAAACTGAGCTGACCTCTTCTAAAGATGATGCACAAGAAAGCCCGCAAACAGTTTGTTGAAGACAAGCAGACTAAGGACATGGATTACTTGGGACCATGTCCTGTGATCTGATGAGACCAAGATAAACTTATTTGGTTCAGATGGTGTCAAGCGTGTGTGGCGGCAACCAGGTGAGGAGTACAAAGACAAGTGTGTCTTGCCTACAGTCAAGCATGATGGTGGGAGTGTCATGGTCTGGGGCTGTATGAGTGCTGCTGGCACTGGGGAGCTACAGTTCATTGAGGGAACCATGAATGCCAACATGTACTGAGACATACTGAAGCAGAGCATGATCCCCTCCCTTCGGAGACTGGGCCGCAGGGCAGTATTCCAACATGATAACGACCCCAAACACACCTCCAAGACGAGCACTGCCTTGCTAAAGAAGCTGAGGGTACCAAAACCCTATTGAGCATCTGTGGGACATCCTCAAACAGAAGGTGGAGGAGCGCAAGGTCTCTAACATCCACCAGCTCCGTGATGTCGTCATGGAAGAGGACTCCAGTGGCAACCTGTGAAGCTCTGGTGAACTCCATGCCCAAGAGGGTTAAGGCAGTGCTGGAAAATAATGGTGGCCACACAAAATATTGACACTTTGGGCCCAATTTGGACATTCACATTCACTTTTGTGGCCAGCGGTTTAGACATTAATGGCTGTGTGTTGAGTTATTTTGAGGGGGCAGCAAATTTACACTGTTATACAAGCTGTACACTCACTACTTTACATTGTAGCAAAGTGTCATTTCTTCAGTGTTGTCACATGAAAAGACAAATGTGAGGGGTGTACTCACTTCTGTGAGAGATATATACACACCCTGACAAAAGTCTTGTCACCTATCCAAGTTGTAGGAACAACAAATAATAACTTGACTTCTAGTTGATCATTTGGAATCAGAAGTGGCTTATATGAAAGGCAAAGGCCTCTAGATTATGTTTATTTACCAAAATAAAATCTTATCATGCCTTGATTTTTAATGATTTAATTAAGACAGAAAGGTCAGACTTCGCTTAGACAAAAGTCTTGTCACATCTTTAAAGGATTCAACCAATCACAGATTAGAGTGTCACCTGTGACAAATACTGTAATTAACACATTCCCAGGTGTGTAGAAGAAGAACCCCAGCACACCCAACCTTCATTTGAAATGCATCCTGACCTCTGACAGCATGCCAAAGATTCAACCACAGACCAAAGTGCTGAACATCAAGAGCCTGAAGACCAAGTCTCCCGCTGAGGTGGCAGACATCTTTAATGTATCTAAGCGTCAAGTGGAGAGGATAAGAAAAAGATTTGAAGAAACTGGTGAAGTTCATGACAGGCCCAGGTCAGGCAGACCCCGTAAGACAACTGTTCGAGAGGACCGTTTGTTGGTTCGACAGTCCAGGGCCAGCCTTTTTTCAACTGCAGCAGAGCTACATAAAAAACTGGTCACCAGAAACCCCTGTATCTACAAGAACAGTTTGTCGAGTTCTGTCACACAGTGGTCTCAATGGCTGAATTAGTGCTCAAAAACCAGAAGACAATTAAACAGAAGACAATTAAAAAATCGTGTTGCATTTGCCAAGGCCCACAGCTTGCAGGAAGGATGGACTGTGGAAAAGTGGCAGAAGGTTGATTTTTCCAATGAATCATCTATTGAACTGCATCCCAATTGTCGCAAATACTGCAGAAGACCTATCAAAACCCACATGGACCAAAGATTCACACAGAAAACAGTCAAGTTCGGTGGAGGAAAAATCATGGTTTGGGGTTACATTCAGTATGGGGGTGTGCGAGAGATCTGCTGAGTGGATGGCAACATCAACAGCCTGAGGTATCAAGACATTCTTGCTGCCCATTACATTCCAAACCACAGGAGGGGGCAAATTCTTTAGGATAGCGCTCCTTCTCATACTTCAGCCTCCACATTAAAGTAATAATCTAGAGGCCTTTACCTTTCATATAAGCCACCTCTGACTCCGAATGATCAACTAGAAGTCAAGTTATTATTTGTTGTTCCTACAACTTGGATAGGCGACAAGACTTTTGTCAGGGGGTGTGTGTGTGTGTGTGTGTGTGTGTGTGTATATATATGTACAGTGGGTACGGAAAGTATTCAGACCCCCTTACATTTTTCACTCTTTGTTATATTGCAGCCATTTGATAAAATCATTTAAGTTCATTTTTTTTCCTCATTAATGTACACACAGCACCCCGTATTGACAGAAAAACACAGAATTGTTGACATTTTTGCAGATTTATTAAAAAAGAAAAACTGAAATATCACATGGTCCTAAGTATTCAGACCCTTTGCTCAGTATTTAGTAGAAGCACCCTTTTGATCTAATACAGCCATGAGTCTTTTTGGGAAAGATGCAACAAGTTTTTCACACCTGGATTTGGGGATCCTCTGTCATTCCTCCTTGCAGATCCTCTCCAGTTCTGTCAGGTTGGATGGTGAATGTTGGTGGACGGCCATTTTTAGGTCTCTCCAGAGATACTCGATTGGGTTTAAGTCAGGGCTCTGGCTGGGCCATTCAAGAACAGTCACAGAGTTGTTGTGAAGCCACTCCTTCGTTATTTTAGCTGTGTGCTTAGGGTCATTGTCTTGTTGGAAGGTAAACCTTCGGCCCAGTCTGAGGTCCTGAGTACTCTGGAGAAGGTTTTCGTCCAGGATATCCCTGTACTTGGCCGCATTCATCTTTCCCTCGATTGCAACCAGTTGTCCTGTCCCTGCAGCTGAAAAACACCCCCACAGCATGATGCTGCCACCACCATGCTTCACTGTTGGGACTGTATTGGACAGGTGATGAGCAGTGCCTGGTTTTCTCCACACATAACGTTCAGAATTAAGGCCAAAAAGTTCTATCTTGGTCTCATCAGACCAGAGAATCTTATTTCTCACCATCTTGGAGTCCTTCAGGTGTTTTTTTAGCAATTTCCATGCGGGCTTTCATGTGTCTTGCGCAGAGGAGAGGCTTCCGTCGGACCAGTCTGCCATAAAGCCCCGACTGGTGGAGGGCTGCAGTGATGGTTGACTTTCTACAACTTTCTCCCATCTCCCGACTGCATCTCTGGAGCTCAGCCACAGTGATCTTTGGGTTCTTCTTTACCTCTCTCACCAAGGCTCTTCTCCCCCGATAGCTCAGTTTGGCCGGACGGCCAGCTCTAGGAAAGGTTCTGGTCGTCTCAAACGTCTTCCATTTAAGGATTATGGAGGCCACTGTGCTCTTAGGAACCTTAAGTGCAGCAGAAATGTTTTTGTAACCTTGGCCAGATCTGTGCCTTGCCACAATTCTGTCTCTGAGCTCTTCAGGCAGTTCCTTTGACCTCATGATTCTCATTTGCTCTGACATGCACTGTGAGCTGTAAGGTCTTATATAGACAGGTGTGTGGCTTTCCTAATCAAGTCCAATCAGTATAATCAAACACAACTGGACTCAAATGAAGGTATAGAACCATCTCAAGGATGATCAGAAGAAATGGACAGCACCTGAGTTAAATATATGAGTGTCACAGCAAAGGGTCTGAATACTTAGGACCATGTGATATTTCAGTTTTTCTTTTTTAATAAATCTGCAAAAATGTCAACAATTCTGTGTTTTTCTGTCAATATGGGGTGCTGTGTGTACATTAATGAGGAAAAAAAATGAACTTAAATGATTTTAGCAAATGGCTGCAATATAACAAAGAGTGAAAAATTTAAGGGGGTCTGAATACTTTCCGTACCCACTGTATATATATATATAAGCATATTGGTGTTATATATATATATATATATTTTACACACACACACACACATATATATATGTTAAATAACCAAAATATGTGGCATGTCTGAACAGTTAGACATGTTGATGATTCAATTTTTCACTAAGAAATAAGCCTTGTGGTCATTTATTATTTACTTGTTATTTCTAAAGGTGGGTGCACACTGCAATTTTGGCCACAATTTGGTCGTCTGGGACAAATTTTGAGAATCCTAAAAGATTCCTTTGATCCTAGGCTAAAATCTGCAGTCTTTGATTACTAGTTTAACATGTTCACAGACAGCCGATTAATGATCGCTGTGATCAAATTTTACCTCAAATGAAATTCTGGAAGTGTCAGAAGATTTGGCGCACAGTCATGCAGTCCTACGACAAATTGTCTTCATTTTTCAAGATTAAAATTAACGCTAGAGATGTGTTTGTTAGCCATCATTTCAGTCCCACGTGTAATGCAGCTCACAGTCACCGAATAGTATGGGTTGATGATGTAAAACTCCGGACAAGTTGTTAACGCGCACGTCCGTTTTTAAAGCGTCCTGACTGTCTTACAGTCTGACATAAATGACAGCTGAGATCCCACAGTGTGACATGAGGATCATGAAAGTACAGTCTGACAAGCAACAATCATAAAGGACTATTATAAAGTGGTCAAAAACTGTCTGCACGGAGACTCACTGCCCAGTGAGTCTCCGTGCACAGACACATTTCGGATACACTCATGAAGTTTTGCGGTACATATGCTAGAATGTGTTAGTCATTGCAGGTTTGGATGCATCATACCTGATGTTTCGGTTGCTCTGACTGTAAGCCCTTCACTTTTGACCTCTCTTGCTCCAGAGCTGTGTGTAATTGTGACACCTAGAAAGGGTAAACAAAATTTGGTACGCACAAAACATAACACTAACATTAAGGCAAAAACTACTGCATCCAGAGAATGACTGAATGTACAGACACACACCTGCGAGGACAACTCCTCTTTAATGTTTAGAAGCTCCTCCACCTGCAGCAGAATTTCAGCTTTGTCCTTCACTGAATATAAATAAATGTTGTATAAATAACCAGAATAAATGCAAGATTTCAGTCTGTCAGATGTGTTTGCTGTCCTGCACTTACTCTCTCCCTGTTGAAGCATTTTAAGCAGCTGACCGTTTCTGGCCTTCACTTCCTTGTATCTTTCCTGAAAAAGACAGAAAGATACTGTTAATCAATTTAGCATTGGTCAAAAAGACAAACACACACATTTCACCAGAGACAGCAGAACATCAAACTCATCAGAACAGTTATTCACTCACTTAATTCTAATTTAGCCTAAATGTCTTATGTTGATTATTGCTCTTGATATTATTATTGCCAACTAATAATATTCACATTCACAAATAAAATGTGTGTGTCATATTTATGCCAATCACTTGAACATGAGTCCTGCACTCTAAAAAAAACTGTTATAATCAATAAAGCTACACAAGTGACAAAAATGTAACTTTTCTATTAAGGTACAATGTTTGTCCCCTTAAACTTATTTCTCAGATTTTTTTAAATTTCCAGCAATTTTTTCTAACCTTTTTAAATATATCCGTGTCGTATTTTGTCAAATTCTTAAAATAAAATTCAATTTCAATAATAAGACACTATAAGCTGTTACCATTCAAGATTAAATCCGCAAAATCCACCTTTGAGTCACAGTGAGCCATTGAATCATTCATCCAACCATTCATTCACTAAAGAAGAAAGTGACTCTCTTCATTGGGACATGAAGCCCTATTCGAATGGGACTCATTTTTTAAACAATATTTGAGTTATAATTCTTAAATCACCCAACGCCTGTGATTTCATGCACTGATTCGGACGAGACTAACACTCTGTGTGTATTACAGAGGTGGGAGTGTTTTCTAGATGTGGGCATTACAGAAGGTCATCTGCTGTGTTTGTGTACATCACGTATGACGTACATGTCTTATAATGAATTATATATATTATAAATAACTACATATATATATTTATTAATTTTATCTTTTTTTTTTGGTCGAATACCATCCATATTGAAATTAAATGAAAGCATGCACAGATAGGTGCACAAACAGTAGCTCAGGTAGGTCAAAAAACACATGAGGAGGAATGTTAGAATAATATTGAAAAATTCACGTTTGGATGGGATTAGATTTCACAGAGGGCTGTTGAGTGTCAAAAAAAAGTAGGTTATTTGCTCAGGAATTTTTACGGAGGTTGTGTGAGAAAAACTGCTGTAATCATGATTTTTTTTTTTTTAACTGTGCAGCCCTATGACAGCTAAATGTAAAATTAGCATTTTTCTGAAAACATCAAGATTTAAAAACAACAATGGAAATAAAAATTACCATTGGTGCCTATATAAAGTTTAAAACATTTTTAGGCCTGGTTTCACAGACAGGGCTTAGATTAAGCCAGGATTAGACCTTAGTTCAATTAGGACATTTAAGTATCTTTTATAAACGTGCCCTCAGTTAAAGCAGCTGAAACATGCATTTTAGTCTGGGACTAGCTTAAGCCTTGTCTGTGAAACCAGGGGTTATTTTTTAAATGTTCATTAACCATCTAAGACTGAAATATACCAATGAGAATAAAAATGCTGCCACATTTCATCGCTCATCACAACTTCTTACCTCCCATTGTGAAATTGTCTTTTTCAACTTTCCAATTTCCTGGTCTTTCTTTTCCAGTTCATATTTTAACTGTTCAGTTCTCACATCCTGAGAGTTTCAGAAAGAAAACAAGAACAACAGTTTTGGTGTTATACTGAGCTACATTCTACATTATGGTACATCTGACCACAAATTCTGCCTTTTCTTCTTTTATCTGGGTCAAAGACTGTGAATGAGTGAGTATATTAGCAGAACGTCTGACCTGCTCCTGCTCTGAGGATGTGTTGACCTCATGGCCGGCACTGTTGCTGTAATGCTCTCTGCGTTTGTCACGTTGGACGATCTTGCTCACATCATCCTCTAGCTGGTTGAAAAACTTGTCATCACGCAGCGCAGGATTCACGGGCTTAAAAAAAAAACAGGAGGAAGAAACTACAAATCTGACAAACGCTTCATTCCACACTTTCAGTCAGTATCCAATAATCTCATAACATCACTGGAGTATCAACATGTAACACACTGTATGATGCTTTATCATAAGTGGAAATCATGAAGAGTTTTCAAACGTTTTGATACCAAGCACCCCCAAATATACCAATCCTTGTGAGAGGGAACCGAACCATAAAATATAAAGACAGCAGTATATTTCCATGTATAAATCCATTTATATACCAGTGTTGTTACTGTTACCTAAAACCAAAACTATTAAAAATCCTTGTCATTAATGAAAAAAAAAAAAAAAAAAAAGATTAAATAAGACCAAACATAAATATTAGATGAAAAGCTTAAAAATCTAGATATGTTTCCTTTGCAACCAACTGAAATTAAGTAAGTTTAAGTTGAAGTACAAAACTTACTAAAACAAAAATAATTTTTTTTGTAATTTTGTCATTTTTAATAGTTTTTTTTAAAATGCCTACATAGTTTTTATTCATTAAATTACATGAAAAATTAATTTAAAAAGGTTAAACTAAATGAAAATGAGCAATGTTGCTTTGGCAATGGCAACCAGATGTGATACATTTTTTTTTTTTTTTTCTATTTTATTTCAGCTAATGGTTATTTTATTTCAATTAAACTTTTTTTATGGTTTTAGTTTCAGTTTTAGTTATAATAATTCTGATTAGAAGTAAATTTAAATATTAAAAAAGTGACAAAAGCACAAAAAAAAAACAACTGAAAATAAAAAAGCTCATTCAAAATATTAATAAAATGTTACAATTATATATTATTTATACAGTATATAAACAATAATAAAAACATTTACAGTGTAAGAAAAACATTAAGGTATGATATTACAAAGACATTTTTCCAAACTTAAGCTATTATAAATCATTTAAGTATTTCATGTCGTCATTGTACCAAAGACAAAGAAAGTTAATTTATAATTAGAATATTATCTAGAGAACATTTATTTTGTATTAAATTGACAATATCTTTTACTCTTAAGAATAATATTAAAATGTATGAACTTCTAAACTGATTTTTTTTAACTTATGACCAGTTTTTGGAACCATCAAATTTATTAATCTTGTTAATGCATTAAATGTATTTAATATCTTAAGTTAACAACTAACTTTGACATCCCTAAAAATTCATGTAGTAAAATTCTTTTTCTCTCATATTTTCTGTGAAGCCTCCTAGTGGCCCTCTGGGTGTCAAACCCTAGTTTGAAAACTCCTGATCTAAATTACACCAAGAATCAAGTGTTTATTTGCAAATGGTGTTTGCTTGAAATATATAAAATATTTATGCCTTTAGGGTATATAATTAGTCATCATCAGTTCCATCATGCTTCAGATAATGCTGTCAGAACCGGAGTGACCGACTCTACCCTCAAACCAGCCTGAGCTTGTATGTTTCATATTAATTAGCCCTCTCCCAAACGTCCGCAACTACACGCTCACTCACCTCTCTGTCAGGCTTCTTATTCTGCTGATCTGCAATAGAGAGAGTCAGTTAGAACGGCCTCAGTCCCTCTCACACAGCAGTATAGTAACAGCGATTTGTCCGCCATCTCTCTCTCTCTCTCTCTCTCTCTCAATAAGAATACAGCATTTCTCACCCACGCCACCCTCCTGCTGGAAGTCTTTAAGAGATACAGTGACTCGTTTGTCCTTCCCCTGCTGATTCTTCTTCCTGTCCTTCTTTCCTCCTGCCTTTGTCTTTGGTGATGCCGTCTCTGTTCTTTCAGGATCCTTGAGAGATTTATAACATTAAGCATTAAGAATCATGCAAAATATGAAAATGCTGAAAAAGGTATTATAGACCATTTAACTTCTAATATACCACTCTAACCACAAGAGGGAGTAGTTACACTTGTCACTACATTTAAAAGCTAGAAATGAACCTTAACAAGAATAAACATGTAGCATATTGATGTTTTGGCAGTGTGGAGATGTAGAGAACAGTGGGCTGGTGCTCAATACACTTAAAAAAACAAAAAAAAACGGAATATCTATCATTTAAATTTCACTCTGTTCCTCAAACGCCTTAGCCGTGTAAAGCCTAACATGAAATCATAGCCAGAAAAAAATGTAATAAAAATAGAACTGTTTAAATATAGAGATATTTATATGGCCTAAAAGGAAGATGAAATTCTGATAGCTTGCCATGTAAATCAGTGAGATCTTTATAACAGTATAGAGACTACTTACATAAAATGTATATAAATACCAGTTGTCACTATCTCTCCCATTAATATGCCTTAGTAAGATATTTAAATGCTTACTTTTATGATCAAAGCTGTAGTTTTAAAACATAATGCAATGCAGTACAATGATGATGAACAAATAAACGTTCCTCAAAAGCCTGTTGTATCATATTTGATACTCACACGGATTTTTCTAAAACATGATGTATGGATAATCGAGTAAACCCAAGTTTCTTTAGTCCACTAAGTGTTCATTTTGAAATATTACTAACAATATAGAAGTTATTCTTACAGTTGCGTACTAAAAATCAGTAAAGATTTCATAGAAAAAAAAGAGACGTGAACAATGACCTGAAGTGGGATATTTTTACAATTATACTAAAAGGCCTTACTTGCTAAAACAAAAGTCTAAATTATCAATCAGACAACAGAAGGCATGTAGTAGATTGTGTTAACAGGTTTCTCCTCAAAGTTGATCATAATGATAAATTAGAGCCCTTCAAAATTTGCGTATAAAATATGATACAGTAGGCTTTAACGGGTTAAGAATATTTGATTGTATTCTTCTAGTAGTTTTTTATCCATTTTTTAGCAGTGTCCATCCCTACTCACTTTGATATCATATGATATCATTGAGGAGCCCTAAAGATTCTGTCAATGTCTTCATGTCGTTTCAAACCCGTAAGACTTGTTTATTTTTTAAAAACACAAATAAAGAAATTATGAAATCTGAGAGCTTTCTATCCCTCCATTGACAGCTACGCAACTGACAATGACGCTTCAAGAAGTTCATAGAGAGATCTTAAAACTAATCCATATGAACAGAGTGGTTTAGTCCAAATTTATTTCAAAAGGCACTCAAACACTTTATATGATGAAGAGATTGAATTTAGCTTTACATATAAAGATTGATCAGCGAGCAAACAGAAGCTCAACGAAACTGCTTGACGCACGAGAACAAAGCTCATTGGTTCATGTGAAAGCTCAAGCGTGCTGCGGAAAGGCCCATTCACACCAAGAACAATAACTATAAAGATAACGATAAAGATACAGTTCTAAAAATCATTCTAAATATAAAAGAATAGCAGAGTCCACACCACAGCTATAACGATATAGAGAAAGAATATCTTTGTGATCACTTTCAGAACAATTTTTTCCCAGCTGTTGAACGATATAACACTGACAGCTAATCATAATCTGTACTAATTTAAGGGCTTGCGCATTTAAAATGGCGGACAGACATTGCAGAAAGGTTTAATCACTAAGGTCCAGAAAAAGCCACAAAGTCAAATCCCCTTTCTGAAGACACTTTAAAGAAAATGGATATATGGAAAACAGACATACCCTCAGAATAAATGGTGAGAAGTATTAACGATGAGATCATTATGCCCAGCTAGCAAACAGTGTTACATAAATTTACCTCAGGTATCCAGAGCTAGTTTCGAATGACTAGGCGCTGTTTTTATTCCACTATATTGACTTCGTCAGCTAAATTCACTGTTAGATTAGATTAGATTAGATTAGATTAGATCGATTACACTAGCTATTCACTCGAAACATGGCATGCTGATGACATCTTCTGGTTAAAGCTGTGTGAATGAAACAAGAACAGCATAAACCTGTTGTGCACATGTTGAAACCGCAGCGCGAGCTTAGAATGAACAGACCGTTATCGTTCATTGGTGTGGATGCAAATATACAGTGCTCAGCATAAATGAGTACACCCCCTTTGAAAAGTAACATTTTAAACGATATCTCAATGAACACAAACAGTTTCCAAAATGTTGACAAGTCTAAGTTTAATATAACATCTGTTTACCTTATAACATGAAAGTAAGGTTAATAATATAACTTAGATTACACATTTTTTTAGTTTTACTCAAATTAGGGTGATGCAAAAATGAGTACACCCCACAACAAAAACTACTAAATCTAGTACTTTGTATGGCCTCCATGATTTTTAATGACAGCACCAAGTCTTCTAGGCATGGAATGAACAAGTTGGCAACATTTTGCAACATCTATCTTTTTTCTTCAAGAATGACCCTATTTTAGAGACTGGATGCTGGATGGAGAGTGATGCTCAACTTGTCTCTTCAGAATTCCCCATAGGTGTTTGATTGTGTTCAGATCAGGAGCCACTGAATCACTTTCACCCTGTTCTTCTTCAGAAATGTGTTTAGGATCATTGTCATGTTGGAAAATTGCACAACGACCAAGGGCACAAAGTGATGGTAGCAGCATCTCTTTCAGTACAGAGCAGTACATCTGTGAATTCATGATGCCATCAATGAAATGCAGCTCCCCGACACCAGCAGCACTCATGCAGCCCCACATAAGGACACTGCCACCACCATGTTTCACTGTAGGCACCATGCATTTTTCTTTGTATTCCTCTATATATTTTTTGTGCCTGGGCTTTAGGAGAGGCTTCTTTCGTGGACGGCACCCATGCATGCCATTCCTCTGCAGTGTACGCCGTATTGTGTCACAGGAAATAATCACCCCAGTTTGGCTTTCTACTTCTTTAGATAACTGCAGTGAACTTGCATGCCGATTGCATGCCTTCTAATCAGAAGACGCTCCTGTCGAGGTGTTAACTTCTGTGGACGACCTAGACGTCTCTGTGAGATGGTTGCAGTTCAAACTTTTTTAAATTTTTGTACCACTTTTGCTATCAGTAAAGCTTTACTGATCTTCTTGTAGTAAACCTTTCTGGTGTAAAGAAATTATTTTCTTTCTCAGGTCTTGTGACATTTCTCTTCCATGTGGTGCCATTGCTGACAGCATGAAATGGGAAGGGTTTTAACAACCTTTTATAGTCAACTGTCTGCTGGACACCTGTGTAATGAATAATTACACTCACCTGTGGTTGAATTCTTGTTAAATTAGACATTTGTAGTCTAAAATTTAGCTTTGCTCCAGACACTTTCAGTGGGATTTACTTTTGCATCACCCTAATTTGAGTAAAACTGAAAATTTTGTTCTCCGAGTTATATTATTAACCTTACTTTCATGTTAAACAGATGTTATTTAAACTTAGTCTTGTCAACATTTTGGAAATAGTTTGTGTGTTCATTGAGATATTGTTTAAAATGTTCAAAAGGGGGTGTACTCATTTACGCTGAGCACTGTAGTTATCTTTATAGTTATCGGTCTTGGTGTGAACGGGGCTTAAAGGGTTAGTTCACCCAAAACAAATAACATTCTGTCATTAATCACTCACCCTCATGTCGTTCCAAACCTGTAAGACTTTCGTTCATCTTCGGAACACAAATTAAGATATTTTGGATGAAATCCAAGAGGTATATGATTGTTCCATAGACAACAATTTAAACACCACTTTCAAGGTCCAGAAAGGTACTAAAGACATTGTTAAAACAGTCGACATGACTGCAGTGGTTCAACCTTAATGTTATGAAGCGACGAGAATACTTTTTGTCCACAAAAACAAAATAACGACTTTATTCAACAATATCTTTTAACACACGAGAATGAACTTCACTGATTCTCGCACATGAAGCAAACATGCTTGAGCTTCTGTTTACCACAAATGATGTATTAGTTGATGAATGTTTATATGCGAATAAAATCCAAATTAAATCTGTTCATCATATAAAGTGATCGGGTCTCTTCAGAAAATTTGGACTAAACCACTCAATTCATGTAGATTAGTTTTACAATCTCTTTATGAACTTTTAAGCTCTCAGATTTCACCAAAATATCTTCATTTGTGTTTTAAAGATAAATGAAAGTCTTAAAAGGTTTTGAATGACAAGAGGGTGAGTAATTAATGACAGAATTTATTATAATATTCCTATAACTAAAAAGATTAAGTGTGGAATGGTGGACACTTACCCCCGGTTTCACAGACAAAACTTAAGCTAGTCCTAGACTAAAATGCATGTTTGAGCTACTTTAACTGAAAGCAACTTGTACTGACCCATCTTAAAATATCATTGTTATTTGTCATTGTTTTGTCTCAAGATGCACACCAGTAATGTTTTTTTTATATTGTACGTTTATAAAAGCTACTTAAATATCCTAATATAATCATGTATTTAAAATATGAAAGTATGTTATTAGATTCAACCCTCTACAATGCGAGTAAAACACTTGCATATGCGACTAAATCTTCACTCTGGGCAACTAAATGTCTATTATTAGCCATTGGCTAATGAATTCTTAGATTTTACTCACCAGTGTGTGTGTTAGAGGCTAAATATAAGTTTAGCATAGATATATTTTCACTCGTTGAACACTCTGAGCGCTTGAGAGTTTCGCTTTCCATCTGCGATCTGTAATATTTAAATTCAGCTCAATGGATCTGCAGCGTACCTGTATTTGACGAACTCTAGTGCGAAGGCGCACGACTCACTGTTGCTTTGCTGAAAGCGCGGTTTCTCAAACACGCACAAAGAGCAAAGCAACAGCAAAGAACCCCCATAACATGACTCGGCCACCTCCATGTTTGACTGTTGAGATGGTGTTCTTCTGCTCTTAAACTTTGCAGCTTTGCCGAATGCCACTCTTGACCAAGAAGAACATAAAAGGCTGACTTGAATATGCTTAAATTCATTTGGATATACATGTGGAATTGTGGAAGAATGTTTTATGGAGGGTTGGGACCAAACTGGAACTTTTTGGACCCACTGATCAGCGGTATGTCTAGTGTAAAAAAGGTAAAGCTTATAAGCAGAAGAAAATCATCTCCACGGTCAAACATGGAGGTGGTCCAGTCTTGTTATAGGGGTTCTTTGCTGTTGCAGGAAGTAGAAATCTTGACTGCATAAAGGACATCATGAATTCTTTGAAGTATCAAGCCATTTTGGCAAAGATGGTGATGCCTTCGATGCAGAGACTGAAGCTTGATGATCAATGGACTATCCTGCAGGACAGCCATCCCAAAGTATACATCCCAATCTACTTAAGCTTGGTTCAGGGATCAGTTGTAGAATGTTCTTGAGTGGCCTGTACAGTCCTCAGATTGAAATCTCATTGAAAATATTTGGTGGAATTTGTAGAAAGCAGTGGTAACATGGAAACCAAAGACTATCAGTGAACCTGAAAATTTTTCAAGCGAGGAATGGGCCAAGATGCAGTAGAGAGGTGACAGAAGCTTCTAAGCACATACAGGCAGCGTTTATTGGAGGTTATAGAGAATAAAAGATTCTGCACAAAATTTGACTTTTGGGGGGGTTCCATTATTCATGAACTTTACATTCTCGGAATCACTCGAATGTGTATTAATAAACTTTGTATAATAGTTTACTGATGCCTTTGATTAATTGTTTTCATCTTGTTCTCAGCAGCAAAACGTCTTGCAGGTAAAGGGGGTTGAATAACTTTAATTTGCAAATGTATATAATAGTGTATCAGTCTGGCGAGTAAACTAAAAAATATACTAGCCAATGGCGATTCTATCGCCAAGGTGTGCGTAGAGGGTTGAGTTTTAACTTGATAGTTGCATGAAATTACTTTTTTTTTTAATTTAATTTTAAGAGTCGTTTTATTTAAACTATGAAAATGTACCTTTTTATGTTCCTCAAATTCCAATTTACTCAGAATCAAGGCCTTCTCAAGGTCTGCCTCATACAGGTCACTGGTCAGCTGTGACAAACACAAACATGAACATGTTTGCATAAAGCAAGGAGAGAAATGGGCCGTAGGAAAGTCAAATTCTGGGGTTTTGGGAGAAAGGTTTACCTGTTCATCCCTCTGTTTCCACTCCTGCCAGTTCTCCTGGGGCTTGGAGCCATGCTGGACAGCTGCCGGGTTGATCAGATCATTTGCTAAATCCTGCAGCGTGAGTGTGGAGGGAGGTGCCGCAGACTTCTGAGGGATCTTCTTAAAAGCAAGACTCCTGAGCTACAGTGTGTAACGACAAAGACTCTTTGTTAGTAGGCATTTAGCTGGTGCTTTATCTAAAGTGACTTTAGCCCAAAACATAACGACTACACCACCTACTTCTCATGTAAGGCTGTTAGAAACGTCAACACTGACTCATCATCATTGCTATTTTCAGAAACAAACAGCCTTTTTAGAAAAATAGAAAGAGAGAGAGATAGAGAGACAGCTATACAGACAGACGGATTAGATAGATGGATATAGATAGGACAATAAATCAATGCATCGTGATTCGTGGAATAGATTCTGAGATTTTCCGAATGCATCACGATTCTCTCTCGAATCGATACGGAACTTAGTTTTAACAGCAGATGGCTCTCTAGGCTAGCTTTTAACCGCACACTCAAATGCTCACGAAGAAGAGCGCTAAAGAGTGCTCATGAGTTTGGCTGAGTCTGAGAATGTCCTTGCACCTCAGAATGCCTTTATAATGCGAGATTAATGTATACAGCCCACTGCAAACACCCTTGTAATTCGGTTTAACTTTTTCGAACTTTATGAAAGTGGTGTGTGTAAGGAATTGGAAGCAAGCAGAGTATGGGTGTTTCTAAAGCACACAGTGCCATCTGCTGTTAAAAACTAAGCTCAGAATCGATTCAAGAGAGAATCGCGATGCATTTGGAAAATCTCAGAATCATTTCTTGATTCGCGATGCATCGATTTATTGTCCCAGCCCTAATAGATAGATAGATAGATAGATAGATAGACAGAAAAACAGAGACGGCTATAAAGACAGCCAGAGATTATATGAGACAGATAGACCTCATTGGCTTCACTCTGCTGCTGTTCCTTCTTTCGTCTTCTCTTCTCTTTCTTTTTGTCTGCATTTTGGTTGGTCTTCCCGCTGGGAGATTTCCCCGAGCGAGGCTTCCCTGCTCCACGGCCGGCCTTTGGCTTTCCTGCATCCGAATCAGTGTCCGAATCAGAGTCGACCTGCAGCAGAGCGAAGCGTGACGCCGTAGTGGGTACTGAAATCACTGCTGATGCCATCCTGAATCTGCCAATGAGACAATCAACACATGATGGTCAGTCTAGATGCTGCTGCTTGACATGAAATTATTGTATCAGATTAGATACAAATGTGAGACATTTCAGTGAAGTGCTGGTGGTCTCTGGGACCAAGATAGAAAAACATATCTTATTAATAGCATTCAAGAATCAGTGCAATGTACACATTGAGGACAACTATTTTCGCATAATATGCTGTTAATACACACTGTTAATATAATACAATACAATAATAAAAAAACAGCTTTAATTTGTATTGCTCATTGAAAAGCATAAATCTGCTTGCTGCGGAGTTAATAAACACTTGTCAATGTGTACTAAGTCGATTTGTGCTGGATGCGTAAATGTAGCGCTCGCTGAAGAACATAATTCGTTGTTATATTTTAGTCTGTTTAAAATGAACTGTCTACTAGACTAAAGATTTGGTTATCACATTATTTGACACCTAAAATGTCGCTAGCGTAGACTTTTTTTTTTTTTTTTTTAGCTCGCCAGTGCTAAACACAAGTAACAAACGAGCCCTTATCGCTTTCATTTTTCCTGAACACGTTTCATTCAGTTCAACATGTCTTGTGTAAACCTGCCGGAGTTGTGAGCGGAGGAGCCGTTAAAATGAACTAAACAAACTTTCACCTGGTTATGACTGTCGTATCCTCGCCTCGGCTTCGTGCAAGTGGAAACTGCAAACACAGGCGAGAGTATGGCGGCCTGAACGGACACAAAAGCTTCAATGCTATCACTGAGTAGAAAATGTTAATAACCGTTCATATAGTACTACTTACTCCAGAGGGCGCTCTGAGGCTCAGGAAGAAGGATCTTCTTTGAACCACGTTCAAATATCAGAGCTATTGTTTGTTTCTCTGAAGACATTTGTATCCTAAAAAATAATTTAATTCTATGAATGTATATACCTGACATGCATAGTAGTACCTACCGCAGCAATATATAGGCTATAGGATTATTAAATAAATGTTTTATCAAGTAATCACAAATGACAGTGAAAAGTCTATGCTAATCAACGGTGAGAAAAGCAATGCATACCACGTGACAAGGCCAACTGAAAATTCAGCAGCGGTCTGGAAAATAATTAAGGCCTGAAAAATGACACTGGGTAACTTTAAAACATCCGAATTAAAAGACACAAAAAGTCAAAACAGATCCCAGACCCAGAAACACCACCCAAAACCAAGCCCCAAAATCAAATTTGACGATTCTTTTTGTTTTTTTAATGAAATATTTAAGTATTTATTATGTAAAACTCATGTGCCCTTTAATCAAAATAACTCCTCTTCTCTGATGACGTGTTTACTGACGCGAGGTCCAATAAATTCTCGATGGACAAAATCAAAACATTTTTTCTTGTTTGAGAAGCTGTTTCACTCGGATGTCACAATAGGGAAAATTGCATCTTCTGCTTGATGCCTACTTTAAGGCCCATTCACATCAAAACGCTAACTAGGCTATAGCTAAGGAATGATTAACTATAATGATAACGTTCTTCTTATTGTATATGTGTGCGTGCTAGTTAGCCTATGTCATCTGCTACTTTAAGCTCTATTGTATCTTTTCCTGTATGTTGGACAGGACTCATTGCTTCTGTTCACATAAGCCTAGTGTCAAGACATTATAAAACCCAAGTCTACTACAGTTTAAACCTGAAATGCTGTTTTAAAATCAAGGTTTATTCTAGCTTTTCTGTGGGTGTACTGATTGGCTGAGGTATGCCTCTAATGAAGACATGTTAGACATAATGAAGACAATGTTTAAAATCTATGTTACTTAATACTTTATGGAAATGTTGTAGTATCGACAGTTGATATATACGCATAATGACCGAAGCGGACCCTCTATTCTCTTTTTAACAAAAGTATTTATACCAAATGCAAATCACCTAATTTTCATAACTTTATTTAAATGTATAAACAACATGATACAAAAAAGAACTTGGCAAAAAAAGATGATGCTGTCAATAGTAGATGCAGCGAGTGTGATGTATTGGAATATGCGCCATTTCTTTGTGGTGTTTTTTAGCATAGGGCCACAGGTAAAAGTCAATAAGAGCAGAGTTGATGTGACAGCTCTTCCCATCTCTCTCCTCCACAAGCTTCCACAGATGGTGCCGGATTCTCTCCACACACCAGATGGAGCAACCCCTGATCTCCACCTCTTGCCTCTCACCCGAGCTCAACAATTCACCTGTGAAAGAACTAATAATCACTACAACAATACTGGTAAGAGTATCTGTCTATTATGTAAGGATTAATCAATTATGTGACAAAGATATTTTTGTGAAATTCACCCATAATCAAATGCATGTTGCAGTCTTTCAAATAGAACAATGGTTTTGAATTGAACAAAAATCTTCAGATTAAATTAACAGGACAACTGGAAGGCACAACAAACCGTTTTTCAATGTCTCCATAAGGGCATCAGAGTAGCGTAAAGCCCCAAGGTACACGAGGCCTTGTGGCACCCTGTAGTCAGCAAACATGGTCAGGTAGTCAAGGTTAGGGATGTTGCCCTCCCCTCGTGCCTCCATGATGCCCCAAAAGTCCGCCACAAGGATTTGAGCCCTCTTGTAAAACGAGATCCTCTTACCCTACAATATAAACAAAATTACAGATTATGACGTGATATATCTTGTGAAAAAGTAGTACGCTTTAGCATACTTTTTAAAAAAGTACTTTTTACACATATAATATACTTTATAGTGCCCATATTATGTTTTATCAGATATTACCCTTCATGTAATTTAGCTGTTTGTGAATGTAAAAGGTCTACAAAGTTTGAAAGATTAAAGTGCATGACAAATAAAGTGATTTTCTCCTAAAAGAAAGAATCGATTCTGAACTGCCGAAACGAGTCGTCAGTAATTCAAGTCTTACTTCCCGTAGGTTTATATCATTTGCATAATGCCAGTCTATGGTCTTCATTGGCTGCCCACAAACTACTAAATCTACTTTGACCCGGCATCAATTACTGTAGTTGTAGCTTAGGCCTGGAAACGTTTGGTTCTTGTTGTCGACATATTGAGAAGATGCTGTTTTCAGCCCTCCAAAAATCCACTCTGCATGCACTTCAAAAGGTTGAGAACTCGTGCTGGAATTGATACGGTAAAGCCGACACCACCGTTACTGAAATTCAGTAATCTGCGTTTCATTTCCGACGTGCAGTAAGTGGTAGATCAATCACAACAGACTGAGTCATCTGACCAATCAGAGCAGAGCAGGCTCGGGGAAAGGAGGGGTTTAGAGAGACTGAATTTTCGAATTAACCGTTTTCAGAAATGAGGTGATGTGTAAGTGTGGTTTGATCTGGGTCCATGTAAACCTATTGTAGAAAATAAAATGAGGAACCTTTAAAATGGCATAAGGGGCACTTTAAAAGAATATACTTAAGTACAAACTAAATGTAATGCTTTTAACTGCATATTATTTACAATTAAATGAAAATGTATTATAGTTTACATTTATATTAAACACAGTTAGTTGAACTTAAGAGTGCTTGTTTGACATACTTATGTTTCTATTTAAACTGTGTTTAAATTACACATTTGTAATGACAAAGTTGTAATTTAGTCCATTTAAAATATATTTACTGTAGATGTAATACTGAATAACACACTACAGTTAAAAACAAGTACTTTACATTTGCTATAGTTTGTTAGTTAACGCATAAGTGTTCTTCTTTAAAGAGGACTTATGCTTTATTACATGTTCAATTTTCTTTAGTGTGTAATGTTGCTGTTTGAACACGAAAAAGTTATACAGCACTAAGTCACTCCAAAGAGAATTATTCTCTATATCAGTGTCACTGTTTCTGAACTCCCTGAAACGCCTCCATTGTAGTCTTGAGTTTTCTTTTGGGAACAAACAATATTCCTAATTCAAATAATTCCTGTCCAGGGCAGACGCAAAAAGAGGCGAAACCTGGTTGAGTTAGTTAGTTGTGTGTTGAAACTCACGGTTATGGTAAGGGGTGTGACATTTCCAAAACACACTGGTCCAACTGACCAATAAGAGCACACTGTGCTTTTTGGAAGGAGGTGCTTCAAAGAGATAGGAACAAAACAGCGCGTTTCTGACAGACTGGAAAGAGAGGAGCTGCAACAATGTCAGTTATGTGTAAATTAATTTTTTTCATGTAAACCTATTCTAGTAGACCCCAAAAACAAAATCAAGATTGAAAAGGGGCATAACAAGTCCCCTTTAAAGCACAACAAAAGAGTATAACTTTTTCAGTTCACTTAAGTGGTCTTTTATTTCAGTTAATATTATACTTGAAAGGATATTTACACTACAGTGCACATACAATTAAGTGTGCTTATTTTTCACAAGGAATCTAACATGCAAGTGAAAGCTAAGCAAGTTGAACTAAAGTTCTCAAAAGCCATGCTTTAAATGACTAAACTGAAATTGTACTATTAATTTCAAAAATGAAATTATATTCACCTCATATGTGGCTTCATCTCTGTATGACGGTATATTCTGAACAATATACTTCACCATCCTCTCTGCATCATTCTCACAATGACTCATGAACATCCGGAAGGATCCACCATGCTCCATGAGCACTCGTCCGGCCTCTGTTAGGGCCTGGTGACGCTCTCTCAGCATGGGCATGGGAGTAGCGTTGTCCGAACGCAGGACTTTGGCCAGCTCGGCCTCACTGATCTGAGAGAAGTAGGTGGGGCTCGTAATGGGCACTCCTAAATGAAGACATCATAAAGTTGAACTTTCACAGTACACAAAATGGTATAAATTCATGATATTTATGATATAAATTCAGAGATACATATTCAGTCACCTTCATCCATAGCTCTAGTCACAGCAGCACAGAGAGACATGTACCCTCGATAGGTGTTTCCCCTGCATGTGACCTCACACTGTTCTTCCTCCTTCTCAGGCCAGAAGGAGAAGTTCATGGTGTCCGTCACAAATACCCAGTTGATGGCATCATCTGAGTCTGGTGAAGGTGCCAGAGGATTCATCATTTTCCAGCCGCTGGCTGTGAATTCTTCACTGTCACGGAGCTCGTAAATCATCTGTGCCACACGTTTAACACCATCTTCGTCCACGAACACATCTCGACTCCGCTCAGCCACAAACTGACCAGACTCTCGAGGGGACAGTGGCTCCTCCATTGTTTCTGTTTGGGAAGAAACATTACATGACTACGGCTATGTTCACAATTGAATACTTGCTTGCTTAGTTGGGGACACTTAAAACCGGGCTGAATTGAGCTGGATGATGATGACTCCAAGCTGCTTTGACACAATCTGCATTGTAAAAAGCGCTATATAAATAAAGGTGACTTGACTCCACTGTTTTCTGCAGAGCTGCTTCATAGCAGATTCGACATTGTTTCATAATTGATGAATTCTGCAACATCGACATTGTTATTGAACTTAACTGAATCAACATTGAACTGACTCAAACTGAATAACAACACTATTGTCTGTAGCTGTATATACCCACTGCTGGCTCTGGATAGATTACTTGTAATTACAATTTGTAGTCTGTTACTGATTCCAAATTACACGACAAAAATTGTGGTTAGTAATCCATTACATTACACATTTTAGGTAACATAATCAGATTTCTTTTTGATACTTTTAGATTACGTTTGACCTTACTCGTTTATCACATTGAATAGGATAATACTGTACCAAATTGATATAAAAATACAAGGAGAAAGAAAATATATTCCATTCTTTGTTATCAACAATATGAAGTGCATTAAACATTACAATATGTAGACTGGGGTTTGTGATGGAACTGCACTAGGTTTGTGAGTTTAATGAAAAGCTTTTAAGTAATTGAATCATAATTTTAAAAGTAAAAGTAACTGTAGTCTGATTTAAAAATGTAATATAATCTAATTACAAATACTACATTTTTTACTTAACCTTTTTTTACCTCAGTTATCACCCAGTACTGCTTACAGCTGAATTGAACTCATTTCATTATTGATTAACTTTACAGTTATTGAACTGAATCAACACTGAACTGATTTCAGCTGAAATATAACACTATTGTCTTTTTCAGAGCTGCTTCATAGCAGAATTGATCTCTGTTTGCATCAGTGAATCATTATTTTCCTGTTTATCCCTGTAAAGCTGCTTTGAAACAATCTGTATTGTATAAAGAACTATAAAAAAAAAGTGACTTGACTTGACTTAGTACGTCTATGGTACTAATAGTATGTATAAGTACATACTATTAAAACAAAGTTTGTGAAATGCTATACTATGATCAAAATATAGTATGCGTCATTGTCACATGACCTCATTCTTGGAAACAGTAAAAATAAAACAAATAATATTTGTAATTCAAATCTAATTATGCATGCTGTACTGAATAATGAGTCAAAATAATGAGCCAATATGTTAAACATATAGGTTTGATATTACTTGTTCATTGGTTGTAGTAGAAAAGTTGAGCAAACTGCATTGTGGGATACTATATTTCACACAGGTTGCATCCGAATATGCATACTATATGCCTATAATAGACGAAAAACAGTATGTGAAAAGAGTAATATGTTGTAATTTACAGTATGCATAAAACAGTAGGCAAAAAGTACCTGGATGACCTATTTGTGCATTCAATAGACACTTTACTACACTATTAGGCCACGGGAGAAGATTTGTGAATGGCAGTGAGGCAATGCAACTGGCGCTGTAGGTCACATGACAGTGACAACATGTGGGGCCCTGTCCCAAATGGCACACTTCATATGCACTTTTGGTCTTGTGGACCAAAGATATACTCCAGTTCGGACGCGTACACAAACAGCTGCGGACAGCACTTGTATTATTCCAGCACATGCGCAGTTGTTGCTTTTGTAGCCTAGTGACAAAAATGTGAGGCGTGCGGATGTCCGCAAAGAGCCTCCGCGTACACGATTTTTGACGATGACGTTTCTTACGTCACCGCAGACCCTAGCGGACCCTCGCGCACTCGTGGAAAGTAGAGCTGAGGCTTAACAGTAGGTAACAATGACTGCCGCATACGCATGTCCGTTAAGTCCACCAGACCGTAGTGTGTCCCATTTGTCATTTTAGGTTTCAGAAGGATGCTCGCGAGTGCCACTTAGGATGGAGCAGGGCATTTGCGTGTAATGCAGCCGTTTGGTACGCCCCTACAAATGGCGTCCCCCTTCGCAAAGTGCCCTTGAAGGGTTCAAAAACGCCATTTGGAATTCGACCTTGGCCCTGTCCCAAATGGCACCCTAAACACGCGCAGTCTTCCTACGAGTCTGCACTTTCGTGACGTAATGCCGCTTTGACTGTCGGGAAGAAGTCTTCTTCAGAGCTCACTTTCAGTGTGGGCGAGAAGCAGCCTGCAGTGGACATCCAAGTGTGATGTCAGAAGTCACGCCCGTGCCCAATACGTCACCTCGTGACTCCCCCACTAAACCACTTCACCAGAAATCCCACCCTGCAGGTAATTTCATTGGTTACAGTGACGGGTAGGTTTAGAGATCAGTGTTGGGTGTAGGCAATCAGTACTGTGATTAACATGACCAATAAAATCTTATGGGGCGTTCATACCAGACGCGACTTGTAGTCGCGTAGTTGGACGCTTGAACATTTTAAATTTTCCACTCCATTCACATTCATTTTGTCCTCTATTGTTGTTTCGGATATCTGCTACGTCGTAATCACGTCACTACTTGAGCAAGCTCCTAATTGGTTAACGCGACGCGTTATTCGCCAAAGTTTAGATTTTTCAACTTGGGGCGATTCGCGCGGATCACACGTTACGCGTGCGTGTCAAACGCCAGAAATGCTCAATTTGCGCGAATCACACCGCAGGATGTCTATTCGTGTCTTTGCATTGACTTAACATGTAAATAACTTAACGCTTCATTCGCGTCTGGTGTGAACGCACCATTAAGAATCGGCTGCAGGGCAGCATGGGCCTGGATGTCCACCGCAGGCTGCAGCGAGACGCTTCTCGCCCACACTGAAAGCGAGCTCTGCAGCAGACTTTTTTCCGACAATCAAAGTGCCGTTACGTCACAAAAGTGCGGACTCGTGGGAAGACCGCTAGTGTTTAGGGTGCCATTTGGGACAGGGCCAAGGCCGAATTCCAAACGGCGTTTATGAACCCTTCAAGGGCACTTCAGGAAGGGGGACGCCATTTGTAGGGGCGTACCAAACATCTGCATTACACGCAAATGCCCTGATCCAAAGGCTCTGCCCTTCAGAGTGAGCATATAGGGATGCTCACATCCGATTGAAATTCAACCTAAATGTAGTATGTCCAGATTATATTCATACTACATACAACCAAACTTTATAGAACATACTTTTTTTTTTAACGGTCGTGAAGTAGGTACTTAATCAAAAGAAGTACCTACTCAGAGAGTATGCTATTTCAGAAGGCAGTCCTCCTGTTAACGCACAGGTCATCTGAATATTCCATGCGTACTGGAGTTACATACTGTGCACAGTATACTGCAGAAATTGAGCAGTAGCCTATGCTGTTCCATCTTTATGTGTTATTAAAAAAATGAAATAATTAGCAATTAGATAATTCCTTAAAAATGTTTTAGATTACTTAATCCTTGTTCTATGACCATTTTTCAACAATTGTAATTCCAACATTTTTCTAGAAACATTTTGTGTCATGTGCCTCGTTAAATAGTACTTACTGAAAAGCCCGTGTCCAAAAATCGTCGCTACTCAAATTAAAGTCCTTTTAAATTGAATCAAGCAATCTTGCTTTAATTTTCAGACCTGCTAGAATATACGGTAGTAGTCAAAGATCATATGTACACAAGTGAGGAGAGTGCAGGAGAGTCTCTGTGTGAATGTCTCTTGGTACAAAGTACATTAAGTCGTTTATCTACTGCATATTTACTTACTTTTCTCCTCGTAAGTGAACCTATAACACCTATTAACAATTAGAATTTGGAAATACACACGCTGTAGTTTTTAATTTCCGTGTTGGTCAGGCTAATCTTACCGCTTGTTTTCAAGCTAAAACTCGTGTCACACCATCACGCGGATTTTGTCTGGCCGTTTTGGCTTCAAGCGGATTATAGATGCACAAAAGTGCGCAATGTATACAGACAGGTTTTTGTACAAAACTGTATAAAATGCATGCTATTTGGACCCCCAAAAAGTATACGGACACGTAAAAATGTCTTTGCAATTTTATATTATAAATACGGCATATGTTGTTCAAAAATGAAGACAAAAAGTCTTGGACACTTTCTGGCTGTCAGACTTTATGGAACATGTTTTTATGTTAATATAATGACATATGTCCTACACTAAACTGGTAAAACATATCTGAAAACGTTGCTCAGAACAGAAAAGCTCCAGCGCCATTCGTTTGCACTTGGTTTGATATTTGTGCATCTAATGCAATACATTTCGGACAGTTTTGCGTTTTAAGCAAATAAAAATGTCCAAATACTGTACAGTATGTTCAGGCTATATTGAAAACTCAGCGGTGTCAAACAATATCTAAACTTCTTTATCACTAACAAGGTGTGAAGCCATCAAGATTACTGTCGGCCAAAGTGCAAAAAAATCTCGAGGCAACCATTTAATATCTTGCATTGCTTGCATGAATGTTAAAGAAATAAGAACACAAGACAAAATCTTACTGCAAAAGGTTCAAATATTGTTTTCGAGTTACATATGGCCTACACAAGTCTTTAACCCCATTCTAATAATTGAGATGCTATTCCAGTAGTTCACTTGAGGAAAAGTTTTATTATACAACTAACTATAATTACATATTAGATGAATATGGACCAAGTCATTCTAAAATCAAAATAATATTTTGCATATTCATTTTAACTATTTAAGCCTGTTTTTAGGGCCTTAACTACATTTGTAAAGTAGGACTTTACTTCATGTAGGTATTTTTGTTAAATGTTTGTCCAGACATGATCATTTTCATTTTATAGAAGGGGTGGGACATTAAGTGTACTGACACGATTTAATAATCATACCACACTGAAAAAAATGGCAATTCCTTTATTATTTCAGACAAATGACAAACTCTACAAATGTGCCTGGTTGAAGAACTTCAGAGAAAATTTGAGTAAAAAAATAAAGATAAGAAAAATAAAAGACAGGGAGAGTGAGAATTATTGTCCTGCTCCGACACATATAGTCTAAAACTTCAAATCCACTGTTTTCTTTTCTTCTTAAAAAGAAAAACACATACAATGATTATAAGCCTTCTTTTAGGATGGCAGGCCTACAAAAAATTCCAGAGGTAGAGTAATTTTTTTTTAAAACACTAGATTTTAAAAACCCAGCAACAGACAGGAGAAAAGACATACAAAAAAAAAAAAAAAAAAAAAAGTACTGCAAGCCTTCAGTACCTGGTGAAAATATCTGTATTTTTGCTGAGGAAAAACATCACACGAATGTATTCATATGTCCATAGTATCACTGGATATTTACATTTTATTCTCTATCAAATGCAGTTTTAGAACACTCAGAGGTGTTTAAAAAAATAGGGGGGATGAATGTGTACATTCCGGATCAAGCTTTTGGAATAGTGGAAAATTTTCCTAACTAATAAAACATTCACTCCAAAAGGGGAAAAAAACAAACAAAAAAACAACAAAGTCCTGTTCAAAAGCAGCTATCTGCTCATCCAAGATTTGTGTGAAGTGATAGTTGGCCCATATAAAATTAATATTTATAAAAACAACCAAAAGAAAGAAAAATCCCACAAAATCCACAATCAAGGACAACCAGAGGGCTCGGGGTCTTATGATTCTATGAGGAATTCCTATAAAGGTGACAAACAAGGACGCGTCATGTGTCAGGCCATCACGCGGTGACGAGGACTTGAGCTGCGGTTGGATGGATATCCTGAGAAACAAGGGCTGGTTAGTTCTGGCGTCCCAAGAGGTGTAGAGCGCTGATGAACAGAGAGAGAGTGGGAGAGAAGATCAGTCAGCATCATAATGCTCTAGTCCACTGTGATGTGATCACTCAATCTGTAACATACCTGTTCTGTAACAGGTACTGAGCGTTCTGGATCTGGTCTTGGGTCCCTGTGATGGTGATGATGCGGTCCTCAGAACCCTGTAGGGGCTCGTCGATTTTGATTGATGCTCCGGACTCGTGACGAATCTGCTTGATCCTCTGACCCCCTTTACCGATGATCGATCCGGCCAGCTGAGAATCACGGCAGGAGGAGTTAAATACACGTTTCATGTGTAAATGGTATTGCATGGGGAGTGATTTACTCACATCTTTAGGAATAGTCACTTGTGTGGTGATCACAGGACCTTCACTGTAACTACTTCTTCCACCTAAACATAAAGAGAGGGATATGTATAATAATGGAAGATCTATAAGAATTTCAAGAAGACTATTTGAATCATTTTACATATTTTATATATTTTATATATATATATATATATATATATATATATATATATATATATATTTTTTTTTTTTTTATTTGTGAATATATGGCCTCTATAGCTCTGGACACACCAATCCGATGGTCAGCGAATGTCTGGCTGGCCTTTTTTGAGCATTGGTTTGTGTAGTTTTTTCAGTGTGCTCTGCACAGTTGGTTCTAGTTGGAAAAACTATTAGCAGTTTTTTGCCTGATTCTGCATGTCAAATCGGCAGCGGAGCTCATCGGTGAGAGGGATCACTTTGATTGGCTGTTCAGCTTAGCAAATCAGTGCACGAGAAAATACAGACTCTTATTCTTGTGATTTCATCTCATTTGAACAGTGGATTATTTTAATAATAATGTCTTTGTGGAATCAGTACGTCAAAGCTACACAAATTAGTCTGTAATGAGCAAGACTGGTGTAAACAATGGTAAAATCAAGCGCTGCTTGCTTTGTATATACACAGTTCTAGCTCTTTTAATTTCCCTTTTTCAAATACAGACTACTGCCACCTACTGGTATGGGAGAGTCATGTCCTCACACAGGCACAGAACGTACGTGCTAGTTGGTTGTCGGCTGTAATATGTGCAGTGTTCAAGTGCAACTTTTTTGCCCCAACACGTGGCGACACCACAGTAGCCTTTCATCAATACTAGTTCTTTGGCGTTGGTTTGGTGTGTCCCTGTCTTGTTATAACAGGATGGTGTACTTACCAGACTGATAGGAGGAATCCCAAGATGAATTATTGTCTGATTTGAGAAACACAAAAAGAAAACGTAAATCTTTACTGTAACAGCAGTGATTCCCAACCTTTCCCAACTCACGGCCCACACAATCAAACACTAAGTTTCTGTGGCCCACTGCAAGAATTTTAATGGACCTGACTATATGTCGCGTTGTTTAATGATGACTCACAAACTGAGATTGTGAACACAGTATTTACTGAATAAACTGGCAATGAACAGAAAATGCAGATAAATTGGTCACACCGAGCCCCGGCCCAGTTCCATAATCAAATCGGGTCCTTAAAGGGTTAGTTCACCCAAATTCTGGCATTAATTACTCACCCTCATAAGATGCAAGATCTTCGTTCATCTTCAGAACAACAAATTAAGATATTTTTGATGAAATCCGAGAGCTTTCTGACTCCTCCATAGACAGCAATTTAATTACTACTTTCAAGGCCCAGAAAGGTAGTAAATACATCATTAAAATAGTCCACGTGACTACAGTGGTTCAACCTTAGTGTAATGAAGCGACGAGAATACTTTTTGTGTGCAAAAACAAAACCAAAATAATGACTTTATTCAACAATTTCTTCTCTTCCCTGTCATTCTGCTACGCTGTTGACGTAGTAAATGCAGTGCAGCACTTCCGTGTTTTTACGTCAGAATGCAGTCTCATTATTGGTTGGCTCCTGCGTCAGCAGCAAACACATACGTTGTGCTGCTCGGTGTACAGCGTTAGCCAATAATGAATCTGCGTTTAGACGTAAACACAAAAATATCTTAATTTGTGTTCTGAAGATGAATGAAGGTCTTACAGGTGTAGAACGGCATGAGGGTGAGTAATTAATAACAGAATTTATATTTTTGGGTGAACTAACCCTTTAATGCATGTATATCAGACTTTTGTCTTGCCCATCGCTATGGTCACATTAACAAATTTGAGAGTGAGTTCCACATTTGCAGCATGTACATGGCTGTTAATCAATGAAGCGGTGTACACTGCACAATAAATCTCTTTACATCATGTCTACACTTTGTTTGATAAAATGAGATTGAACAAAAGCGGTGAGTGGATTCAGACTAACTTAAATACATCTGATTGGCCATTGCATTCCAGAAATTAACAGATATGCTGGTGATTAGCTACATTGCTCAACACTGCAAAACTATGTTGTAAATAGAACCATTTGACACTCTCCAGAGCGCAAACACAAACACGCACTGGAACATTTGCCAAATCTGTGTTGCCAATATCCTATTACAGCTTCAACTGTGGAACAGGGCCTGACCGAGCCTCAAGAGACTCTGGCACACAACAATTGGACCTTATAAACTAAAATCTTTGTGACTAACCTATTCTAATGCAAAGGTTGGTGTTGTTTAGCATTTACTAAGCACTGTATTTCAGGCTGAAAAGAAGAAAGTTGCAAACGGAGATCAGGCTTGAGCCGCTAAAGCTTATTCCGGTAAAATAATGTATATTTAAAAAAAATAAAAAAATTAAAAATAAATATTTTAGTAAAACTAAAATAAGCTAAATAATGTAAAGCTTCATTTCAGCTGCTTGTTCTCCGCTCCCACAAGTGAACACTAGAGCTAGGTAGTCACTACTGTATTTCCTTCATTTAGCTTTATTTTTAGTCTTTTTGATGTCAGGCGTTGCTGAAGATTTATCCTTACTTGTAGATGAAGAAACATCTGCATTTGTCCTTTTCAGCGACCCTGTTGATAACCATTTATCCATGTTTAAATCTGTTGTAGCTTACAGTAACTGTATGCAGCAAAATGGCAGATAAATTGGTGGTTTATTCTTAAAACAACCAAACAGCGAGCTTAAATGGTGAATATACAGTAACAGTTTAATATAATTTTTTTTGTTATTTAATTATATATTGAGTTATTATATTGAATTATTATATTGAATTAGACATTTTAACATATTAACAAAATTATTATTTTTACTAATAGTAAATGGCACTCCCCTCCCCCCTCCCCTGCAATATCAAAAACCACCTCTGTACAGTAAAGATATGTAAACTAGGCCACTCTTTTGATGGTCTTGAAAGTCAAAAAAAGTGTCCCGATTTACTTGAATTCACTCAGTACATAATTAAAACTACAGAGCCCCTAAAAGGACATGGTGATGGTTAAAGAAAAAAGAAGAGATGAATGGAAAAGTTGTTTCTCAGTGCTTTTGCATTTACTCAAAAACATTTTCGTTTTGTAATGGAAATAATATGTTGTGGGAGGAAAAGCTATATTTCACTGAATGCAAAGTTTAAGTAAGAGAATGCAATATTTTTTTTTTTTTTTTTTTGGTGAGAGAAAGGAAAAGCATTGAAATATAATTTTCCCTTACATGTAATGTTTTCCCATCATCATGTCCCCTTATATTTTAAAAACTATTTTAGATAAACCCACCCCTAAACAACATGCAACTAATGAAATTGTGGTTAGTTGCTTCACACAGTCAGATAATCTTCCTGTCTAAGTGGGCAGTACTCAGCCGGAGTAAGTTAGTCAAATAGTTTATAAAACATTTCAAAGACTTTGGTGAGACTATAAGTTGACATAGAAAAAGGTGAAACAAATTTTCCTCAAAAAAAAAAAAAAGAAAAAGAAAAGAAAAAAGAAATTCATTATGAGCCATCTTTCAAATGCAGAAAAGCAAATATGTATTTAAAGAAAAACTTACCATATCCATCATTCTGTAAAGAAAGAACAGAGGGGTGAGAATCAAAAACCTCAAACACAAATGTTTACAGAACTTACAGAAAACAATGTGTCCCTCTCTTTATTTCCAAGGCACCTAATTACTCAAACATCATCTGTTACCAGGTAACACAGTTGAGCTGCTGTTTTGGATGCTATTGTTAAAGGAAACTTTTCCTTGTGACCGTCTTTTCTTTCATATTGTGATGTATATAAAAGTGAAATGCCTTCTTCAATATTTATTAATCATTTAAAAAAAAAAAAAAAGTATTTCATTGTGACTAAGTGGCATGGACGGTGGTTTTTAAAATGTAGTTTGAGTCATTGAAACAAACTGAAACTGATCTAAATAATAAAGTTGCAATATAAGACTAAATACTGACCATGCTGCCTCCATAACGATCATTGCGCCCTCGTCTTTCCCCACTGGAGAAAAAGAAAATTGTTAAATATGGCATACAGTGATTAACTGCTAATAACATCCTACACAACACAAGAAAGCATTATAGCTGATAACAAGGGAAAACTTGAACAGCACTGATCCAACTGAAGAACTTACTGCCGCCTTTCTTCCATGTGGCCACGCTGGGAGCTGTAGGAGTACTGGTCATCACTGTAAAGTTAGAAACACAGCATTCATAAACTGTTATCCAACAAAATGACAAATATTTAACGATAAACCAAAATTAAAATTCTTGGGGGAAAAAAAAAAAAAAAAATTCTAAAGTTTTTTAGACCCTATTTATGTTAAGACTGGAATACACTACACAACTATTAATTTGAACAGTTATTGAAAAACTGGGCATCATACACAAAACAACTATACATTTTACACACTAACGGACTTTCAAGTCAAAGTTTTTCAAACACTGAACTAGTTTAAAGTTGCTCCAAACATAAACTCATGCAGAAACATGCGCCTCAATTCATGTGCGTTCTAAAATCAGCTAAAAATATCAAAGACGTGTGATATTCTCCGACAGTCTGTGGCCATCATACACTATACGATTTCCTGTGACGGTCAACTCCGACTGCCCAAAATCTGCAGACTGGCTCTGACTTTCAGCTACTAGCGTTGACTTGTCCAGACTGCAAATAAGGGGGAAAATCAAGGCAAAAGGCATGTAGTGTATTCCAGTCTTTATATTTCAATGGAATAAAAATATATATCAGAGTGGCTCACCCTCTCCTGTGGTGTGGGGGTCCCATGGGCATGTTTCGCGGGGGACGACCCCCTCCTCTCCCCCCTCTCTGGGATGGAGGGGGGCCCCTGCGTGGGCTCATGTCATCATAGTCTCTCCTGTTCTGCATGTGGTGGCCACCACGACCTCCACTGGGGGGCATTCGATCAAAGCCACCTCCGCTGCCACGTCCCCGCGAAGAGAAGCCTCCCATGGGCCGACGGCCCCGCTCTTCATACGTACTACTGAAGCCGCCATAGTCGTAGGTCTCATCGTAAAAGTTAGGGTCGTACTGCTGAGCTCGACCTTTAATGGGAGCCTGGAAAGAGAGAGAGAGAGTCAATGAGAAACATGTCTAACAACACAGTGACAAACAGCACTGGGAAATTATATGTCAATCTGACCTCCACAATGAGCTCTAGCATGGTCCTAATGCACTGCACCACCCGCTCTGCTTTGCCCCCCACTAGCACCACACGGTCAGTGGACTGAGGACAGCACTCCTGAAAGAGCTTGATGGTGGTCTGGGTGCTCTAGAACAGAAGGTTTTTGATCAGCACAGATATAAAATTCATATTTTATGGTTAAAATTCTCATTTTAGTGTCTTACTTCACGAAGTTCCTTAATCTTGGCACCCTTCACGCCAATGATGCTTCCAGCTAGACTCTGATGAATGAGAAGCCTCAGTTCACAGTCAAAGTCCACGCCCTTATGATGCTGATACTGCTCCAAACAATGAGAGACGAGAATCAGATGTGCCATCAAATATACAGTAACAGGTTCATGTGCAGGGAATGTGCAGCTTCTCATCAAGGGGTAGGTGACAATATTAATATACAATATTTTAATAGAAGTTAGTCAAGTTAATATTAATAAATAAATTAGTGCTGTCAATCGGTTAAAAAAAAAAAAAAAAGAATCACATTTTTCTTAATCGCCAAAAAACATTCGAGTTTTTAATATTTTTATATTGCAATAATTTCAGTTACTCTCCACATTAATGTAGAAACAATTTAAAGGCAGTATATTTTAACTATTTGTGTAATGGCATCTTTTTATGAATGAAGGCCAGTATCACTGAAACTAATACTGGTACTGATGTCTTAATGAAATTAATTTTTTTTAAACATTAATTATAAACATTTAACATTACAGTACAACTGAAAGCTATCAATTTCAACATTAGGCTTAAAAATACATTTTAATTTAAGTGAACTTAAAACAATCTTCACAAAAAATTATAATAAAATGTCATTTACCTGTCTAACAGGTAGGAAATATACAGAAATTGAATAAAGTTATCAATCACTTTACAGTTTTGACTGCATAAATTATAAACTAAATATAGATTAATCCTAATTAAAGCTAAATTTTTTTCTGTTATCTTTGTTCTTTGATTGACATTAATGACAGACATCACAGCAACTGGTTTATTAGGATGCTGTGACTTTAAGAACTGCCGCTGCTGAACATGAAGCGGATCTGACACGCATCTCATTTCCTCACAACTCTAAGTTAATTCAAGACTGCTCTTATGAGGATACTAGACAAAATGGAAATTTTGGCATAATTCTGTGTGTTATTGTCTGTTCAAGTGCGAAAGACATTCACAGACAGCGCGTTCTTGATTGTCTTGTGGTGCTTGAATGGTTTAAAAGCATATCATCTAATGTAATCATATAATGTAACGCTAGCCAAATTATGACAAAAAAAATGGATGCTGGATTAATGCCATTAAAAACACATTAAACTTGTAAAAAAAAAAAAAAAAAAAAAAAAAAAAAAAAAAAAAAAAGACAGCACTTAGATAAATAAATAAGAATATTTATTTATTTTTTGTATAATATACATTTTATATTATATAATATATATTAATTTTTTTACTTTTAAAATGAAATAAAAATAAATATAAATAAAACTTTGAAAAATCAAACTGCAATGCTGAAATTAAAAAAAATATATATATTTACAAATATTTTTTAAATTATCTGCCTACGTGATTCCAAAGCAAACCATTTTCTATGTAAATAAATTAAACTAAAATAAATTTGAAAATAAATGTGCATCACCCACCCCTACTCCCATGTCATATATAAATTGTGAAAAACCCTCACCTCTTCTAGAGTAGGTATGATCTTCAGCAGTATCTCAGCTACAGTGGGAATATCGGCACTGATGCTTAGGATTCTGTCAAAGTAATGAATCGCATTCCACGAGAAGAGAGAAGAGAGCGGATATTAGACACAAGAACAGCCTGAAGAAAACGGTCAGTGCTTTTGTTAGCGCAATTAAATGTGAGGAGAGGGAACAGACCCCGAAGAGAGTCATGGAGTCATGCACCCCTTGGTCAAAGGGGAGTGGAGAACACAGGAAAACAAAGAAAAACAAACTGAAGCTCCTTCCCGTTGCTGAAATGTCAAGATACAGGGAAGGTCAAGGTATGAAACTGATAGAGGGGTGACAAAGTGCAGAGACAGAGAATGGCAGAGATGAACATGAATCAAGCAGGTTCCAGATCCAGTAGAGAAGAGAGACAGATGATAGATAAACAGACAGGGGGGTTGGGGGGGAGAGCAGTGGAGCAAAGTTCAAAAGTCAGATACCACAGTAAAACAATAAACAGACAAAAGGGAGAAAATGTATTTTGCACTGCCCCTTCACCATAAATAACTAAATACAGCCTTGTATTAGCAAGAAACCTTTAAAATGAAAACTGTGGAGGAAGTACATTTCCCAAAGGTACAAAATGTTTCTGACGTCGGAGAGGGAAACAGGGTGGGAAAGGGCTTCCCTTACATGACAGAAAAGGCATTTGAACATAGCACAACAGCATTTAAATTCATATTGATCGTCATGGCAGCATCATACTCATGTTTCATGGCAGAAAGGGAGTAGTTTGTACATTAAGGATGTTAAAACAGTTCTGATATTGGCAGTAACAGAGCTGATATGACTTGGTTGTTGGAGTATCTGAGTGGCACGTACCGCTCGGGCCCACTGCTGTCTGGGACTGACACAGTGGCATTGTACTGCAGGGGGCGGGGCCAAGTACCCAGAGCAATCAAGCACACGGATGTCAATCAAGTAAGCCGCCCAATAGGAAGGGCGCGATTATGGGTGTGGCCAACCAGGGAGTCAGGAGGTCAGGCGGCAACGCAGGTGGGCGGTACGAGTCGATCCGGAATATGGGAATTGGCCAAAAATGAACAGAAAAATAAAAACAAAAACAAAAAACAAGGAAAAGGGGAGAGGGAGTGGAAGAGGAATACATTTTTTAATTGGAAACACTTTCAGTGTGACTTTCAATTCTCATAATGTTGGAGGAGAATGGAGAACAGGAGAGGAACAGATTATGAGAATATGTACTAGGCCAAATACTATTTTAGCCAGCATCAAAGATTCATATATACTCTTCAATTAACTCAAGAGTACAGTAGAATGTGGGGTATTTATTACACAGCACTGCTTTTGTAACACAAACTGCCTTGGTTCCACAAAATCTATCATTTTCCTTGGACAAGAATGATGAGTTTAAAGTGTTCTGTTGGTTTTTATACATATTAGCATTATCATATTATAACCCAGTTCTACAGACATCTGAGCTCCATCTACCACAGAAAGAGTGAGAATGTGCAAACTAAACAAAAGTGTACTCACATCTGTGCGCAGAGCTTTAATATTCTTCCCACCCTTTCCGATCACCGCTCCGGCATTCTGGAGAGAAGAGCCAATCAGCACTGAGGTACAGCAGGAGAAACGAAACTCAGAAGTCATAGGAAACTCAGGGACTTACTTTGCTCTGTAGCAGAATTCTGAGCTCCACCATGTCGTCAGAATTTCGTGATCGCTTATGGGGCTTGTCCTCCTCAGTATCCTCAGCAGAACGCTTACCTGAAATGGAATTCGCAACACATGTGTTTATCGTGTAAAAGTTGCAATGAAACGGAACTAGCGACAGATCTTTTCTTCTGTATTGTGACATACATTAAAGCAGTGTTTCCCAACCCTGTTCATAGAAGCACACCAACAGTGCACATTTTGGATGTCACCCTTATCTGACCCATATATTTCTGGGCTGCGTTCCACTCCAAACTTTCATACCCTTCACTCGCTCGCTAACTTTCCTCCGTCTCATGGAATCGGATATGCGTCATTGCTTACACTGCATGAGTGCCCACTACTGGCGGAACTCGTGCATAAGGTTTAAATGAAATACACTTATCACTTGGAATTCACTTTTTTACCATTATTTGAACCCCCTTTACTAATTTGTTTTATGCACCATTCAAAATGCATATAAGCTGTTAGAGAAAATATATAAAATCCTATAGGTATATGAGCTGTTGGAGAAAAATCAAATGACAAAAAAATGAAAAAAAAAAAAAAAAAATCAAATGTTGGTGTGCCTCCAGGAGCAGGGCTGGGAAACACTGCATTAGAGTGTAACATTATCAATAAAGAAAAATTTAGGTTGGGGAAATGTGGGGTATGCATCGGATTTTGATTGGATGTTGAGATGTGGTTGTGGCACTCAATAGTGCAGGACAACGGTCTTCAACCTTGCTCCTGGAGGCCCACTGCCCTGTAAAGTTTATATCCAACCTGATTCAATATGTGATGTAAGCGATCCTGAAGAGCTCAATTAGCTGGTTCAGGCGTGTTTGATTAGGGTTGGAGCGAAACTCTGCAGAACAGTGGGACTCCAGGAGCGGGGTTGAAGACTTCAGGTGCAGGCAGACGAACGCAAGTAACTGGAGAATTTAGCATATGTCATCAATGAGAAGTTCGTTGAAGATCCAGTTAAGACACTTTGATTAATTTACGAGGTCAAAATGTTTTACAAATTAAATCTATACATGGATGAACCGCTCATAATAATATCTATAACATGCATTTAGAAAATAGGGTGAATTTTCATTTCATGCTAACTTTAGCCTACTGTATGATATTTTCTATCAAATTTCTAAGGCCTCTAAATAATCAACATGATCAAAAAAACCTGTGGTACACCATCTACTACATACCTTCTGTTATCTGATTGATAGTTTAGACTTTTTTTAGCAAGTAAAAAGCCATTAAGGGCCTATTTACACCTGGACACTTCACGTGTTTTCTCTGATCAGACAGCTATCCGATCGTGAAAAGAACAGGTGTAAGTGCTTTCGAAAGGGGGTGGTTTGAGACGCATTTCAGATGAAACTGGACAACTGTAAATGCATCTGGTTGTTGAAACCACATATGTAAATTTTACTCCTCCCAAAATGTTAAAAAAAAAAAAAAAAAAAATGTGTGAGAGAATGTTATAACCAGATATGATGACACTGCTGATAAGTAGCCGAGTATCTGGTTTCTCTTTAAATGAAACCGAAACTAAGTCGCAGACGCTGAAAACACAATCATCATTAAAAGTAGTGAGACTAAATGATCTTACCAGTGCTGATGCCGCTCTTTCTCCTATTGCGGTCTTTGATCTTGAAATTAGCTGATGATAAATAAAATGCAGCTCATACATGTTGCTTTCATTGACGTGAACTCCGTTAAATTTGCATATAGCGCGGGAATCGAAGATCGGATTTATATCCGTTTTGCGGAGAGACAAACTACTCCATTTCAGAAATTAGATTTTCTAACTATTATTTCATGTGTCTGGATTTAAAGGGTTAAACAAGATACTGTACAAGAAACAGCGGGATTTGGGGAATTTGGGAAGTGGATGGTGAAAATTGGATGAAGGCTAACTTTTTTTTTTCTTTGGAAAAAGAATGCATAATAACAACATTCAATATATCGATTCCATTTTGATTTTATGCTGCTTTAAAAAAAAAAAAAAAATTAAATTTCACAAGATCTTACCATTACTATCTTTGTTGCTGTAGGTCTCCTCTTCCTGCGGGTCGTTTTCGGGCTCCATTATCTATCTACAACAAGTGGAGATGAACAGCTCTCTCTTTCCTAACGGATGCCTAGGGGAAAATACAAGTAGTGCATGACAGAAAATGTTATATGACCTGATAGGATGCTAGTCCCAAGATTGTTTGCATGAACATTCTAGGAATCTCATCAGAATGAACGGTTCTCTTTTTGTCCATGGAGCTTATTTTAAGAAGAATGGTAAAAATAAAGCAGAACTGAAACTAATTGTTCTGGTAGCTATTCTGCAGAAGAAGAAAAAAAGTAAGAAAGAAAAAAAAACACCTTAAATATGGACTGAAAAGAAATGCACGTAGCTAAAATTATAAAGAAACTCAATAACGTATTAAAAACAAACCAGCACTTGGGTTGTGTATCAAAATGTATCTGGCTGCCTACCTAGACAGCATTGTGCGCACTACAAGGGTATATGAACGTTCGAACGCGTCTGTGATGCTCACTAACTATACGCCAAATTATTCCTTACGATGCTGTCTAGACATGCAGCTTGCATTGCTTTGAGACACAGGATTACTGTAAATAAATTGATTAGTCGCCATCTTCCTGTACGGAATTAGCTGCCTGACGGGCTAATTAACAATAGTTTCCGGAAGCTAACGAGCTAGCTAACTACCATAAAGTATTTTTTCAATAGAATTACTCGTGGTTACTGCGTTTAGTGGTAAAAATTAATAAATCAAATAAATACAACGCAAACGCTTTCTTCAACACATGCCGAACTGCGAAAATTACAGTAGATGAAACAACTAATTAGGATTGCTAGCTTCCTTTAGCTAACAGAGATGAGGCTAGCTATCTAGCAAGAAGAAATGCAACTTAACCATGTGCACAAATATGTATATCGATAATTTAGAACTGTGAACATGTTTTACAGTGGAATATATTGGTTTACTGTGTTAATAACAACAATATAATGATTTTTGTATCAGGGAAATATACCTACCGACTTGTTCCTGTCTTACTCCCCCTTCGTAACAACAATGACGCACTAAATCTTTCTAACGCCGATGTAGCGCGGACCAATGAAAGCACCTCCCTCCACAAAGGAAACGCGCTCTGATTGGCTCAAACCACTGCATAACCGAAACTTCAGCAGCGTCACGGACAATCATTGGTCAAATGAAACGCCCATCTTTTATGACCGCGTTCATGATTAGCACGATTAGTTAAGTCTTTCAGAAAGTACAGTTGTGTTTTGACATGAGGTAGGTTTAATTGTGATGTTTTTTTGTAAGTTATTCCATGAAGTATCAAAAAGTAAATTAGTCGCTGTAAGGGAATCACAAGACGAGCTGTAGTATAGGTTATGATAGCAACACATTCATTAGAACAAAGTGGAGCTCTCAAAAATTAGGCACCATTCACAGCCTGCACAGGAATAAAGATGGAATTACTCATTTTCTGGTAAGGTATTTACTTTAACTAATCATAAAAAGGATGTATATACTATAGTACAGTGTAGTGTTATGCGGTATAGTATAGTAAGTTGCAAGTTATTTGTTTTGTTTTTTTAAAATGGGGGGAAAAAATGTTTTCAGGATATATACACTACCAGTCAAAGTTTGGAAACGGTAAGATTTTTAATGTTTTTTAATGTCTGCTCACCAAGGCTGCATTTATTTCATTAAAATACAGTAAAAACAGTAATATTGTGAAATATTATTACAATTTAAAATAACTGTTTTCTGTTTGAATATATTTTATAAAGTAATTTATTTCTGTGATCAAAGCTGTGATTTTCAGCATCATCACTCCAGTCTTCAGTGTCACATGATCCTTTAGAAATCATTCTAATATGCTGATTTACCGCTCAAGAAACATTTATTGTGTACAATTGTACAAAATATTTGTGTACAGTATTTTTTTCAGGATTCTTTGATGAATCAAAAGTTCAAAAGAACAGCATTTATTTGAAATATAATCTTTTGTAACATTATAAATGTCTTTACTGTCACTTTTGATTGATTTAATGCATCCTTGCTGAATAAAAGTATTAATTTCTTTAATTTATTTTCATAAAAATAAAAATTCTTACTGACCCCAAACTTTTGAACGGTAGTGTATAATGTTACAAAAGCTTTGTATTTCATATAAATGCTGTGTGATAAAACTGCACATTTTAGAGTGGCCTTTTATTGTGGCCAGCCTAAGGCACACCTGTGCAATAATCATGCTGTCTAATCAGCATCTTGATATGCCACACCTGTGAGGTGGATGGATTAACACGGCAAAGGAGAAGTGCTCACTAACACCGATTTAGAGAGAAATAGGCCTTTTGTGTACATAGAAAAAGTCTTAGATCTTTGAGTTCAGCTCATGGAAAAATGGGGGCAAAAACGTTTATAATTTTGTTCAGAGTGTGTGTGTGTGTGTATGTATGTATGTATGTGTATATATATATATATATATATATATATATATATTACAAATGAAAAAAAATGTTTTCAGGGGATATATATATATATATATATACATATATATATAATATATTTAAAGTTTATTATTTACTCATAATTGGATGTGGAAGCATTAGGATTAAAATGTTTTAATTAATGCATTAACTTAAAAAGTCTTTATTTAAGTCCTAATTCTTTACTACATATTTGCCTCTTCCCATGTTTAAAATATAAGGCTCTAGTGTTTGGGACCGTGAGAGGATGTCCGTGGGTGAAGTCCAGGTTACCCAGTCATGGCTGCACTCTGAATGGCACGTCCAAGTCCCTCCTGCCTGGCTGGACGCTTGTGTGAACTGGATAAAGGAGGAGGCGGATAGAGAATCCATGCCTCAGTCGCAGCTGAATCAGCGTGTCTTGGAGCAATGGCTGCTGACGGACCTGCGAGATCTGGCCCACCCAGTTCTCCCCGAAAGAATTTCGGAGGTGCTGAAGACACAACTGGACAGCTGTTACTGTGTTCAGATGGACTCCGTACTAGACATCAGCCAGCCTGCCTACACTCAACTGCAGCGTATTCGAGGCACCGACCGCTCCAATGATCAAGTCTCGGCTGTTACGCAGGAAACGCAGAGGCCGTGGGAGGCCAAGCCCACTCGCATGTTGATGTTGCAGCTCACGGATGGAGTGCAGAGTCTGGAGGGTATGGAATACCGGCCCATCCCGGCTCTGAGTACAAACCTGCCTCCCGGCACGAAGCTCCAGCTAGTTGGGCCGATCATCGTCCGTCTAGGGGTGTTGCTCTTGAAAGCAGAGAACGTGAAGGTGTTGGGCGGGGAAGTGGAACAGCTTTTGGAGATATACTCTCAAGGAAGAGTGCTTTGTGGGACACTTGGTTTGCCTGAGGAGAACCATCCACAAGTTGAGGAACTGGATGACCGGGAGCTTCTGGCCAGCGTAGAGGCTGTGGGAGATCATCAGGTAGCCGACAGCGGCTATGACAGCCTAACTTCAGAAGCTTCCTCCAGACCATCTCACCATCATTCACAACCCCATCCTCAAGTGATGCCCATTTCCAGGGAAGACAACTGGGATAATATGGATGAAATTCCAGATGATGACTTCAGAAGTATTCCAGACAATTTTGATGATGTTCCACAAAACGCCGCTGATGATATGATGGACTACATTCCTGAGGACTTTGATGACATCCCGTTGGAGGAGCTGGACAGTGTGATGCGCCCGATAGATTCAGAAGTCTTGCCAAGTACTCGGGAACACTCTGAAATCCAGCAACTTGACTCAAAGTTACCAACCCAGCCCAAAACGGAAGAACTTAACCCTCTAAGTTTTCGCTCCAGAACTCCCTTTAGCAACACTCACCAAAGCAGAAACTTAAATGAAGCTTGTTCTGGTGCAACTTCCTCTACAAACACCGTAGAGTCATCTGGTTACAAACGAGACGCACCTGCTCCCATGTACCTCTGCACACTACAGGCAGGCAGTTGGCCACCCGCCAGCGTTCAGGTTTTTCGTCTACAAGCTTTCATCGTCACACTGGTGGGAAAGTTGCGCATTAGCGGCAGCATGTGGAAACTGGAGGCCACCATATCAGATGGAACCGGGTACTTGGATGTGGATCTGTCTGACGCCATGCTGGCCAATCTCATTGGCTTCTCGGCAACGGAGACCCGAGTCCTGCGGAAAGACCCGGCGAGACGCGGTGAGGTGGACAGTGGGATACTGCATTGTCAAAGAGAGCTGGTGGATATGTGCTGTATGATGAGCGTGCAGGTGAATCAGACGGGCAGAGGAGTCGTGTTGAGTGCCAGTCCGCTCTCTGACAGAGAATGCTCCGAGCTACAGAAAAGAGTGAAAGAGAGGAGGAATTAGGCTCTACTTATTCTCTTGACTCTCTTTTTAACCTAACCTCACCGTGTTTGTACTGATTCAGTCAGTGGGTTCAACAAGATTTGAGTGGAATAACTTGTTTTGATTCTCTCAGTCTCAAGAAAACTGTTGCATTTCAGAATTCATTGTATTCTATTTTCGTAATTGTTTTTTGTTCAATTTTTGTGGTTTTTGTATTTTAATGTCTTCTGTGATTTAATTAATTAAAAAATAATCAAGAATTCCAATTTCACTTGATCCTTTTTTTTTTTTTTTCCTAGCACAATTTTAATTGTTACATTTTCTGGAGAAAATGTAAGATGTAGGTGGTTGCCAGGGTGTTGCTATGTGGGTTCTACTGTGTTCTGCGAGGTTTTTAATGTGTTTCTTTATTAGAAAAGTAATAGCGCACTTTTCATTTTTTTTATTGTGAATATATCAGTATTCCTGTCCGCCCTGCTGACAAAGAGAGAAAAACAAACAGCTAAGCAGTTTAACTGGTTTTCCAATCATAGCTGGTTTAGCTGGGTGATTTAGAGGGGTTTTAACCAGCTAAGACCAGCCAGCCAGGCTGATTTTCAGCATGGTGATCATGAAAACCAACAGTGCCTGTTGAAATTACTGCTTTGTCTTTCCTGAAGTAAGGTTTTTAGGTTTTTTGCTTAGAAAATCAGGCAAACATCCAAGATGGTTAGCAGTAACACAGTTTGCACTAATGCTGGTGGAGAAATGTATGTCACTACTGTGAAAATGAGCAGAAAGACATAAAAATACTGAACTAATATGTATACATTCAAAACAATATGAAAACAATCAGAGTATAAAACGTGTCAGTGAATGGAAATTAAAAGTAGGCCTAATATCAAATGGAAATGTGTTTGCAAATTCGTCATCCTAAACAATAAGAGTGATGTTTGCCTTTAGCATGGACTTCATAAAAGCCCTTAAACAAATACCAATGGGCACCGGTAGATGGCAGCAGTGGAATGTAATTCCAAGCACATCCCAAATGGACCATTTAATGAACCAGCTTGGACAAACCAGCTTCTTCCTGGTGTGTACATAAAGGTACCTGCTGTGTTAAAAAAACAGTGGAAAGGTGGCTTTCATAATGAAGTATCTCTTGTTTTAAGTAATCCGATACTCCATCTGTTAAATTCAGGCATATAGTAGTCCTGGCTTTAATCATATAGCCTACATTCTTCATCTTTATCTTTATGGTTTATGGTCTTGGCCTAAAAATACTTGAGTGTCATTAACTGAGTGCACGTAAATTGCCCCTTCACGAGACTCCCACTGTGCTCATCTAATTCTCCTTTGATTTATATCAATCCTGACGTCATTAGAATGATGTTTGACCCGGGTAACGGCTGAGCGAGCTGCTGTTCTGAATCGGTTCATTAAAACGATTCGTGAGTGCCCTTATGTGTTATGAGCGAGTCATTATTCGATTCGTTAAAAATCACTTTGTCGTGCTCGACCGAAAAAAATCTTAAAGTGCTTTATTCAAAGCTAATGCCGCCAACACACTACACGGTTTTAGCCCTGATTTTCCACTCGCAGGCAGTTAATGGCGATCGCAAAAAGATCAAAATCTGAGGTAAATCAATGCTCCTTCACCTGAGTGACGTTCGCTGTTTGATGCCCGAGAGATTTTGAGTACGCTAGCATAAACATAGACGTAAACAGATCATTAATTGCTTATCATCATCATCATCATCATCATCATAAAACAGATATTAGCCTAAATAAAATCCATTATGATTTCCAGTAACGATCTCGTCATTTTAATCGCGTACGGTCGTTATTTTATTTATTTATTTATTTTACACAGCCTAATTCTTCCGTAAGCTAGTTTCTTTCCTTGTTGTGAATCGGACTGAACGACTCACTTATTTGATCATACTAGAACAGAAATTATAGTCCTACTGTGAAAATTAATATTATGAATAAAATAATATTTGGAAAATATTTAGTTTCTATTATGTTACATTAGCCTACTTTTTTTTTTCTTTCCTGCTCACTATTGCTGTAGGCTATTTTTTAGATGTATTTTTTTTTAAATCAATGTATACATGTATTTATTTATTTTAATCAACGTTTTATTATTGTATTCAATTTATTTATATGTATATATATTCATATATATTTATATGTATTTAGTTTACTCAAATTTTTATTATTTATTTTCAGATTTTTTTACACTGTTTTCCTTTAGACTTTTCCATGGACACCCTAGCATCGAGTCCCAGATCCCAGTTTGAAAACGCGCTTCAAAAGAGAGAGGCTTCAGGGAGCGAGTCGAAAACTGCGAGTCAGTGCATGGAAGAAAGGAGACAAATTCGTTCATTTAAAAAAAAAAAAAAAAAAAAAAAAATTCATTCCAAAAACTGATTCATTCACGAACGAAACACTAGCCTGCTGCTGTGTGTTAATTAGTGTCTGTCATTACCATAATCTGAGCAACATTCCTGAAAGGAGATAAAACAACTGTCCTGATTTACTACTGCCTTATAACAGAAGAATCACGACATTTCTATGTGCGATTTATCCATACAGCAATGTATAATCCATACGCCTTAACTTAAAGTCTTAAATCGGTGTAAGGATGTTGTCAATAATCAATAAAGTGCTTTAATGATCTCTTCTCCTCCTCTCATCGTCTCCTCCCCTCAGATGCGCTGCGCATCATCCAGCGCTCGCGCTCCCTCACTTCAGCACTCGCGTTTCTCAAGAGCGCGTCTTCTGTCCTTCTCCGCTCACCCGGACGCGTCACTGAACGCCAGCATCATTCTAGGTAGAGCGAGACGTACAGAGTCAAGAGGAGGAGAGGAATACGAACACTTCGCGTAGATAGAAGCCCGAGACGAGGTCGACTGAGTCGATCCGTTTTGCGTGTCTCGCGCTCGGACGCCTTAGACGCGGGCGCGTGTGTTTTGCGCTGTCTCCACGCGTCGGATTCCAGGGGTCTTAAATCTGGAGGCAAGGACCCGGGGATGAGCCTGCTGTCGAGGGGCTTCGGCATGTCGGGCTGGTGGCTCAGTTGGGTTCTGATGCTGCTCGCGCTCTGGAGGCCCGGTACCGCTTGTCCGGAGCCCTGCACGTGCACGGGCGTTCGGATCTCGTGCGTGGATGCGGAGCGCAGTATTGTGGCTTTTCCAATGCTGCAGTCCGAGGCAGAGATGGAGAATATCACAGACATGTAAGTCATACAGAAGATGCCAAGGGGTCACTGAAGATGATGCATGTTGTGTCAACTCTTTAAAACAGACAGCCAATGAATTACAGTGTCATTAACTTGCATAGTTGTGCCTGATTTTTCATGATTTATTGTACATGAATTACTGTGCCAAAGTAATTTCATAAGTACAAACCACATTATTATTGGCATTATATTCGCTTCAGTGCGGCTTCTCGTATGTTGACAGTTTTACGCAAATGTTTGCAAAAAATAATGATATGAATCAGATGTCATTGAAGACATTTTGATGGACTTTAGGTTAAATTGCTGTAACAAATCACACCAGAGCATCAAGGCTTTAATCAAGCCTCTATTACCCTGGTTGACTGTTTTAGAGACAATGTTCTTGTTGCTGTTTACAGATACATTGCAAATCAAAGCAGTTTCACATCCATTAATGAAAAAGATCTCAACTTATACCGCAGCCTCAGAAACTTGTGAGTACTAAAATGTGGAACCACTTTAATGTTCTTTGTATGCTGTGAGATGGAAATTTGTGACATCAGTGTTTGTCTTATCCTACAGAACTGTAACAAACACGAGGCTCACGTATATTTCGAGGCAGGCCTTTCAGAGCAACCTGAAACTACAATATCTGTGAGTGTTTTTAGATGAGCTGGAGGAGTTTTGATTGTTTACAAAGTTTCATTTTAGCTAAAAAAAAAAATGAATATGAAATAATAATTGTACCTATTAAAACATCTGATATTGTAGGAATTTAGTATATGCGTTTCTTTGTCAGAGCTGATCGTTGCCTCCTTTTACAGGAATCTCAAAGAGAACAATCTGTCGTATCTATCCTGGAGGACGTTTCATCACTTAAACATTTCATACCTGTGAGTCTCAGAATGTTTATTGAAGATATTACAGTTACCATTTAGTGTATTTAAAGGGTTAGTTCACCCCAAAAATAAATTTCTGTCATTAATTACTTACCCGCATGTCCCGTAAGACCTTCGTTCATCTTCTGAACACAAATTAAAATATTTTTGTTTTTTTATCACCCATAAAGCAATGTAATTACCGTCATTCAAGGTCCAGAAAGGTAGTAAAAACGTCATTAAAATAGTCAACGTGACTGCAGTGGTTCAACCTTAATGTTATGAAGCGACGAGAATACTTTTTGTGCGCAAAAACAAAACAAAAATAACAACTTTATTCAACAAATTCAGCTCTCCCCTGTCATTCTGTTTATGTTCGGTGTTCTGATGTAGAACCTGGAAGCGCTGAGCGTAGGAGAATTACACAGAAGAGAAGAAATTGTTGAATAAAGTAGTTATTTTTGTTTTGTTTTTGCGCACACAAAGTATTCTCGTCGCATTTACTCACGAATTCTCTCAACATGGCGACAAAAGAGCTGTCAGTCAGTAACTGGGAAAACAAAGTAACTTGATTACTTATTTGAAAAAGTAACTCAGATATTTGTTGTAAATTTAAAAGTAATCCATTACTTTACTAGTTACTTGGAAAAGTAATCTGATTATGTGACTCGCGTTACTTGTAATGCGTTACCCCCAACTCTGTCTATATCCACAAAACCAGTCATAAGGGTCAATGTTTTGAAATTGAGATTTATGTGTCATATGTATATATGTCAACAAATAAGCTTTCCATTGATGTATGGTTTGTTAGGATAGGGCAATATTTGGCCGAGATACAACTATTTGAAAATCTGGAATCTGAAAAAAATCAAAATATTGAGAAAATCGCCTTTAAAGTTGTCCAAATTAAGTCCTTAGCAATGCATATCCACTCATAAAAATACATTTTTGATATATTTACGGTAGGAAATTTACAAAATATCTTCATGGAACATGATCTTTACTTAATATCCTAACAATTTTTGGCATAAAAGAAAATCGATAATTTTGACCTATTGCTAGAAATATACCCATGTGACTTTATGACTGGTTTTGTGGTCCAGGGTCACATATACTGATTATGATGTAGTTGAACCAGGTTACATGTAGAGTTATTTGGCTTGAGTGCTGCATGTTTCATGGCACTGTTATAATACACTTGTATGCATTTACATGTTGCAGGTTGCTGGCAGGCAATCCTTTGCAGTGCTCATGTGAAAACGTGTGGTTGAAGCAGTGGAGAGGAGAGGAGGCCGAGGAGCTGCTGTGTGTGGAGGAGGGAGGAAAGAGGAGGGCTCTGTCTATGCTCACACTGCCTAATTGTGGTAAGAATTAGTTGATAGAGAACAGGTGGTCAGGGGTCATATCATGAGAAATCAAAATTTCCATGATATTCTGTGTAAGATACTGTATATAGTAGGAGCTCTATAAAAAAAGGAACTGTAACTTTTAGAACTCAAAACTTTAGGCCAGCTTTCTGATGTAAGACAGTCACAGTGAGATAATATGAAGCTGGTTAGATTATTGTTAGACTGTTATTCCTAAACTAATGATAAATGCGTGTAATAAGCAAAAGTTGGGTCAAACCTCGTACTTTCTGGTGCTGAAGGATCCCGATGTTTGAAACGAGTGACTGAATTTTATTTTTAACAAGGCCCCTGATCATTTCAGTCTTGAGTTTACAGTTAATTTCACCACAGATTGTTTTGTGAACCTGTCATAATGTATTATAGACTGCAAGGATGGGACAGTTAAAAACATTACTGGAATCAGCATTAACCCACAGCGCAGTGCTGTATCCTATTTCACATGCGTGTTTATACAGAATTATAAAAAGGGGAGCAAAAATGCTGTTGAAATTGAAGGATCAGAAAGAAAAAAAGGAGGAAAAAATTTGATTGTGGCTGTTTTGGTGAAAAAAGAACATGAGTACACCTGAGGGAAAAGAAATAAAAATAATAAATAATATCTATGGATAATTTGCATAATAAACTACTTTTAAATGTGTCTTTACCAGTGTTAGTTTAGTATTATTTACATGCTATTTTAGTATTTATTAATAGTAATTTATTAATATTAAGTATTAGTAATTTTGTTCTGTGCTTTTGTCATTTTCATCACGTTTTTATTCTATTTAGCTTTAATTTGTTTTTAATAATTCAACTTTAACTTAATTTATTTCAGTTAGTTGCCACATCAACATTTCTAAATATCATTTAAGTTTTTCTCATTTTTATATTCTGTATTTTAGCATTATTTAAATGACTGAAAAAAAATGATTTCTAACAGTATTAGTTTTACTTAACAACACCAACACTGGTCTTTATTACAAGCTTTCAAGAATTGAATGTCAATTAGATGTGTTTCTATGAAGCCAGTTGATTAGAAAGAATTTACTAAGACAATCCACTATGGCCTGGATAACTCAGAATCAGCGTATTTTAAAGGAAACTCGCGGTTTCACTCATATAATATTCAAGATTGAAGTTTAGGTTTGTTTGTTTGGTAAGATGTGATTTGTCCAGGCTGTAGTTTTATGGCTGCGGCTTTAGACGCGGATCATTATTGATCCAAAGATCAGCCTCCAGCCAGGCCTATTTTAAGCAATACCACAGCAGAAGGCCCTCAAGGGAGGAAGAGAGAGAGGGAGGAAAAGGGAAAAATAGAGACAGACGGGGGGATCCCCAGAATGCAAAAACACTGAGACATTTAGACTCTGCTGCGAGCGTCTGCTGGCTTGTGGCCAAGTGCTGCCTTTCTTTTCCATTTTTTGTGACATGAAAGAAAACAAGCTGAATCGTTTTAACTTACCATTGTTTTTGAAACACCTCAAGTGCCAAAGGTACATGAGAGATTTTTTGCCAATACAGTAAAGTAAAACTTGTTTCCGTTTAATCCCAAAAATTATTCACTCGTTCCAAACCTGTATGACTGAACACAAAAGAAGATATTTTGAAAAATGTCTGTGTTTTTTTTCCTTTCTTGAAAGTCAGTGTGGTCCAGTGATATTTTAGACTCTACTAACTTCATTGTATGGACAAAAATAACTGAAAACTTTTTTTTGTGTTTCGCAGAAACGGTTTGGAATGACGTGAGCATGAGTAAATGATGACAGAGTTTTCATTTTTGGGTGAATTGTTCTTTTAAGAGTAGGAGCTGCTATGGGAAAACTGTTTGTCCGGTCGGAACAGGCTGAAGGTGTGTGTTGTGTGGTGGATATTTACAAAAAAAACTTAAAGCATAAAAAACAGCACATGAGTCTTGAAATGATCATCGTTTCGTGACCTGCAGTTTCCTGCGGCAGAAAGAGATAGCAGGGATGTGATGATAAGGATGTAACCTGCAGTAGCCCAGGAGCAGATGGAGATAGAGATCTGATTTGGCTGTCCATTCATGACAGAGACCGTCAGAGCTGTCTGCACTCTTTGGCCTCGAATTTAGTGGGAGTGCCTAGCGGGTTAGAATGGCATTCCTGTGATGCAGATGGAAAAGTAAAAGTGATCTGATATCTGAGCTAAATAAAATCAAATATACGCTTCGGTGGCACTTTAAATCTACCCTGAATCTATTGATGGATTCTGAATATACTTATATACATCACAAAAATTGTTTTTGAGAATTGGTAAAATGTTTTCAAAGTGTTTTAAATGTTTTCATGTTAAACTACAGCTACAGGCTTTATTTTACTATGCAAAACAAAAAATATCTTTGCATAAAGATACAAAAGCTCACGTGAAATAGCATACATTGACTGCAGTATAATCACTTATTAATATTTAGCTGGTTCTCTCTTGTTTTTAGCATGTTCATAATTATTTTTTTATGACAGATGGCCAAAAACTGTTATCACAAATAAAACTAGTGACTTAAAGCTCAAATACGCAACATGTTTATAAAACCTGTAAAAAAAAATGTAACAATACTTGAATAAAGAGTGAAGATGGCAAAAAAAATTGAGAATTTGAAAAATGTTTTTAAATTCATATTAATTTTTATTTTATTTTAAATTTATTTAATTTTTTTTGGTTAAAAATGATCCAATATCAATTTTTGAGCAAGTTCATAACTAGCCAGTGTTCAAAACTATCTCCTTAACTTAGCCTGATTCACAACGGTAAGCTTGTAATAATGTTTTATAATAAAATCGGTACTGGTGGGTTTCTTCGGTAAATTCGAGCATGCAGTCGTTCGTCTTTGCGTCATTATGTCACATCTGTTTACATAAAGAACAAGTCCCAGCTAGAAGACTGTATCATGTGAGGATGGCGGATCATTTATAGCCTTTTCTCACAGCAGCTGAAATAGCTAAACTTATCGTTCAGATCAGAAAGGTCCAAATGACAATCTTCAGTGACAAGTGGAGATTCAGCCATGGTCAGAAAGCAAAAGACTTCGGAGTGGCTATAGAAATCGAAATCTACATGTAACGCTAATACACACTAAATACATAGTCACGCAATGCTGACGTTGTTAGCATTAACAATTTGAGAACAAAGTATAACAACAATAATAATTTACACGGTTTGACGTGATCCGAGCAAAGCGATCATTAGATTTAATCACCATTGGCAGTGCAATTCCTGCTTTTTTTCTCAGCTGGTCAGAACAAAAGTGGCAGATATGCTACTTACTTGTTCAGATTACATTTTCTGGTGAAAATTCTTATTTTGGTCATTTTCCAAGATGCAGAATCTGTGATTTGAAGTACAGTATCTGCACCGATGTGGTGACTGACAGCAAACATTAGATTCATCCGCGCTGAGGAGCCGTGCCGAAGCACAACCCGACATAAAGATGATAATTTCGCAGATAGCTGCAATTGCAGGTTTCAAACAGAGATGGCGACAAAGAGGCTGTTAAAAATATTCATGTTAAAAATAATTAACTTTTATTACTCTCATTCATCCAACCTCGCCCCCTGGATCTCGTGTTCAGCAGTGAGGACCATCTCAAAAATTGTGAAATGCTTTAATGTTAAGATTTATTTACTTTCATTCAAATTCTTTTAAAAAATGATTTAAATGTTAGCTGCATGATTCATGCAATCAGCTGATCACTCTATATGACCTTCTGCACACAAAACCAATCATTAGAACTGTTCACACTGTCATTTTTGCAAATGCTATCAGATCTGTTTGTTCAGACAGTGTGGTCAGCATCTGGTGTACATACATTATTGGCTTTAGTAATGATGCAGTCGACAGCGTGATGCCAAGAGATACAACAACTGAGAATAGCGGTCAGTACTGAAAAAAAAAAAAAAGGATGGAAAACTGGAAAGTTGTGTGTACATGTGTGTCATGTCCCAAACTACTGCCAACCCGCCCGATTCAGACTGAAAAAATCTGATTTCAAACCACATATGTTCTAAGGAACTTTAAATATTTTGTATTAAAAACTAAGACAATGATATTGCTTAACAATATGACTTATTGTTATGCAACAATATTTTATTGTTAATTAGTGTATAAACCTTGTGGTTTGTGGTGTGTGTTTTGTTTCTAGTTCTCCCCACTGTGACTCTCACTCCCACTAAAGTGACCATGATGAAAGGGTTCAATGTGACGCTGATGTGCAACACCTCAGGAACGCCCACGCCTAGTCTCAACTGGAACACCTGCAAATTAAATTCAGCGTATGAGGTAATTCTGACCTTCATCTCTAAGTTGATTCAGTTGTAATTATCAGTGGTTGTTGCAGTTTCTTTTCATGTGAATGCTGCAAGGAGACTGTGGGAGTATGGGTAACCACACCATTTAATTTCACTATTTTCACTAGTTTGTTTGGTCTTGCCACAGCATTTTAAAATTGTATTGCAAACCAGTATTGTTCAGTCATTTGACATTATGAAAGCCGTTTCTTATGACATGTGCTTTAGATTTGTGCTGAGAGGATTGCTTGTAATCATTTTAACACATATAATGTATGATATACACATATATTTAACCCATACAATATATATGATAATATATGAAATACGGAATTTTTGTTGATTTTCACATTTTTAGGATTTGATTTATGGAATTGGGCAAAAACACAATACTCATAAATTCAATAGCCGCTTTTCCACCATCGGTTAGCCAACCGTGCTGAGAATTCTGGGCCGAGAACGGTTTGTAATCGTGTCGAACCAAGCAGAAGTGGAAATATTATAACCATAATCATTCCTTACCGTTCTTATAAATGTTAGGCCCGACGGTGGAAAAGTGGCTAATGTATATTGCAATTTGCAAACCATTTTCTTAATGTGGTGTAACAGGATATTCACAAAAGCAACAATGTCCGAGCTATTGGTTAACGTTATTCAATTGGTCATCTGTCTAAGTGACGCCAACGAAAAAGGAAAGTCATTTCAGAGAAAAAGCAAGTGATTACATTTTGATTAAATATAGTTTTCTTTGGAATAACATGCAACAATGAATTGATCACAATAAGGCTAGGAATCTGTATTAAGACTGTAAATAGGGAGAAGTTCGATTGCATAGACTTTAAATAGAAATGACATTGACATTGTTGTAACTCGCACCCCCAGCAAGAACGCTCAGGTCAGATGTCAGCGCTCAAGCTCTTGAATGTCTCTTCACTGGACAATGGATGCAAAATCACCTGCAGATCTGATAACATGGTGGGAGAGACTGAGACATCTGTGCATCTGGACATACTGTGTAAGTTATCAAGAGAAACACACAGCTGTAATACCAACATGTTTTATGAGAATTATTACACAAGTCTGGAATACTGCCATAATTACCACTCATTTATAGCGGATATTACATTTATACTTTTTATTATACACACTACCCAAGTTTTAATGTTTTTAACAGAATGCCCAGATAGCTACATTTATTTGATACAAAATACAAAAAATTATTATGAAATATTATTGCAATTTAAAATAACTGTTTTCTTTTTTAATATATTTTAAAATGTAATTTATTCCTGTGATCAAAGCTGAATTTTCAGCATCATTACTCCAGTCTTCAGTGTCACATGATCCTTCAGAAATCATTCTAATATGCTGAATTGTTGCTCAAAAAACATTTCTTATTTTTATTAACGTTGAAAACAATTGTGCCGCTTAATATTTTTGCAGATATTTGATGCATTCCCCCCACCCCCCCAACCTAACAGTGTTTATTTGAAATCTTTTGTAACATTATACATTTCTTTACTGTAACTTTTGATCAATTTTAATGCTGAATAATAGTAAAAGAAAAAAAATCTTACCAACCCCTAAATTTTGACAACCCCTAAATAACAGTAGTCCACATTAATTCAACAATTTGTTCACCAAAATATCAGAATTTAGTTTTGTACCATTAAGATTTCTGTATATAAATGATCTTTGATATGATTGGCTAACCTTCATCAGTTTATAGATCACAATGTTGTTTATCGAGCTGTTGAATATGTGATATGTAAAAGCAGGTGATTTTATGTTAATGAGCTGGTTGTTACTGAGTGCGATATTCCTTTTAATCCATTCATCATCTATTAGATTTTTAGTTACACTTTATTTCAAGTTGTCATTGATACAGTGTATTTTAAGTACTGAGTAATATTAATTAACTACATGTACTTATAGGGTTAGGGTTAGATTTTGGTTTAGTGTTAGCTGCATGTCATTATGCATAATTTATAGTTATTATTACTATAGTACACTGTAAACCCTAACGCTCAAAATAATTAATTGGTTTCAGTAGGACAAACTTCAATTAAACAAATTAGTTCAGTCAAATTAACTTTTATGAGTATATAGAACTTTCTTTTGAGTTCACAGAACTGATACATTTTAAGTAAACTGAACAGTTTCATTTTTTTTTTTTTTTTTTTTTTTTTGAGTTTTATGAACTTATTTCTTTTAATTTAGACGAACTTAAGTTTAACTAAAACTGGGCTGGGATTTCTATTTCCCAGCATGCTTTACCCATGGCATTTGAAAGGGAGAGTAAATGCTAAAATTAAGTGTTATATATATATATATATATATATATATAATTATTTTTTTTGTGTGTGTGCAAGATTAATGTTAAGTGGCAGATTTAGTAGTGATTAATGTTTTGTTATGCTAATTTAGAAGAGTTCCTGTTAATGTGCTTTTTTGGAGATTTACCATCATGGTGACAAGTGGTGCAAGGGCTTGGTTTGAGAGCAAGTATGTCAAATGCTTTATATTGCTGTACTCATTCAGCAAGTGCTATACTATCCTATTGTTAACATGTTAGCAAATGTGAAAGGTAGCATTTTCTGAATTAGCTTGTTGTAGCTAGCTAAGTTTAAACTAATAAAAATGTTTGCATGAAACTTTAAATGTAAAAGTTAAATGTATGAATTAATTTACTCAAACATTTCAAGTTAAGAACAATTAAAATGTATGAGTACAAAATAAAAATCTGTAAATTCTGCTTACTTAAACTGAATTTCTTGAACTGAACTGATTGTCTCAAACTTATTCGTGTTTACATTAAATGTAATGTGTTACGAGGACACTGTAAAATAAAGTGTTACCTGATTCTTTAAACATCAAATAATACATTTTAATAAGACTAAACCTGTAATGCTACCATAAATAATTAAGTATTCAAGTTATTTATGTTTGTTTATGCTTGTCTCCATTTATTTGGGTTGCCAGTTGCACCTGTAATCAGCAAGCTGATGGATGCTGTCTCAGACCACCATTGGTGCATTCCCTTCAGCGTGTCGGGCAACCCAGAGCCTACACTGAGCTGGTTATTAAACGACAAACCCGTGGAAGAGGGCAACTTTATCCATACTATGATCCACGATTATTCAGAGGGTGAATACCACGGTTGCTTACAGCTGGACAGTCCCACACACATCAACAATGGAAAGTACACACTGCTGGCCAATAATGCATACGGAGAGGACAGCAAGGCAGTATTCGCTCATTTCATGCATGAGCCGTGGAACGGTGAGTTGAAATTAGCATGCAACCAAATCAAAACCGTTTCAGTGAATGTGACTGAATGTGACCTCTTTTCTTTTTCATGTTTATTCATCAGAATCAGTTACTGATCCACAGTATTATGGTGAGTCTTGTTTAGGAACTTAGAATTGAATTGATTATGATTGATTAAAGTCATAGTTCACCCCAAAATGTAGATTTTGACATCATTTATTAACACTCCTGTCATTTCAAACCCATATGGCTTATTTCTTGTGTTCCATGCAAGAAAGTCATATGGGTTTGGATCAACTCAGATAAAGTAAATGTTGACAGTTTTCATTTTTGGGTGAACTATTGCCTTTTTTTAGTCATTAATTACATAATACATGTATTAATTATAATGTTATTAAGTTTTTATTACAAACATTTTTATTTAAAAAAAAAAAGAAGTGATAATTCATAATAATTCTTACATTTTCTTCTTCTGTTTGTCTTCTTGTGTGTGAGATCCCACAACAGGTATGAACAAAAGACACAGGAACATGCACATTATAGATGATAGAGTTATAATTTAAGATGCACATATATCTTTGTGTTTCTTCTCTTCCGAACAGATGACACTCCTCTTGGACCGCCTGAGGACAAAGTTGCTGTGAGCAAAATTTAATTATTCTTCATAATTATGCACAATGCAAAGTGCTTAAAACCCCTTAACAAAGTTAAAATCATTGTAACACACCCTCAAGTGGCTTTTAGACTTTTTCTTTATATGGCAGCAACAGCAATATGATAACTGACACTTATTTTTAATAAATGGTTACTTTTATTAATATTAATAATTGGAATTAACAAGTAGTCCATTAGGCTGTTAAAGGGATAGTTCACCCAAAACTGGAAATTATCCCATGATTTACTCACCCTCAAGCCATCCTAGGTATGTATGGCTATATTCTTTCGGACCAACACAATCGGAGTTATATTAACAAATACCCTGGCTCTTCCAAGCTTTATAATGGTAGTGAGATTGAAGCCCAAAAAAGTGCATCCAATCCGTCCATCATAAAAGTAATCCATACGGCTCCAGGGGGTTAATAAAGGCCTTCTGAAGTGAAGCGATGGGTTTTTGTAAGAAAAATATCCATTTTTAAAACTTTATAAACTATAATATCTAGCTTTTGGTAATGGCTGTACCCGAGTCTAATTCCAGTCGAAGAGTGACCTCTGACCCGACGAATGACGAAAGATTTAGGAGTAGTAGAAGTTTAGACGCCTCTCGCGGTTCAAACAAATAGGGCTGGGCAACATACTCAAGCTCTTCTTCTCTTATATCGAAATCCTCCGACATTTCTATTTAAAATTTCTCGTTTTAGATTTCCTATTTGTGACCGGTGTTTTGTCTTGCTCTATCCTCTGCGCTTGTTCATTAGTACGTCTTGCGTCAGGTCAGAGGTCACTCTTCCGCCGGAACTAGACTCACGTACAGCCGTCTGCCGGAAGCAAGTTATTATAGTTTATAAAGTTTTAAATATGGATATTTTTCTTTAAAAAAAGCTTCGCTTCAGAAGGCCTTTAATAACCCGTGTGGATCACTTTTATGATGGATGAATGCATTTTTGGGGCTTTAAAATCTCATGCCCCTTAACTCCCATTATAAAGCTTGGAAGAGCCAGGATATTTTTTAATATATTGTGTTTGTGTTGTGTGATTGTGTTTGTCTGAAAGAAGAAAGTCATATGCACCTAGGATGGCTTGAGGGTGAGTAAATCATTCGATAATTTTTATTTTTGGGTGAACTAACTATGTATGTTTATAGTCATTTTACAACAGCTTCAAATACATTTCAACCAGTCAGAATTAGTCTAAACCTTTTTTTTTTTTAAATAAGTAAACTTTTATAAATTTCATCAAATCACAGTGTTATCAGTACAACCTAGAATGAAATACATTAAGCCATCTGTGATGCATGTTTGTGACCTCTAGATTTCCAATCAGTTTTTAGCATAGTAAACTCATAAAACTCGTATAAGAGAAAATTGTCAATCTCATCCTCATGGAGAGCAAGTATTTTTACCCATTGAAGCTTTGAATGCACCAACTGCTCTTTGAAGACTCTTCATTCTGCCCGTAGGTGTACGTGGTCGTGGGAATTGCAGCAATCACATTCACAGGCTTCATCTTGATGCTTGTCATTCTGAAGTTTGGACGCAACTCAAAGTTTGGAATCAAAGGTAAGCACCTCTCAGCTCTGTGTGCGGCTCTGCCAAACCTTCATTAGGGACTGTAGCTTTGGAAAGACATATTGTTCTGGGCGGAACAAGTGGGTTTTCTTTGAGAAAATTTAAAAAGAGGAATGCTCAAGGAAATGCTGTGCTTCGACTCTTTAATGAGCTCTAATAATTACTAATACACGCTTAATCTATTATAACATTTGTTTCTGATGGAGGATATTAAAGAGGATCTATTATGCTTTTTTACACTGTCATTAGTGTGTAATGTTGCTGTTTTAACATAAAAAAGTTCTGCAAAGTTCCAAAGTCTCTCCAGTAGTAGTTATTCTCTATATCATTGTCACTGTTTCTGAACTCCCTGAAACGCCTCCATTGTAGTCTTGAGTTTTCTTCCAGGAACAAACACGTCACAATATTCTTTATTTAAATAATTCCCGGCCACTGCTTAAGCAAAATAAAGGGGCGAGGCCTGGTTGACTTGCGTTAGTGGTGTGTTGAAACTTGTGACATTTCTCAAACACGCTCAAAGCGGTTGACCAATCACAACACACTGGTCCAGCCAACCAATCAGAGCACATTGTGCTCTTCAGAAGGAGGAGCTTCATAGAGACAGGAACTAAACAGAGCGTTACTGACAGACTGGGAAGAGAGGAGCTGCAACAATGTCAAATAAGTGAAAAATAAGGTGTTTATTTTGAACATTGAAGCATTTGAACCTAATCTAGTAGAGCCCAAAAACAAAATCAAGACTATGTAAAGGGCTTAATAGGTCCTCTTTAAAGTGCACACTAATATATTAAAGTTTGCTTAAATAATCTTTGTTTACCGTTAGATGACTACTAGATACTCAAGAGTTTTCTTGCATTCTTGTCTCTGCCAGTGGTTTGTGCCTAAACATGACTCCTCTTAGGGAATAAATGTCTGCGTTGTGATTATTTTTCTTATGTTTGTTAGAAGATACATTTTCTTAAGAAAATGGTGTGAACGTGCAGACGTTGCTGCCGCAATGCTAGTGTGGTTGACAGAGCGTTGCTACAGTATATAGTGGTTAAGGTGCTCTGAGTAGTTTCTATTTCATTGTTATACGGTTGCTAGGGTGTTTTGGGTGGTTGCTAGGTGGTTACTTACTGGCCCTGGACCCTGGTATAATATTTTTGATATTCTATTCCTTGGGTCCTCCAAAGTAAGGGATTTTTCGCTGATTTAATCATTAGAAATTGTAAGTTTGACCACTAAAAATAATTTCACACCTCTTATGAACAAATTGCATAGTTTATTTTTGTTTGTAAAAAAACAATGCATGAAGAATTTTACACCAAAGTTTAATGCTAAGTGTTAAGGTGCAGTCACATTAGCGAAATTTTGGTAAAAAGTAGTGGTGGATGAAGCACAGCTCACACAGAAGACACTTTAAAACGAAGAGGCTTTCTTTTGGTCAGCGCGGTGAATCCACCCATTGCAAAATCTGTGTGGGGAAATCCTTTTTGCAGAATAGTACAGTATGGTATGCAATTATTTCCATTTCAATTGTCAGAAGTTGTGAATGGTACCAAAATACCGAACTGTACCGTACCACTTTTTTGGAACCCTTCTGTTGGAGTACCTAGAACAGTAGTCCGGTACCTAAAGGGTGGAGCTAGACTCACTGCAGAATGTGGATTAGTTGACAGAGAATTGTCACTTGCGTGTGCTACAAGGGGAATGACAATACAAGAGGCGCCATTTTTTTTTTTTTTATATACAGTTGAAACACAATACCGTTGCAACACAATGTCTTCTTGTGACAAACAGCCACATGCCAAGAAGCAAGAACAAGATCTGTTGTATGTCCTCCATTGTTGTTTACTGTGTTGTTTACACTTTCTTCTTCGTGCAAGATTGACATCGATCGCTACTTTCAGGTGTTGTGAGAAATTGAGTCCCCCCCAGGAATCGGTTCTCCTTTAGGACCCAGGCAGTAATGCCTGATCAAAACTTATCATGACTAATTAAAACCTATTTAACTATTGTATGATGTTTATTACATTAAGTGCACAAACAATATGCTTGAAATATAAATTGAATGCTTATGTATTGCATAATAAAACAAACTGGAAACACAACCATGCCTAAAAATTTATTTTTTATAAGGATAAGGACTGTTGCAACATATGTTCTGTAAACGTAATTTAATAATAATTTTACACAGTAATAGCAATGTGGTATAGTATATTATAAAACTATAATCAATTTTTAATAAATTAATTGTCATGCTAAGTACACACAAACATCATTAATTTAAAACATAAGCCAACTAAAAAAACAGTAAGAATGAGAAATGCTTGATTTCACAAACTATAGCTTCAGTTATATACTAGTATATGAACCATGTAATTTAAAAGACATTAATGGTCATTATAATGCATTTTAAATTATATAAATCATAACGTGATTTTGAAGGAATTATAATCAAGCGCTTAAAGTACTAATGGGATCAGTCAGAGTCCTGAAGGAGACCCGATTCTTGGGGGGACTCGATTTCTCACCACTCCGGCATACACCACGCCTATCAAGTATGGGTACCGCTGACGGTGGGAACTCAAGCTGGATCAGGGTTTACTGCCCCAAATCATACTGTACTGCACTATACTGTAGTGTACCACTCGGTGGAAACGAGCCATAAATGTGACTGCACCTTTTGGGATTTGTCAAATCACTAATCCTGAGCAGAAGTAATAGTGACGCTTGGTTTAGCAAATAATCTCGGCACTTTCTCTGTAATTTACTAATTATCCTCTAAAGCAGATTTTCAGGTTCATGCTTGATTGTTTTTTTTTTTTCCCCACATGAACGTGTGTTTGTCTTGCTCATGACAGCTTGATAGTCAGTTGGTCTCTGAGTGAGAGCGTGTGATTGTTTTTGTGGTTTCTCTGAGAGGAAGTGTCGAGTTAGATGTCCTAAGGGGCTTATTTTCGCACAGTGGTCTTGAGTGTGTGCGTAAGTGCCTCCTTGGTTGTCCACAAGGACAAAATGCATGATTACTTACTTATATGAAAGTTTCATGCCTATATTTTTTTGGTTCTAAGCGTGCTGTAATCACTGTGAATGTGTTTCTCTCTATTTCACTCTATTATTTTGCATTTTTCTAATTTAATACACTTTTTTATTTATACAAATTATATTGTAAGACTAATATTTGAGTAAAAACGTTATTTCTAGATTTTGATCCCAGATTTCCAGTGTGCTCTCAAACTTTCGGACACCACTGTAGATACACACACAAATACACAAACATATCTAGAGAAAAGCAGACCCCTGCACCATTCAGAGAGGAGAGGAAGTGGAGTGGGAATGGAACGAGGTGAAATTGTAGCCCTCAGTTTCAGGAAGTGTGGGTGTCTGAAGAGATGCAGCGCTCCATCTGCCTGTCAGAGAGAGAGGTAGAGAGTCAGCAACCTTGTGCTTATCAATGATTCAGAGGGCAGGTATCAGTTTTCTCTGGTTTGGACGAATCAAAAAAAAATCAATAAAGCTTGTCAAGGTCAGAAGTATCATCAGTCCTGGACTCATGGCCTTTGGTTAACAATCTAAAGGTGCACCTCACCCTCCTCTTAGCCACTATCCCACAATTCTCCTGTCTTCATCATCAGACGGGATGGTTTTTATAGGAATGTTCCCGGTTCAAAACAACAGTTTTTTTGTTTTTTTGTTTTTTTTTGGAAATGATTCAAAACAAACCAAGAAACATGTTTCAAATAATGCACAAGTCTATGGGGAAAGGCTCTGGAAAAGAAAACACTGTTTTGAAAGTGCAGTCACAAGTAAAAGGTTATATCCAATATTTCAACTTCTGTTATGACCATAGAAATCTTGTATACCAGTAACTTTCACACGGATATTAGAAAGAGTCTGTTTACATTGGTAACACTTTACAATAACGTTCCATTTGTTAAAGGCAACAGTTAACTAATCATGGAAAAATACTTCTAAAGCATTTAATAATCTTAGTTCACATTCATTTCAACATTTACTAATACATTATTAAAATTAAAAGTTATATCTTTTAATATTATTTAATAGACATGAGCTAACAAACTAGCAATGAATGTACTTAGTATTTTTATGCTAATGTTAACAAAGATTAATATTGTAACAAATGTATTGTTCATTGTTAGGTAATATTAGTTAATGCAACATGTCACCGCTAAGAATTATGTTGGTAATCTATAACAGAATGTCTAACCCGATCTCATGAGAAAACATAACTATTTTATGAGGTGGTGAATTTGTACAATGCGAATTATATGAAAATGTATGATTTTACAAATTAGCCACCGATTTGCAAAAATGTTAAATAGCTACAAATTGCCATGAGATTGTATTAGCATGTCCATCACTAAAAATATGAATTTACAGCTAAATTAACACACTTTTATTAGTGCTGTCAAATCGATTAATCGTGATCTCATCTAACATAAAATGTAGAATTTATATATATATATATATATATATATATATATAATATAAAACTTTTATTACAAGATGTAATATAAGTCTCTAGTGTCCCCAGAATGTGTCTGTGAAGTTTCAGCTAAAAATACCCCACAGATAATTTATTATAGCTTGTCAAATTTGGGCGTCAGCAAAAACATACAGTTTTTGTGTGTGTCCCTTTAAATGCAAATGAGCTGCTGCTCCCGACCCCTTTCCAGAAGAAGACGGAGCTTTAACAGCTTGTGCTTCGGTTGCTCAACAACAACAAAGCTGGAGAATCTCACACAGCCAAAATGACAATTGTCAGTAACGGTGTTCAGCTTTACATTGTTCAAACCGGAGTCAGACACTGATGGAGAGACTCAGGAAGAAGTTACAACTTTTAGAATGCAACTGGACGTTTCTGAACGGTTAGTGGATAAATTTATGTAGTTTCTGTGGAGTTGATTCAACTCATCAACTAGCATGTGCCGTCATGTTGATCTTTTGTGCAAATCCAGCGTTGAATTGACACTTGTTTGTGAAGCAGTCCGGTGTAAAATGACATTTCTGTCAAACACAAATTCTGTTTGTGCAAGCATAAAGTAATAAATAGAGCATATGGAGGCTAAGGGAAAGCACACGGAAAGTGGAGCTGTCTGAACCGAAGAAACACATTGCATTACTTAAAAATACTTACATTTTCTTCAGTCTGCAGCTTTGCCTCATTCAGTTGGTATCGCTTCCCCGTTCAGGAACAACTCTGAAGTAAATCCTGCTTTGTACTGTCCAAGTTGAGAAAGCAGTCTGGCTTGAAGTGATTAGAGCACAGAAGCAGGTTTTTGCTTACTGTTTCTGGGGTTTTTCCATTGAAAATAAAATAAATCCACCGCTCTCTTGTCTCCTCTGAGGCGTGGACTCTAAATAATGTTTAGTGCTCGTCTGTGCAGCCTAGCACCGAACAGTTAGCATGCTTGGCTCTAACTTTTTCCATGGCGTTAGAACTGGTACACTGTTGTCGCTTGCAAAAACAAAATGGCGGCGCCGTGGGTGTAAACGGGAAGCAGATAGGGGGGGGGGGGGGGGGGGGGGTGTAGTATTATAATAAGATCCCCTTCCTACGTCACAAGGGGAGCGAAATCTAAGCGGCTCGTTTTTTAACATTCTTGCAGAGAAAGGCTTACCAAAACAAAGTTACTGTGCTGTCCTTTTTTTTTTTTCACATTCTCTGGGTTGGTAGATGCACCGGCGACCCAATTATAGCACAGAAAAAGTCAGATTTTCATGATATGTCCCCTTTAAAAATCAAGCTGTGTATTTCTGCTTTTAAACTGTCTGTTACACTTGTCCCACAGACTTCCAGTGTTTAGTTTGCATTACTGTTTGCATTTCCCATTTGCATTACTGTAAAATGCACTTTTTGCTTGCTTAAACAATTAGTCTAAATTAGTTTCTGTGATAGTCGACAGCATGCCAGAGATGCTATAGATAGATAGAGCTTAACTTCTTTTGAATGCAGAACATTCCTTTAACAAACACAAAATACAAGATTAATCTCTGGTTAATGCACTAATGTGCCTTTTGTAACTGTAAAAAAATTATAATAATTAGGTTCTAAATGTATAGTGTTTTGCTCACATTATTTTAAAGAACCATTAAATCACAACCAATGTCACAGATCTAGATGAGGTGCACAACTGCTGTGGATGTTGAATTTATTAAGTGCAGTACCACAGTAAAAAGTCCAGCCGGTAGGTCAAGGGCACATTACAGTGTTTCTGAGAACATTGATGGTTCATTATTGTGAAGAGAGCGTTCAATATTCAAGTGCATTCAGGCATTCAAGTGGCTGACCGATGAGCAGGGTGGCTGTTAATGTCTATATATATATATATATATATATATATATATATATATATACATGCAATAACACAATTTAATGATGACAAATGAGATGTACACTATTGTTTAAATTAAATGAACACTTATTGTACGCAATATTTACTCAAATCCCCAAAAAAAAAGCTTTTGGAACTGACACAAGAGTGTACCACCAAACTGACCAGTTCCACAATAGCCATACTGGCTAATTAAAGAATATTCCAGATTCAGGTAAATGTTCATTACCTACAAAAATTTATTTCTACAACTTCCTTCTTTTTTGAAGAAAAAAAAAAAAGCAAAAGTCTAGCTTATAGTAAGAAAATTTACACTGAAGTGAATGGCGCTAATTCGTAAATATTAAAATTTAAAAAAACATTTGTTTTTATTGTGAAATAATTTATGTACCTGGTTAAACATTTTCTTTACAAAAAACAAAAACAAAAAAAACATTAAAACGGCCGTAAAATTAAGTTATTTTAGTATTATTTATATACTATTATAGTATTTATTAATATTTTTTTCTTTTAGTTTTAGTAATTTTGTTTTGTCTTTTTTTATTTTTTAAATATTGTCATTTAGCTTTCAATTTTATTTTAGTTTTAGTAATTTTAGTACTTCAACTTCAGTTTTTTTCAGTTAGTTAAGTTTTTCATCTGTTGTTTACATTTTGTTTTATTTTCTAATTTCAATTACAATGATTTTTATATTTTTTACTTTTAGTTAACAATAACAGCACTGAAGTCAAAATGCCTCAACATAACCTGATTTTTTTTTTTTTTAAGGAAAATGAGAGATGAGTCAAAATTATTTTTGTGGTTATCAACATTATGGCAAAAATGTTGTCAACTGAACATAACTCATATTACTACTAAACTTGTAATAACTAATTAATTACACCATACAACTAAAGTATATTTTGTGGATCTGCTTGTAATTGAATCATCATAATTAACTGCATGTAATATTTGTAACGGGCACTGCAATATAAAGAGATGCCATTTAAAGTAACTCTTTCATGCTTCAGTTTCATCAGTCGTTACAAAATCTATTTGAATGTGATTATATTGCTAGTGGTATATATCTCTGGTAAGGGTTAAAGGACTCATTTTGTTGAATTCTTTAAGACGAACAGAATAAGCCCTGATTAAGCGATCTGAAAACTGTCATTACCAAACAACGACTTCCGTCTGTCATTCAGAGTGCGCTCTGTGTTTGTGTGTGTGTGTGTGTGTGTGTGTGTGTGTGTGTGTGTTAAAAGCTTGGCTTGGGGGTGGACCTGCCATCCCACCACATGCACTGTTGCCATAGTTACAAGCGTCATAGTTACTTTATTCCAATGATGAATCATTCTCACAGAGCATGAATCACCGTCAGCTGAGATCAAACTCGCATTCACTTGCGTAACATGCACAAAACTCATAAACATACATGCCTAAAAAATTACAGTTATGTATTTGTACCAATATCAGTAAACAGTAAGTTTATTCTGCTACTGTTAACCCTTGTTTGCTTAAGAGTGTCTTTATTATTGATATTTCTTGTTTTGTCTTCTCTCTGGTTAGAGATCGCTATGTTCATATTGTCAGTACAAATCCAATTATTTGTACATTAATCAGAATGTGATATAAATTATTGGCTGTCCACACTGTGTTGGTATGTGGCACTTTACAACAAAACAACCTTGTTTCTGCAGTGATTTTCAGCACACATAGATCATTTTGTTATTAATGTTGAGTGTTTAGTCCATAAAATGTTAACCATTATGACTCCCCCCAGGGACAATTATACCACTTCCAACTTGGTAAGCGCACTCTGGCTAGTGGCCACTTAAATATCACAAATGTCACGTGACATAATTAATATTCATGTGCTCAGTTTAAAGATGGTTTGTATGCTCCAACCAACTGTATTTCCAAACACCCCAGGAGTGTTGTTATTGTTAACTAAAACTATTGAAAATCATTTTTGTTAAATTAAATAAAGCTGAAATAAAATACATATAAATGTTAGATAAAAAACTAAAATAAAATTTAAAGTAATTTTAAATTAAAATATAAATTAAATTTAAATAGAAATATTTAAAAGCAAAAATAATAAAAATTATAAAACAAGCATCTAGCATCAGCCACTAGTGCACCTCCTGAGATCAAGGAAGTGAGGTTTATCTGCACAGCTCTTATTAGCTGGCCCTAAACCTCACTCCCATTGGGTCACGGCACCAATGTAATCCCTCCAGGTATACTCAAACCGCTGCGGGATTCAAACTGGCGTTTCCAGCATGGGAGGCGGGTACGCTAACAAGGACGTAACCTCAAGCGTCAGTCGCTAGTGCGCCTCTTGAGGCCAGGGGAGTGATGTTTACCTGCACAGATCTTATTAGCTGGCCTCCATTACACTCACTCCCATCCGGGTCACGGCACCAATGTAATCCCTTCAGTTCTACTTGCCCCGCTCCAAGCGAGATTCAAACCGGCATGGGAGGCAGTCGCGCTAACAAAGACTGTAAAGACCGCAGCCTCTAACGTCAATCGCTAGTGCACCTCTTGAGGTCAGGGGAGTTAGGTTCACACGCACAGCTCTTACTAGCTGGCCTCCGTTACATATACACTGAGAAATGTAGGCTGGAATTTGGTGAAACCGTGGGTAAAATTGAGGAAAAAAAGCTTAATTCAAGAAATTAATTTTGCATATGTTATAGAACCACTTCCAGTGTTGCTTGATTGGAAGTTTAATGGCTTTGATTTTGTCTCATGGCTTCAATCTTCCATACTAAATCACTAGGACTAACTATCCCTCTTTTGTATGTCTGCCACACTGCTTTTGACTTTAACCTCTAGATGCTAATAACATTTTCGCAGTTTGATTCTTATAATGATGCATTCCAAATCTCTGAAATTATTTAATTTTTATTATTTACTGTTTTTTTCCCTTTTTATTTGTTAATTTATTATTAGATATTTCAGTTTACAATGTTTTATATATTTTCTTGTTTCTTTTTATATGTTGTATTGTGTTATGTTCATTATGTTAATGTTGTGTTGTGTTTTTTATGTTTTGTTGTGTTTTGGTTTCTTTTTAGGTTTTGTTTTATTTTACAATGTTCCCGTCGAGGTTGTGGCGAGATAAGAATGACTGTAGTCACACCAGACTGAAGTGGACCAAGAATTTATGGACCATTTTGGGAGACCATTATGGCTGACCCCACCTGCAACTCGCCAAGCCATCTAGCCAATTATACGATAGCTCATTATAGACAGGGTGGATTCTTATTGGTTGTTGCAGAAGAATGGTTCTCTAACTAACCCAGTCTGCAGTGGGGGAATGGTGTGACCTGGTCTCGTACTTTTGCTAAGTGGAATAAATGGGTGAATCCATCACTGGGTTTGTACTGTAAGCTGCTAGAATCTGTGTCAGTGGGCAAATGAACCCTTGATGCTTTAAGAAAGATGGACAGATCGCACCCAAATGGAGTCGCTCATAAATGAATCATGCCAGATGGGCCTTTTTTCACCCTGTTCACACATTTAATGACCAGATAGCAAAGTAACAGCTGAACCATAAAGATTTGCACGTACTGAAAACAGACACATATGTGTGAAACGAGACACAGTCTGTACAGTAAAAACTGATATGTACAAGGCACAGTGTCTTGTTCATCTTTTCATATTTATGGTATAAATGCAGATAAATAAATAATAAAAAAGTATCAGCTGACACTCAGGATGTTCATTTGAGTCAAAAATCAGACCACCTCTGAAAAAGAGGATATCTTTAAAGTCAGCATGAAATCACAGTCACTTTGATTTACTTTCTGAATACTTTTTCTTACTGTGAACAATTGATCAGATTAAAAAAAAAAAAAAAAAAAAAGTCAACTGCTAAATTACTGTCCTTTTTGGCCATCAAAAATCCTTTCATTTCAACTTCTGCACAATCAAATCTGGTGTTCGAATATGCTGTTTCACGCAGAAATTCATCACATTATGGAAGTAAAATGGAGACGAATAACATTTAATGTTGACTTTAAATGAAATAAAACTGCATTTGCGCAATTGTTTTATCACTGTAAAAAGTGAACATATTGTGTACATATTGTTTATCAGTACAAACAAAAGTTTAATTTTAGACATCACAGACTAACATACAGTAAGTGTAAAATGTAGTTCATTTTAACTGGACATGCACAGCTGCTTTGATGTAGTCTTAATTTTACTCCTAAAATGATTTTATCTATATGTTTGTTTTTGTTTGATTTATTGTGTTGTATATTGACTTGAGTTTTGATTTTGTTAATACAATATATTATAGATATAATAACCCCAAGCTCATCAGGAGTTTTGTTATTTCTGCCAAAAGAGATTGCAAATCAAATTTAAAGTGTCTGATTTATTAAAATATCATAAAAAACAAACAAGAGATGGTGCTGCATTTAATAAAATGCATTATTTCAAATAACACGCTGCTGCTTTCTTGTGTCTGGACGTCATCATCACTTTAGTCGACCAGACAGAAACGCTCTTCAACACGCAACACGAAACAATCCTTCTCATGTCCCAAAGTGGAGGTGGAAGAATTTCCTCTTTTGCCCCCTCTCCTACTCTTTTTCTCTTTCTGTGTGTGTCTCTCTCACACACAAACACAGATGTCAAGAATGGGAGGCGTAATGCAGTATGATATTGCAGCACAGAAGCAGTGATTGGCTTAGACAGAGAAACTTGCCGGCATTTCTGCAAAGACCTTTGGGTGTCTTTGAATGTTCAAGTTCCCCGGGTGCAGCTTGGAAAAATGAAAAGTTCTTTTGAAATAAGCTTTTTATCCCTTTTCACTTCATTGTGAGTGGCAATTTGATAAAGGCATGGCCAGGGCCGTCCTTTATCAAGGGGGCTGTAGGAGGCCCCGCGGCGAACAGACCAAGGGGGGCCCCACCGGCTAAGGGTGGCCACGCCCCATGCTTTTGACGACCCTGGACATGGCATTAACACAACCGGCCTCACCACAGTAGGTGGTTGTAGGGAAAAGAGATCAGTGTTATACATCTGGGCAGTTCATCTACATACATTATCAGTGGCGTATGCTATGGCAGAAAATCACTATTGCTCATATTCTGGCTAAAAGTATTAAACTGTAGTAGGTCCTGCACTGTTTGTTCTATAGACTTAATGTGGCTTGTTGAGTAAGATATGCTTTTGCTTTGGGATGAACTCTTTTGACTGGCTATTACAAGCAGCAGTAAAGCTACTTTAAAACTGTATTCGTTTGAAAAAAGTAACTACAAAATGTATATATAACTACACTGACGCTTCTTCTCAAATGTATAGCTATCAGTGATATCATTTATAATGTGATCAGACCAGTTTTATATGATCTGGCACTAAATATTACACAATCAAAAAATCAAACCGATAAATGTTGACTTAATAAAACAGAAATGAGCAGTCAGCTTGCACACACAATATATGTGATGTTAAAAGAAGAAATGTAGTGTTTGGTTTTGCTACACAACAAATTAGGGCTGCACGATTTGAGGAAAAAATCTAATATCAATTTTTCTGATAAAAATTGTGATTGTGATTTTAAAATGCAGTTTTTTAAAGAGCTATGCTTGTTTGTAGCTCTGAATAATTTGGCCAAAAAATGTGACTATATATCAATATGACTATGATCATGATAATTTCAGCCCATCCATTTTCCAAAGTATTGCCATTAGTGCTGTAAAATCGATTAATCACCATTAATCGCATCTAACATAAAAGTAGTCAACCAAAGAAAAGCTTTAGGGGGTTCTATACTCTAAAAAGTAATTTAGGGGACCTGTTACCACAACTTAAATAAATGCATGATTGCAAGTTAATAATTCTAATTTTATGTTTGTAAGTTGCAAACATTATTTTATTGAGTTCTGTTGACATAATAATGTTGATCATTTCATTAACTTAATATCATCTGTAATTTAAACTCAAATTTCTGTGTCAGTTGCCTTGCCCAAAAAAGTAGTAACTTAATGTCTTGATAACATTGGAAATTAGACAGTGGATTTGTAGTTCCCAGCATGCTTTGCATAGGACAGGATAAGGAGAATTATTTTTTTTGTATGTGTTTTTTAGTGAAGGGAAAGACCTGTTAGTGTTTAATGCTGTTATGTTTGACATTTAAAAGAGTTTCTGTAATGTGTTTCTGTAAAGAGTAGACACATGAAGGTAAACACTGTTGATTCTATAAGCAATGACTGTGCTAATGCCAGTGACAAGTAATATCTTACTTGTTCATTGAATGTATGTTAAAAAAGTTATTTTAGCTTGTGCTATGATAACTGTTGATTTGAACTGAAATAGATAAGATTAATTGGTTCTCAACTCTGGTAGTTGGAGCAACTTAATTCTTTAAATAATCAACTTAAAAAATTGTGTTTATGCTTTTTATTAAGTTCCTCCTGTAGCTTGTTGGTGGAATGTAAATTCACTCAAAATTGTCATAAGTGAAGTGTGTGTGTGTGTATGTGTGTATATATATATATATATATATATATATATATATATATATATGCAAACTGTTGCGTTAATTTATTTATTTTATTTTTTTGAGCCAACACATTATTTTTTAGACTCTATGCACTTTTCCTAAATAAAAGCTTGATGATATTATTATTATTTTAAAAAATTTACTGTTGTAATAATACTATTTCATAGTAAAACACTATACTTTCGTAAAATAAAGCATTTAAGAAAATAATAAAAGGTTGCATTCCTAAATGCACATTAAAAGTGACCCAAACACAGCAGATGCAGATGGCATTTGTGTGGAGCAGCATTTACTGCAAACCAAGCCACTCTGAAATGCTAAAAACACTGAATCATGAGCTGCTCACGTGTAAAAAAAACACAATGCCACACTTTGCTCTGGAACAGGCAGTGCATTTATTTATTTGATAATCGCACTAAAGCCAAATCGTGATTTTTAGTTCAATTAATTGTTCAAACCTACCAGTAATCATTGGAAATATAGCTAATTACTGGAAACGCTACCGTTTTGAAAGCAGATGAGCTACTCTCATGCAACTGAACAAGTTAGCATTGCTACTTTTAGTTTGCTACTCCTCTACACTGCTACTAACCACCAGAACCCTTTAGCAATGTACTAAATAGTACTCAAAAGACCTTAGCAACTGCAAAGCAACATGTCATTGTTGCTTCGCAATGAAGAACCAGAAAAATATGGTTGTCAAAAAAAGTGAAGTATGTCAGAGAAGCTGATTTTTGAGGTGTGTTTATGGACAGCTTATCTTTTAATCTAATCTCCTGTATTTCTGTTTCAGTCGTATAATGTGTTGCATTATGTATAAAGCCACTCCCCAATGTCCTGCATGGCAATTTTATTTAGATAGTTGCCGTCCTCCCTTCTGTTCACAACATCTGTTCTCTCTATATGATTCCTCTTTCCATTCCTGAGAGCCACAGACCCTCCTCTGACTCCTGTGAAAATGCTTTTTTTTTACTTCAGATATTTTCTTTTCTTTACCCTGAAAATATCCAAAGGGTCTCATGTTGATTTAGAAGTTGAGACAAATCTCTCAACAACTCTGTGACCAAAAAAAGGACAAGTGAAAGAATATAGTCTCTAATATAACTTTTCACATTTGGACTATGTAGTTACCTTCAAACATGCTGAGTGATGCACTCCTGTTTAAACAACCCTCAATGTGATGACACATGGTTAGAAAAGAAAATCATTAGTACCGTGACTTTAAAAAGCTTGGCTGAAGGATTCAGCTGTAACATTCCAGGTATTTTATGTTTGGAGTGAAGGATGTTGATGATTTTAGCAAAGTTTGCTTTCAGATTACCCTGTTGAATTTCTGACCATCTGTGTTTTCATTGGACATGTTCGTTCAAAGAGAAATGCTCATTTGGGAATGCTGGGCTATGTTTGGAAAAGCATACTGCCATTCATCTCTTGCTGTGTACTATGTACTATGTATATTTCTCATATGGATACTTTTTATATGTCAAAAGTTTGGGGTCAGTAGGATTTGTTTTGAAAGAAATTAATCACAAGGATCCATTAATTTGATCAAAAGCGTCAGTAAAGACTAAGTAACAAAGACTTAAAAATAAGTCTATTTCCAATAAATGCTTTTCTTTTGAGCTTTACATTCTTCATAGAATCCTTTAAAAAGTTTTGTGGTTTCCACAAAAATAGTAAGCAGCAACTTTTTTTTCAACATTGATAATAATAAGTGTCTCTTAAGCAGCATATTACAATGATTTCTGACGGATCATGTGACACTGAAGACTGGAGTAAACTGAATTCACACAAATAAATTACATTTTAAAATGTATAAAAATAGAAAACATTATTTTAAATTGTTACAATATTTCACAATATTACTGTTTTAACTGTATTTTTCATCAAATAAATGCAGCTTTGATGAGCATAATATTTCAAAAACATTAAAAAATTTGTATCCCCAAACTTTTGAATGGTAGTGTACAATTTTCAAAACGTGCATCCCACAATGCAATGCACCTGACTTGATCTTCCATTTCCAGTGTAATAAGTGAACCAGAAGTAATAACAGCCAAGATTTTTTATACTCGCTGTGTTCGTGATAAGGTCATGTGACAGTGTTTATCATTACATAATAGTGTTTTTCATACTATAGTATAGCCAAATAAAGTATATACTCTACAAACTGTAGTATACTAGTACAGCCCTGGTCACCATTCACAGTGTCAAATGTGAGTAAGATCTGAGAGCACAGTTTATTTTTAACTTTCTTAATTTAGTTTTATGGGGGTTTAGGATAGATCAGCAAGAAAATGTGAATGAGACACATGAGGAAGAAAGAGAGAGTGTTTTCCATTGTTACTTGAACTTCCTGTGACCTTGGGGTCTTGAGAAGGAAGAGGGGCTGGAGTTTTACTGTCACACGAGAGGGTGAGAGCATTTCTAATCTTTAAAAATAGCAGCAGGCATTAAAAGCGAGAAAAACGATCAATCTCTGTTATTTTTGGGAATATGATATTTTCCTCTACATGTTCTGGCCTGAATGTGTTTCTGAGAGCGCTTGACGCAGGGGTCCCAGTCAGTATTGCTGTGTAACCGAAATCCAATCCTGAAAACAATCCATCCGTTGCTGTCCTCTCTCGACGCTCTTTCCTTCCCACCCCTCATCCATCATTCCATCCATATATCCGTCTATCCATCTCTTCTCATTAACTCCTCTGATCGATAGATGACTTCCTCTCTGCTAGCAAGAAAAAAACAAGAGTTTAAGAGTGTGCAGTGGCAGGGTTTCCTTACCGGATACAAACGCGCACACACACACACACACACTCAAATGTGTGCAAGAGCTTTCGGTTCAGCCTGAGAGTATTTGTGTGTATTTTGGCCCATCTACTGAATGTGTACCTGAATGTCCTCATTTAAAACAGCTGTGTCAATATACTAGGGGAAACGCTCAAAATACTAGGGGAAAATGCTGGTATCATCACATTTTTAAAATTTCAGTACTGACTAAGTCGGTACTTTTAACAACCCTAGTCAATAGTATAGTAATGCATGAAGAACCACTCACACCAAAGTCACTTTAAAACCAAGCACCATTCTGTTGCTTCTGTTCATGAGTCGCCTGTCCTCCTCGACCCCCTGGCTCCAAAGGCACATCCATCATCGGTCCACCTCAGCTCTACATCCTTTCAGCTCCACCGGGCTCCTCCTTCCGTCTGGCTCCTCCTTTTCCTCACTCCTACTGGCTCTGTCTCAGTCCCCCAACTCTCCGGTTACACCTTGGTTCTCGGTGCCTGCAACATTGCCCTGGTCTTTCATCCTTCCAACTTCATCTTGGGCTTTGGCCCACCTGACTCAGTCTGTCTGCAGTTCTCCTGGATTCGCCCTTGTCAACACTATTCAGGGGATGGTGTTCAGGGGGGACTCAGGGGAGGTGGATTCGCCGATTCCACCATGGCCTCCTCTGCTGGCCCCTCAGTGGTTCCTTCCTCTGCCCGTTCCTTCTTGGTTTCTCCCTCCATCAGTCCCTCCCTGGAGGCTTCCTCCTGGGGGTCCTGGCCCACCCTTGTAGATAATAGCACCTCCTCCCACCACTTCGGTGTTATTTGTGTTTACAGCGCCAGGAGGCAGCTACCGGGAGGGGGGTGTAATGTAATGTGTAGCCTGATCGGTTTTTGTTTACTTTGTCAAGGACTTTTAGTTTGTTAGTTCTGTTCCCTGTATCTTAGTTCCTGACATGACACCCTCGTAATCTTTCATCAAAATGCCTCTCACCTGTCACTCACATGAGATTACAGCAACAGCAAACCACAACCATCCAATCAATTCCCGATGGACAAGATCAAGTCCCACCCGACATTTTTATTGTTCAAGAAGCCGTTTTACTTGAATATACGTCACAATAGGTTTCATGTAGACTTTAACTTTGATTTAAAAATATATGTACTGTTTGTGCAGTTCTAATAGGAGTTGATAAACTGTTCCACAGTTTAGTTGGGGCCACAGTGAATGCACAATCTCCCCTAGATTTTAGCCTAGACTTAGAAACAGTAACCTCTGGTTGACTGACCTAAGAGTTTTCACGGGATGAAAAGGGTCAAAGATTTAAGAAGATGCTAGGCCATTTAAAGATATAAAAAAACAAAGAAAGAGCACTTTTAAAAACAACTCTATAATTGATTTTAAAGTGCCAGTGTAGCCAGTGCAGAGACACTTAGACAGGAGTAATATGTTCATGTTTGTGAACACCAGTTAAAAGTCTTGCTGCCTCATTTTGAATGATTATCAAGAGGAATGGCTGATTCCCAAATACAGGGAGTTGCAGAAGTCTAGAGGAAATAAAAGCATGAATCGCTGTTTCAGACTTCTTAAAAGAGTGAAGTGACTCTTAGTTGGTATATAAACTAGATTTGGCATCGAAGTTAATTTGCTTATCAAGCTAGAGGGCACTATCTAATAAGACTCACATTTTTCACACACAGTTTAACATATAAAGACAAAATATCAAAGTTTATTTATTTAATTCTTTATTTGACAGGGACAATGGACAATAAAAAAATACTGCCCCAGAATTTGCTACAGAGCTAAATTTCATCTGCTGTCCCTGGGCAGGAGTAAACCACATTATCAATAAAAATACCATACAATATAAACACAGTATAATACAAAATGTATAATATATTCAAAAATCATTGTTTAAATTAGATGATCGACTCAGGAAAGCAAACTGTGTTTGTCAAGCTGTTTCATGGGGCTTTTAATAATGTGAATATTTCATATAAGCCCATGCACAAACCAAAGCAGTGTTACAAAGCTAATAGCTTTAACCCAATGTAATTGTATTAGATGTATTATCATGTTTGAATAGGACAATTGTGAGTTTCGATTCAAAGACAGCATAATGTAAATCACTGAGTGTCATGTATCTCAAGAGACCTTCAACATTCAATTACCCCTTGAACAGCAGAGAGAATCAATACAATGGCCTGAGTTTTGTCCGGCCTCAGGATCATGCGCTGTAATGTCAGGACCCCTGGTCACTTGGTCACTCCTGATTGTCTCCTCTTTCGTCTGCTGCCTCTCTCTCATTATTTTGCCCTCTTCACCCTCACCAGACTGCAGTCTGACCCCTGTCGCTTAACTCCATTTGCAATGATTTTTGCAGTGAAACAAGTACTTAAACCGAATGGCAATCAATCAAACACATGTAAAGCCTGAGTCGATAGATATATATATATAGATATATATATAATATATATATATATATATATATATATATATATATTAGGGATGCACCAATACCATTTTTTTAAGGATACCAATACCAATGCCTATGCATTTATTAATTTCTCTCTTTTTTTCTTTTGGTGATGTTGCAGTTTTCCCAAGCACAACACAGTGAGACTAATGAATGTAGGACAGCTTCTTTATTATTAGTCTAATGAAAAAAGTAATAATTTTTATGTGCTTGTCACAAACTTAAAGCACAAAAATTTCACAGTGCCCAATAACGTTCAAAGGGCATAATTACCAATATATATAACTGTTTATATAAAAGGAAATGTACAAACAATACAACAAATACTATAGAGATACAAATTAAATAAACTTGTTTCTCAGATACAGTAGGTTTATTTACCATGTATACATTTATTTAACATATTTTGTTGTTTTATCAACATTAATGACAAATATAGTCTACGGTCCCTTTAAGACCGAATCCAAGGATACTGACACATATCCTGTTTTCACCCAAATGTTTACGTCCACTTAAGCCATAACTGACTGTATTTACATTAGATACTCCATACCATGGACATTTTGACAACCATTTGACCATTCGGGCACAAGGAGAACTGATCACGCGCTGTCTGAGAGAACTGGGATCAAGCGCAAGAAAGAGGAAGCGCGCACGCAAGAGAGAGAGAGCGAGAGAGCGAGAGAGCGAGAGAGCGCTTCTGGTCTGTCATTCAGCGCGATTCCGCCTATCCCACCTTCACTAATTGATAATGAATTGTGATTGAAAGCATGCAGTTTGCAATGTGTGTGTTGTCATCATTAATTTGAAGTATTTCCACACCTCTGAGGCTGACATTGTTTCTGCTGTAGCCGCCGGTGTATCTCTGCAAGGAAAATTCTGTCAGTTACATCACGTGAGGTATCGGTCTTTGGTATTGGGGGTATTTTTGGGAGTACGAGTACAAGTACACAAGCTTGGTATCGGGCCTAAAATATATATATATATATATATATATATATATATAATTCAGCAAGACTATTCATTAAATTGATCAGTATTAAACAATAAAAAGCAAAGTATCATGAGAATGTATCACAGTTTCCACAAAAATATTGAGCAGCACAACACTGATAATAATAAGAAATGTTTCTTGATTAGCAAATTAGAATATTAGATTTCTGAAGGATCATGTGACACTGAAGACTGGAGTAATGATGCTGAAAATTCAGCTTTCATACAGGAATAAATTACATTTAAAAATATTAAAATAGAAAATTATTATTTTAAACTTTATTAACATGTCACAGTATTACTGTTTTACTTTTCATATTTTACTGTATTTTTGATGAGCCGAAGAGATTTTTTAAAAATTATTTCATTAAAAAAATCTTACAGACCTCAAACTTTTGATTGGTAGTACTCTGTAAACACAGAAAAGCATGTGAAGAGTGAAAAGTCGCAGTGCTGTTGGATTGTATATCAATACTGTTGGAACGCCACTAAGCCAATCAAATTCAAGGACCAGAACTTGCCACCGTGGCAGTGGGTCAATCATTCGCCCCATTACTACAGCTATCAGTATCTTCTCCAGCTCTAGATGATGTCATAATGGCTGTGAAAATGGTGTTGACGTCCTGTAAAAATTGTTCATTATTTTCACAGACACTTTTCCTGGTAACAAGACGCTTGGATTTTCTAGTAAATGCTTTAAGCTGTCATATGCCATCAGAGGGGTCATCACAACATGGCCGATCTCCAGTTTCCTGTTTTATTTTCTCAGATATCAATGAGGCTAATGCACCTCTATCGCCGCTATATCATTCAACATGCCACCGGCTGTTTCAGCCAAATATTCTGTCTTGAGAGTCTCCATCTTTTACTTGCTGATGAATAACTCAATCTAAGAGTAAAGAAGGAAGATGATGTCAAGGTTAATGTGATTTACCCTAGTAAGACAAGTTCCTGGATCACTTAGTTGGTCATGGAACAACCGGCTTGGGCTTTGGGCTGGAGTTAGTGGCTTCAAAAATGTTTTTTACAACATCACGCAGGGTTAAGGATGTTCTTTTCATGAACTGTCTATTCCATAAGTAAAAACACATGAAACAAGTGTAATTGGCCACCAAGACACATTCAACATGAATAGCAATCAAACTCAACCTTGTGCAGGAGGTGCTCTGAGATGCATACAAAACGTTTCTTTCTGTTTCTTTCTTCTGCAGCACACAAAAGAAGATATTTTAAAGTTAGTAAGTATTTAATAGTTTTATTTTAAACTGTTTTTGTCCATACAATTTTATGAGTTTGAGTTTAAAGAGTTTATGAGGTCCAAAACAACATTAAGCTCCATTGACTTTCACTGTATGATTTGATTGACTATATGAAAATATAATTGTTTGATCTGAAATTTGTTCCAGCATGATTTCTGTCTTCTATTCATCCTGCTGTTGTGCACTGTTGAGCAACTTAACATGTACAAAAGTAGATGTTCCAAAATCAACATCCTGTTGTTCCTGGAACAACATTCCTATCAACCAGTGTGCAGTGGTTTTATGGATGGGACTAGGGTTATGATTGGTAGATTTCCTGTTTTTGTACAAAGACAGCCAAACTACTGATCTCAAGACAAGACATTACAGGCAAAACCATGATTTTTCAGGCAATGGTCAATTTTGACTTGTCTTCTTTGAGACTATAGTGGAAAGAAAACATCCACAATACATACACATTTACTTGTTTATTTTATTACACTTTTATTGCATCTGTAGGTTTCTAGCTGTTGACAGAATTTTCTGATTTATGGAATGATGAAAGGATATTTCCAATATCCCCTCTTAAAAACTATAATATGCCAACAAAATAAAACAAGAATTTTGATGTGTTTCAGTTTGTGTTCTGGAAATTATATTAGATAATGCATAATTAGCATATTCAAACATACCATTTCAGAAAACTTGTAATACAAAACAATTGTTTTAATGTACTGTGATAAATCAACTAGGGAACATATGGTGATATCTATTAGTTAAAATACCCCTTTTTACCTGTAGTGTCACACTTTAAAGTCGCCATGACACAGAAGTTGCAATAGTCTTTCCTTTCCCATATATCCAAGTCAAGCAGCTTCTCGAACAAGAAAAAATGTAGGACAGGACTTGTTTTGGTCCATCAGGACTTGACTGGGTGGTTGGATGATTGGGGATTGCTATTGGTGGATCTCATGTGAGTGACAGGTTGACCTACCCTCAAGCCAGACATGTCATCAGAGAAGAGAAGAGATGTCACAGCAAAAGGGAGGGGAAGTTATTATGATTAAAGATTATGAGGGCACAAAATGTGGATAAATCATTTAAAATAAACTCCAATATTCCTTAAAAAATTAAGAATTGTCAATTTTGTTTTCATGGAGACTTTAAGGCTACTGGAATGTCCTGGCCATTAGTGATGATGTTACACTAGCTATAAACATAAACATTTGTGCTAAAAACTAATATATTGATACACCGGTTTGACAAATAAAAGCACAGAATAAAATAAGTCTCAATAAAAATTATTTTTATCCTCAAACCCAATTTTATTTAAATAGATCCTATTATGCTTTGTTACATTTTCAACTTTCGTTAGTGTGTAATGTTGCTGTTTGAGCATGAAAAAGTTCTGCAAAGTTCCAGTTATTCTCTATATCAGTGTCACTGTTTCTGAACTCCCTGAAACGCCGCCATTGTAGTCTTGAGTTTTCTCCCGGGAACAAACACGTCACAATATTCTTTATTTAAATAATTCCCTCCTAAGGCATAGACAAAATATAAGGGGACGAGGCCTGGTTGAGTTGGGTTTGTAGTGTTGAAACTCATGGTTATGGTAAGGGGCGTGACATTTTCCTAACACGCACAAATCGGTTGACCAATCACAACACACTGGTCCACCCGACCAATCAGAGAACATTGCGCTTTTCGGAAGGAGAGGCTTCATAGAGACAGGAACTAAACAGGGCTGCTTTTGCCAAAAGCATCATAAGTTTATAAGTAGATCATAAACCATTGCCAGCAATGGTCTCTATGATCAACTTAGCTCACAATACTTTTGGGAAATACAGCCCAGAGCCTTACTGACAGACTGGGATAAGAGATGCTGCAATAATGTCAAATATGTGAAAATTCAAGCATGAAAGCCTATTCTAGAAGACTTTGTAAAAGGGCATAATACGTCAACTTTAAAACTATTACCACCTAAAAAGTATCTTTTCCTGGTAAGATGATAGATGTATTGCTAAACATTGCAAACCTCAAGGAGAACAACTATACCCTTGATGGTAATTCTGTTGAAACTTTTTGGTTTTCTTGGCACTTGAAGATGTTTACATGTGCACTATTCTTTTCTTTTAGTTGGTTCCTTGTGCTATATTCCAGTTACAACAGAAAACTGATTTGAGACACTGATTAAGTATAACTGCTGAACACTGAGAGTTTTGTCTGTAGTATTTATTAGTCTTAGAATTAGTTATGTTCCCCTTTTGCTTTAATGACAGCAGCATTTGAGCTGCATGAACTCCACAAGTTTGTATTAAACCTGATGATCTTGTTCTCCAGCATGATCTTGTGCTTCAGTGAAATCAAGAACATCTGACCATCTGTACAAAGAATCACAGGATGTCAGTGTCTCAAATTTACTTATTTACTTTTTTTATATTCATTTTATATCATAAACTTTACTTGTTTTAAATGATTGTTCTGAATCATACCTTTCTGTTCATTTCCAGCTTGTAATGCAAAAACAAGTCCCACATTTTCATTGTAGTCTCAGAGTTTTGGACCCTACTGTACATACAAATATCCTGTCAGACAGGAAGCCGCCCAGAGTTTTTTTTTTTTTCTTCTTCTTCTTCTTTTTTCATGTATTACATTTTTCCTTTCTGATTCAGCCAAAACATTTGACTTTAAACTGTGCCAATCTTTTCAAATGGGCTTGTCGTCCCAGAGAGACCTTCCTCTGATGTTTTTAGTTAAACATTTCTGATGTTTTTATTGATAATTTTTGTTGGATCATTTAATTTTGTTGGAACATTGAACCAAGAGATTGTTTATTGTGGCACTTAATATTAAACTTCCCTTGCAAAAGAATATAAAAGTGTATTGTGGCAAAATATTCCTGAAACCAATGAAATGACATTTTAATAGCAGTATACTCTTGCCAGGAAGAAAATGTTTTATAAACAGCCTTTAAATGTAGTTGTTCTGAGTGCAAATCTTTGTCTTTGACACAGGTCCTTCCTCAGTCATCAGTAATGACGATGACTCTGCCAGTCCTCTTCATCATGTGTCCAACGGCTCTAACACACCCTCGTCCTCTGACATGAACGCGGACGCCGTCATCATTGGCATGACCAAGATTCCCGTCATAGAGAATCCGCAGTACTTCCGCAGCACCAGCAGTCTGCTCAAATCGGATACCTGTGAGTCTGTCTGTCTGTCTGTCTGTCTCTCTTTGTTTCTTCATTTGTGTCTTCCCAATCTATGAAACAATGTTATCCCAATGACTACAAAATGATTAGCAATATGAATATTCTATCAGGACTTTAGACCATTTCAAATAAGTACATTCCCCCCAATATTGCTATATTGGGTTACACTTTTTTTGATGGTCCACTTAAGACAATCTAACTTTAAGTAACTTTGCAACTACATGTCAAATAACTCTCATTAGCATATTAGTAGACTATAGTGGACTGTTAGGTTAGGGTTCGGGTTAGTACAATAAGTTGACATGCAGTTGTAAAGTTACTTTTACATTCACACTGCGAGCCTTAGTGCTCAATTCCAATTTATTGCTCAGATCCGAGTTTTTTTTGTATAGCTCTTCACATTGTTGTTTTAAATGTAGCTAATATCAGATTCCAGTGTGAACTGGTCCTGAACTGACCCACATGTGCAAAAGAAAGTTAAAAAGACGCCACGCATTATGCTGTCATACGGAAATAAACTTGGAGGACCATAAAGTAAGCGATTACGCATTCATTTATAGTGTGATCTGTCGTGGAAGCACATTTAAGCGCAGGTAATATAAAAAAAGAGGAGGATGCGAAAAAAGAGAGCAGAGTTTTTAAACATTTATGATGTGAGCCCTCATGTTTTGCTATAGAGTTGTCGCTGTAATACTTATGAGTTCTGACACATCACTGCCCTACTGACTACCTGTCTTGATAAGTTTGTGTATTGAAAAATCATTGAATAGACTCCCATGAGTGCAGAATCGTGACGAATGTTTCTCTAGAGTGATGTAAAAGTCACATGAATTCCGATATGACTGTTCAGACTGAGGTTGTATTGCAAAACATCTGATCTCTATCGAATTTAGGACCACATACGGAAGTGGCACAAATTGGAATGGAAAAGATCAGATTCCATGTGGTTTGTGCCGTTCACACTGTCTTGACAAAAACAGATATGAGTCACATGTGAGCAAAATTTTTTAATTTGGGCCACATTTACCTGCAGTCTGAACATAGCCTTTATTTATTAGAATGCCTGTTAGAGGAGCATCAAAGGCTACGTTCACGCTGCAAACCTTAATGCTCAATTCCGATTTTAGCTCAGATCTGATTTTTTTTGTATAGCTGTTCACATTGTTGTTTTAAATGTGGCCAATATCAGATTTTCAGTGTGAACAGATCATGGTCCTGAACTGATCTGCATGTGCAAAAGAAAGATACAAACAAGGTTGCCAGTTTTTTTTACCACAAAATCCACTCAATTGCTTCTCAAAACTAGTCCAAAAGTAGCCCAGTCACGTTCCGTGGGGTATCTCGGTAAAAATCGCATTCCGGGGGTTAAATATCATGTTAGTGTGGTCGCTTCAACCCGCGGAGTTGCAAAACAACCCACAGCAACAGTGAAAAAGTAACTCATTTCTGCGGGAAAATCTTTGAAAGATCAGATTCCATGTGGTTTGTACTGTTCACACTGTCATGGAGAAAACAGATATGATAAAAAATCAGATTTTACGTTTTACGTTGCATGAGAAAGCCACATAAACCACTCGAAATCCGATCAGAGCGGTCAGACTGAAACGGATTTCCAGAAATGCGATTTGAATAGGATTTCAAACCACATAAATGTAGCTCAAAACAGATTTTCATGTGATTTTTTTTTTTTTTTTGCCATTTACACTTGATAATCTGATTGGATTTCAATCGGATATGCATATAATTAGGATTTTGACTGACAGTCTGAACGTAGCTGAAGTGGCCCAAATCAGAATCGAAAAGATCAGATTCCAGGTGGTTTGTGCCGTTCACACTGTCATGACAAAAACAGATCTGACTCATATGTGAGCAAAAAAAATCTGATTTGGGCCACATTTACCTGCAGTCTAAACGTAGCCTTACATTCATTAGAATGCCAGTCTACTAATACTCTAATGACTGGTAGTTGACATGTAGTTGCAAAGTTACTTCTTTTTAGTAGAATGTCTTAAAGTGTACCATTTTATTGTGTAACCCTTTATTGTGTCTGGATATTTTGCTTTTATTTTGGGTTGAATGTAAGGTAGCAGGTATCATTGCTCTGGCCCACATTATTAACATTTTATTTTATGTATTTAAACATAATGTCACTGAAACAGAAGTGTACTGTAGGATTAAAACAGCATAAATTAAAGGCAATAAATAATTTACATTTCACATTCTGGTAATGAGAATTTGGGTGGAAAACGTGCTTAATTGTCTTAATGGCCCTACAGTAGGCATCATTTTCTTCAGACAACTATAATTTCTAATTTATTTATTTTTAAGATTAGGGGGAACATACCCAGACATTTATTTGACAGGTTTATCTGACTGCACATCTGCACACACAAACACACAGCATCTTAAATATTTATTTTATAACCCTCATCACTTGCCTCTCATTTTTTATGTTCTCTGTGTCCTTTCCTTCCCACTCTGGTTACTTTTAATATAGGGTTATGGTGTACAGTGAGTTACTGTAGATCGATGCAGCCTCATCATCTAGCTCTCGCTAATGTAATCGGCTGACTGGCTAGTTTTTCTTCAAAAGCATTTCTTAATCACATTAAGGATAAATCTCTAAGAGTGCAGTGTCTGTTCAGAATCCTCTCTCTCTCTCTCTTTATCTCTCTCTACTCCAGCACACTAAACGGCTGATTAATCTCGTCTTATCTCGGCACTGTCCTCACTCTCTTAAGGGATGCCTGGGATTTCCACCAAATCTGAAATAATCTCTAGTACACCTTTTGTTTAATTATGTCCAATGTCCGGAATTGCATGCATCTCATTTTTATAATTGAAGCTCTTGGATACCCATTATTTAATAATAAATAACAAAACGTAGCCTTTGGGTTGTCTATAGAACACACACACATTTTTTCTTTTTTTAATTATTTGTGGAGTCTCCAACAAGATGAGTTAAATCAGGTGTGTTTGATTAAGGAGACGAGTCAGTTACATCTCCCATGTTTTTAATAGCAACCTCTGAACAACATAGGTTCTCACAAGAACAACCTACATCAGGCTTGTCACTCATCTGAAATTGCTCAACTTACCATAACTGAGGCACTGACATTGATCAGGGTGTCTATACTTAACAGATCACTTCCACCCAGTTCTAAAGTAGCCATAATGCTGACAACACCAATCCTACATACTCATCCTGTCCAGATTCCAAACAAGTCAGCTTCTTCGATAACTTGACCTTGATGTTCAGATAAGGTATAGACTATACTAGTCTTATTGTTACTGTTATTAACATTTATTACACCTTGTAATGCAATCTCATGAGTTTGGTTTGTTTCAAGTTTGCTTGAATTTTTGGATTTATGTCATATCTCTTTAAAAAAAAACAACAATTTTTTTTGTTTGTATGTTGTGTATAAAAAGTTATGATTCTTGAGTTACTTGTTCTCAATCCTTTTGTGAATAAAGTGGCACTTAGATCCTTCAACTCTCATTCTCTAAGACTTACATTACAGAATATCTGACCATCAAGCTATGGATCTAACAGCTATTTTTTCTGAACTTTGCCTGGCTGGTTTATCTATTTTGGATTACTTGTTCTGTTTTTATGAAATATCCAGTCCTCTGAACTGTCTTAAATCCATCTGGATTCACGTGAAATATTTTTAATATTGTGGATTTACCAGAAATAGGAAAACTCACATTGAGGGAATACATCCAACATCACTCTGGAGAGTTTGTTAATGCTCTATCACCAGAAGCACACAGCACGTCCTGAGGCCTGCGTTTCCTTTGCTGAGTCATGTCATGGAGGCTGCTCTGCTCTGTGATGTTCCTGCAATGGCCACTGCATCTAAAGTTCCTGCGTCGTCCATCATAGGATTACCTGTACCTGAAGACCTTGTTCAAGTTTCCTGTTTGATTCTCCTGTTACTGAGACCCTCGCTTTGTTTCATATTTCTAAGGCTCTTGCTTAGTTCCTTAAGTTTCCTGATTTCTACGTCCACCTGAGCAGTCCTGGACACACATCTTGGGGGGTTTCTCAGTTGAAATCACGTTCTCCTCCTCGGTTCAAATCGTTGCATGTTTAGATCGCATTTCGGGTTTAAATAACGTACCGGGGTGGAGGTCAGATAATCGCGGGGGAATTGAGATCATCCCCCTTGACGCCAGGCTTGCCCTTGAGTCTCCAGTCTTCAGACGTCATCAGACTCTTTAGCCTGTGAGGCACAATCTCGAGCCCCAAGGTCACAACCAGGGCTTGACATTAACACCCGCCAAATGCGGGTGGATTTCAGCAGTGGCGTGTAACATGGCCACTCCTACTAGCCACTTTGGCAGGTTGAATTTTATATATAATATATACATTTTTCAGTTGTAGTCATTTAAAAAGGCATCTGAAATAATAAACTAAGTGCCATGTAGTGTTGTCAAAAATATTGATTTTTCGATACATATCGATGCTCAAATATCAGAAACGCTTCCAAGCTTCATTTTCCGCAGCATAGATACACGATACCAACTGCTCTTTTTCGCTCTCCCATTTCAGTCACTTGTTTCATTTGCTCCGGATGAATATTATTGATGTTACAAGGCTTGAATTTCAGCGCTGGATTGCGCGTATTGCGCATAATTTTACTAATTTTTGCAGATTTTGTGCTCAGACCCAAAGTGCGTGCACGTAAAGCCGCCTCTCTGTACTAAATTGAGTTCTTTTTCACTGCTTATTGCTCTTAAACAGTCAAATACACAAAATAATGTCAAAATGTCAGTCTTGGTGAGTATTCACGTAAACACAGTCAAAAAAACACATGTGTAACAGTATAATGGATCTGTGCATCAGGTCTTAAAGTGACAGCAGCCTAATACACCTGCTGCCAAATTATGAGATAATATTAAAATATCTATATGGCAGATTTTCCCCATGGTTTCAATGTCAAAATTGTGGCCAGTGACAATGCTGAGTGGCTAGTAACTTTGGAAAACCACTAGCCACAGTGGCTGGTGAGCAAAAAAGTTAATGTCAAGCCCTGGTCACAACCCATGTCCACCATGTTTATCTCCAATCCCATTACAGTATTTTGGGATTGAAGGTTTAAGAGTTAAAGGGCAGTGCAAAAAGGCAAAATGTAACATAAATGTGTGATTGTGTTTTGTTCTTTCGACAGTTGTTCAACACATTAAGAGGCACAACATTGTACTAAAGAGGGAACTTGGAGAAGGAGCGTTTGGGAAAGTGTTCCTGGCCGAATGCTACAATCTGTCCACAGACCAGGAGAAGATCTTAGTGGCTGTCAAGGTTGGCTGTTTAATAGCATTGATGTTAGCATAATGAACTTTGTGATGAATAAAGGTTGTCAGTATACTCAGTGTATTTGTGCATTTTCTGTGTTCGTAGACATTGAAAGAGGCCAGCGAGAATGCCAGGAAGGACTTCCATCGTGAGGCCGAGTTGTTGACCAATCTGCAGCACGAGCACATTGTCACTTTCTACGGAGTGTGTGTGGAGAGCGATCCGCTCATTATGGTGTTTGAGTACATGAAGCATGGCGACCTCAACAAGTTCCTCAGGTACAGTTTCCTGAATGTGTTCATATTGGAATCCAATAGTGCTGCTTAGTCACATCTTTTCTAATTGCTTTGTCCTTGAAAGCCAATAATTACACATAATTTTTCATGTATTAAAAATCTGTCACTAATACAAAATAAATCATAGGACTTTCATTGCCGCTTTATAAAGTTAGTTAAAGGATTAGTTCACTTTCAAATAAAAATTACCTCAAGCTTTACTCACCCTCAAGCCGTCCTAGGTATATATGACTTTCTTCTTTCTGATGAACACAATCAGAGATATATAATAATAAATATCCTGACGCAGCCGAGCTTTATAATGGCAGTGAGAGGGATCAATGAGTATGAGCTGAAGAAAGTGTCTCCATCCACATCCATCCATCATAAACATACTCCACACGCCTCCGGGGGCCAAATAAAGGCCTTCTGAAGCGAAGCAATGTGTTTGTGTAAAACAAAAAAAACATATTTAACAAGTTATTAAGTAAAATATCTAGCTTCCGCAAGACCGCCTTTCGTATTCAACGTACGAAGTGTAAAACTCTCGCAGTTCAAAAAGCTTACACCACAGCTTCCCTATTCAACTTACGGAAAAAGTATAACTGATGCGACGGCAGTTCCGTTTTTTCCGTAAGTTGAATACGGAAGGCGGTCTGGTGGAAGCTAGGTATTTTACTTCATAACTTGTTAAATATGGATATTTTTCTTACACAAACGCATCGCTTCAGAAGGCCTTTATTAACCCCCCCGGAGCCATGTGGAGTACGTTTATGATTGATGGATGTGGATGGAGGCACTTTCTTCAGCTTATACTCGTTGGTCTCGTTCACTGCCATTATAAAGCTCGGATGCATCAGGATATTTATTAATATAACTCTGATTGTGTTTATCAGGAAGAAGAAAGTCATATACACCTAGGATGGCTTGAGGGTGAGTAAATCTTGGGATAATTTTCATTTTAAAGTGAACTAATCCTTTAAGCAAGTTTTGTAGTTTGTAAACAAATTCTCCCTAAAATCCAAATGATCTACAAAGGGTGCTGATGGCCAATTATATAATGTTTATCTTTGACTTTAAAATGAATGTTTGTGAAGTGTGGTCTGGTTGAGGTTGTTACTTTCTCTGTCCACCTGCAGGGCTCATGGTCCTGATGCAGTTCTGATGGCTGACGGACAGGTGCAGCAGCAGGCAGAGCTCACTCAGTCTCAGATGCTGCATATTGCGCAGCAGATCGCCGCAGGCATGGTGTATCTGGCATCCCAGCACTTTGTTCACAGAGACCTGGCCACACGAAACTGCCTAGTTGGGGAAAATCTCCTGGTGAAGATTGGAGACTTTGGAATGTCCCGAGATGTCTACAGTACGGATTACTATCGGGTAAGAATTGTGTTATAGTTTGTCTGTGTTTTTGTCCCCAAAATAAATTTGGATTCTTAAATTACAATTAAAAGTAGGCTACTTGGTTCTATAGCAGTACATTGAAAAATATATTTTAATAAAATTTAATTTGTTTACATTATTAATAGTAATATTATATAATTATGTTATTAGTATATTATGGTTAAATATTTATTTGATCAAAAACAAATAATCTAATGTTTTATTGCTGTTTTGTTATCTAATGCAATGACATATACTTATACATATACTTACAAGGCCATACATATTAGGCCAGATTATATCAGTATTCAGATTCATATATATATATATATTAGTTAAACTGAGATCAAGATGCTTTACCTTCCATTCTGTTTCAGTTTCATTAGTTGGAAATTAATGCTGACTTCACAAGGACACTTAAAGGCGGCATTGAAATCCTTTTCCCAGTATATGTATAAATCAATATGCTTCTCATGTTTTTTCCTACACACTGTCTACAGATCACTGAATACCAGCTATTCGAACACCTTGACCCTACTGGCTCTCTTCCTGTATGATGTCAGCAGAATTTCAGTGTGTGTGTGTGTGTTGATTCACTCCCGTCAGTAAGTCTCTCCCAGATTAGGAGTCAGGGAGGAAGGTGGCGTGGGAACAGGAAAGAGGGGTTTCTATGGCAACAGCAAAGAAAAAGAATAGAGCGCTTGCGCCGTCAGACTAAAACTGAAAAAGTCATTAAAGATCTCTCATTAGTATTCACCTCTATATTCAGCATGAGGGCACACCGAGAAGAAGAGGGGCCTAAGTTAGGGGAGAAAAAAAAAAAAAAGAGTAAAAACAAATGAAAAGATAAAGAAATGTAATGTTTACAGAGAAGAAAATCAAGAAACCAATCCTTACACTTTGGGAGATAAAGCATTTGAAGAGAGACAGACAGCTTAATTTATTCTTTGATAGCAAGTTGTTCCTCTGTTGTGTTCCATTCATGTTTTCAGCATGAATCATCTATCCAGTGATTGAAAATGGGTTGAATGATGTTTATACATGCAGAGATGTGCTATTAGATAACTGTCAACTGTGCCAAGTTCATTCAAGTTCATTTATCTCTGAATACTGATGAATATCATGACACATCTCCATTATATGAGCCTCCATTGAGATTCAAATGCAGGTCAGTAGATTTGTGTGTGTGCGCAGTATGTGTACACCATTGATTAGGCCTATAGAACACCAGTTTCCATAGAAACAGCTGGTCAGGCAGAGGCTGATGGGTGGAGTTAAGTTGTGAAAGCATGTTGTGTAACCATAGAACTTCTTATGAAGCCACATTCAGAACCTATGGCCTTTGTCTGCATTTAATTATTTAATAGTCAGTTGTTTGTCTTTTAAATTCAAAATTCCATTCTTTACTTTCCTAATACACATTCTTGGTCATATTGTGCACCATTCATCACTGCACATTATACTAACGACTTTTTAATCTTTCATTCAAATGTTAGAACTTGCTCTGCCTCTGCATAAAGGCCTTTTGGCTGATCTCACCAGTCTCTCTTAGAAAGACCGTTTTATGAATCAAAGATGATGTTGCCCTACATTTTTCCTCATTAAATATACAGATTTATGAAAGCAAAATGGTGTGTAAACAGCTATCATGTCATTTTAGTGAAATATCTTAATAATCATTCAGTTCTATTATTATTATTAATGTAACCTAAACGAACACCTCCTTTTTAGGAAAAAAGTGGTCTACTTATTTAACAAAAATTGGAACAAATAGAACAAAAATTTCCCCAAAAAGTCCACATATAATATATATATATACCTTGCTGAAAAACAACAGCTCCAGGAAAGGTGGTTGAGTAGCTTAAAGTTTTGGGCACTGCTGGTTTTGGCTGATCACCCATCATAACTGGTAAAGCTAGTCCACAAAATAATTTTGACCAAATAATAGTGGACAATATCTTTTGTACATACTTCATAATGTACATACTTATAAACTGATGCACTTTAACAGTCTCTTTGACAGTGTGAGCAAAAACATGGTATAACCAGCTTTGCCAGTAATTGCCCATCTAAAACCAGTTAAAAGAACCTTGGATTTTAAACCGGTGCAAACTGGTTTAAGCTTTTTAGCAGGATGTTGTTGTATGGATGAGCGTGTGTGTATGTGTGTGTTTGATTGCAGCTTTCAGGTTTCTAATAGTGCTTGTGCAGTAGACCTCTTTTTAAGTGACCCTTCCAGTCTGTAGCTCCACTATGGGACCAGTGAAAAGCCTAAAAGCTTTTGACCTTAATATTTGATGAGTCCAGTATGTTAAACCAATTAATCTGAGACTAATCCACATACTGGACCACAATCTCATAATTAATATTTCAGAGGCAGCACATTATAGAGAAAGCTAATAAATGAAATGATTGGTTTTGGGGTTGAGCTCCAGGCCAGACCAACTCCCCAAGCTTACAGCATCCAAATCCTGAGAGGCGCATCTTACGGCACCATCTGAGGTCCTGAACTGGAAATACTGTCAGAATTTACCTGAGAGCTTTTTGGATTGAACAATGCTCCAGTTGCAACAGTTGCTACTCTTGCGCTAAAAGTCTGTATGGATCTTATCCATTAGCGCTTGTCCGATTCAGGGAGTTTTGTTAGAGTAGCTTGATTTTATGCATCTTCTGTTTTTATCGATTTGAGCACACCTGGTCATCTTGACGTCAAACCGCAGTTCAACATATATTCTAAATGGCAGTGCCATTCTATTTTTGTAATTATTTACATTGTTTGTCCATTACCACTTTTATTGATTTGACAGATTCAAACTTACGTCACCTACATTAGCAACATGACTCAGTATGTCGGATGACTCAGTGTGCACTTACTGTTTCACATGTGTAGGTTGGAGGTCACACCATGCTGCCAATCCGCTGGATGCCACCTGAAAGTATCATGTACAGGAAGTTCACCACGGAGAGTGATGTCTGGAGTCTGGGAGTGGTGCTGTGGGAGATTTTTACCTATGGGAAACAGCCCTGGTACCAACTGTCGAATAATGAGGTACATCCATGTGAATTTCCATGCAGTGAAATGCCTTTTTTGGGGGGCCATTAAATAAATGAGCCAACAAATTTGATCCAACTAATCTACTACTTGATCAATGTAGTATTACTGCTCTGCACATTTGGGATGTTTTGTACAGTTCTTTGGGCTGTTCTGAGGAGTAACCACCTAGCAATGCCCCAGAAACCACCCAGAACACCATAGCAATCACCTGGAACACATTAGCATACAAAACAGAAGACCTCAAAGACCACCCAGAACACCCTAGCAGCCTCCTTGAACACATTATCAAACACAGAAAACACCATAGCAAGTGTCTAGAACACATTCTCAACCAACTAGAAGACCCAGAGGCAGTGTTTCCTAACTCCGTTCCTGAAGGCACACCAACAGTACACATTGAACTATGTTTTGTTGTCTAACTGTTGTCTGAGTCAGGGGTTTTCAAACCTATCCCAGAGGATCCCCAGAACTGCACATCTCCCTTATCTGATGTCCACTTCAGGTCTTGCAGTCTCTACTAAAGAGCTAATGAGTTGAATCAGGTGGGAGACAAAGCAGTGCTTGGGGTCCTCCAGGACAAGTTTGACAAGTTTGGACAAGACCCCTAGTCTAAGACCCCTGGTCTAAATGGTGTTCACAGAATAGCATAGGATTCATAGATAATAGTTTTTAGGGTAGGCCTGACCTGCTTCTTCGTAGTGTTAGTGCTTGACTATCCTGGACCCAGGTCAGAAAGCAGACAGACCACTATACAGCAGACTTTAGCTACAACCTCAAATAAACACATCTAAACCAGCTAATCAAGGTCTTCAAGATTACTAAAAAACTTCCAGGCAGATGTGTTTGGAGTTGGAGCTAAACTCTTTAGGATGTTGGCCCTCTAGGAGCAGGACACCCCTGCCCTTGAAACCACCCAGAACACACTAGCAACTACCTAGAACAGGGGTGTCCAAACTCGGTCCTGCAAAGTTTAGCTCCAACTTGCCTCAACACATCTGACTGGAAGTTTCTAGTATGCCTAGTAGACCTTGATTTGCTACTTCAGGTGTGTTTAATTGGGGTTAGAGCTGAAATCAGCAGGACAGTGGCCCTCCAGGAGCAGGATTGGACACCCCTGACCTAGAACAAATGATCAATTATCTAACCAGTAGACCATAGCAACTTAGCAAGGCCTGCATCCCTTCAAATCCCAGATTTGAAGTTTTCAAACACATATGGCTACACTATATAAACTTATATAAACTACTGTATATTCAAACGGTGTCCCTCCTTGCATGTCGGTTTATCTCAATTAACAATCCTTTTCTACATTTATAGCAGTTTGCCTCACACATTTCTGGACATTTATTTTGTTTGACCTTTCACTCCTTGCTCTTTTGTAGGTGATTGAGTGTATCACCCAAGGCCGTGTACTGCAGCGACCCCGGACCTGTCCAAAGGAGGTGTATGACTTGATGCTGGGATGCTGGCAGAGAGAACCGCATACCCGACTCAACATTAAAGAGATCCATAACCTTCTCCTCAACCTGGCCAAGGCATCACCGGTGTATCTGGACATCCTGGGATAAGGATGTGCTGCGTGTAGGACTGCGAGTGGATTCCTGAAACTGCCTCCCTCCTCTATCCCACCCAAAATCTCTTTCTTCTACAGCTTTAACACCTCTTCCTTTGCCCTTCTTCTCATCGACTTCTTCTCTTTTCAATGTAAACATCTAGATACATTGACAACAGGATTGTGTCCAGTGACTATGAATTATGTATTTCAAAAATGGATTGAATGGAAAGAGCCGTACTCAAGTAACTATAGTTTTGCTTACAGAGAACAAAATCCCTAATGGTTGACCATCCTCAACTTCTGGACTAAGTTCACACCTGCAAATTCCAGTTCAGTGAATAAATGCATTGGGGACTTGAGGAAGGGCGTCCATCCCTCTTAACAAAGAGGAAATAGCAGCTCTGAAAAATGACCCAACGCAAATGAGAAGAGAAATAAACAACTTTTCTGCCCACTAGACAGATTTGGTCCTTTCAGCTCCCATTTGTTACGTCATACATCTGATACAAAGCACAGAACGTGAAACTAGCATGGTGATCGACAGTGACAAACTGCAACTATATCTATATGTATACATGTGTGTTTATAGAACTGGACGTTACCAATATAGTTTCACAGTTGAGCGACTAATTAAATGCTTCTGGACGCTGACAGGATGTTGTTGCTGCCGAGCTAATCTGAAATGCAAAGTATCTCATTAAAATGTGTTTCACTGTTATTTATAGTGGGACATGTCTCTACTGCTTTTGCCATGGCCGATTTTGTCCCACCACTTTATGAAATAGTTTTGCAGCAGAGTTATGCCCAGTGCAGCGAATACATCTCCAGTTTTCGAGCAGGGCTTTACGTTTTGACAGTATGAGTAGCGATCTGTTGGTGGAATTAGATATGATGTATGATTTTTGGACATTTTTAATCAATGTCATTTTTCACATTTCAGTTCTGACTTGGAAACGAGCAGATGCTCCACTGCTGACCTGATTTCCAGATCGATGCTTCATATGTAAGATCATGTTAAATTATTTGTGCTTAACCTTATTAATATTCATAAGCTAAGCCTTCGCCACTTTGTGATGTCACAACCAGTGTGTCTGTTTTCCGCCCCGTGCCCTCCACCAATATCAGCGGCCATAGTCTTCAGGTCTGTACATGACGAATACCATCAGCTTGCATTTCTTAAAGGAGCTTAATTACGCAGAGTGGCCGATTATGATGGTGCGGGCTGAATTACGACCTTTCTTCCTCTCTTTCTTCGCCATGTTTTACTACTGAGTTGAAGCACTAATGTAGTACTCAAGCTTCGGGTTGTACAACTGCTATAGTGTAATATATATTTCATTACAGGACAAATGTCTCCTATTAGCAGCAACTCCCTCTAGACTCATATACGCTATCAGTGGGGAGAAGAGGAGAGACGGGAGGGGACAGGATGGAGGGAATGAGACGAGGGGAGGAAAATAGTGTTAAAGAGAGATAAACATGAGTCACCTCACTAAAACCCACATTTCTTCTTCCTTTTTTATCATATATAAATGATCATATCTATCACTATAGAGATCCTATCAAAGCATCCTTTTTGAGTGCGTTGATTATTGCTCTGTCAATCTCCCATAGAAGACTGTACTCAATGCCGTGAATCAGTCAAACAAATATCTTCCAAAAATTTCATTTTGTGAGCGAAAAATAAGAAAAATAGTTTACACAAGTTTGGAGTTAATTACTTTTTTGGAATAGTCTTGAAGACATGTAACTTTTAATTTTATATCTAATTTATTTTGTACTTAATGTGAAGCACTTTTGTGTTTGACTGTAAATGATTTTATTTATGTAAAAATAATTATTATTGATATTATATTTTTTTTTTTTTCATATTTGTTTGAGAGTGAATGGTTTCTGGGTTCAAGGGTTGTGGAATGGGATGTATTGATGAAAAAAAAAAAATTATAGAAAGATTACTTATTTTGGGGTGAACATTGAGAAAACTCAACATTAAAGATTACATTGACTACAAAAACAGTGAAGCCTAATTTTGGATTGTGACCATTTTTCATGATCATTAAAAACATTTTCTCAAATGCTCATTAACATATTTTTTTTTCTGTTGAATTTTTTTCATTTTTTTACTGAAGAACAATGTTTTAAATTTAAATGAGCATTTCTTTTAAAACAGTACAACAAACTACCATGAAGTATGAATATTGAAATATATATGTACATGGAAATGTGGTAAAATCTGCTTAATTGTCACTGAAATAATGCCACAATGCAACTTCTTATTTTCATGAGGTCATTCAAACAGATGAAAAAATATGTTTGAGATCTCAATATGGATGGGGAGTTTCAGTGGTTTACATTAGTCTGGCCTTACGGAAAAATCTCCCAAGCGTCCTGCGACAGAACAATAAACTGTGACTGCATATCAAATACTGTCTTCTACATGTACAGAACTTCTTCGGATGTTTCAGAATGTCTACTAGCTAAACTAGTCCATTATTAAACCACCTGACCAGTGTTAAAGTCAACATGTCAGCAAAATTCATCTACTTTACTTTCTTCACTTTCCTAGTCTGAAACAACTCAGCAAAGGCTGTTTCATGTTGACTTTGAATCCAACATTCCTAAGACACCCCCCCCAGTATACTTTTCTTGATAGTTTTTTAATGATACATTAAAACATACTTTCTAAAAAACTATTAAGTCAGCTATAAAAGTACAATCAAATGTCTTTGTCTGTATGATTTCTCTAAGGTATATGGACCAGTCAAGTTGTCTGCCATTGTATTTAATAAAAGTGTAATGTCTTACCTCATCACGTGTGTGTGTGGAGTGTGTTATTGTGACAGTGAGTTATACGTAGGTCCATGTTTATAGGTTGGTCAATAGAGGTTCATACAGAGTGCTTTGACAACATGGGCGAATGTATTGACCTACAGGCACTAAAATGCTTTATTGACAGCCATTTTTTTTATGTCTTACTGGCTGCCAGCCTTAAAATTTACCTCATACAGAAATACGATGGAGACCAGAGCAAGTTAAAAACAATTTATGATGAAAAGGCACAATCCATAAAGTTTATGTAGTATTGCTATAGTAGATCTGAAGCTTCAAGAGTAGAATAATACAAGAATTTGTTCCAATTCCCATTTCCCTAACGTAGGCAGAGGGAAAAAAGAAAGGGAAGACTGATCAATCAGTGGATCGATGGCTTGTTTTGGCATTGTACATTAAGACCTAACTAATTGCCAGAGGGCTAAATGCTTTTAAAAACACATCCATGATGCTCAATGCAATCAGGATTTTTCACAGCGTGCAGCAGAATTCTCGAAGGACCAAATGTGTGCGAGTGTGCAAATAACTCCACTCTTCTGATGTCATCTTTGCAAACCAAACAAGCATGCAGTACGTTTTAGACTAATAATTATTACAGTTTTAAACTATAGCATGTCAACCTTGCTGCAATGTTTGTTCTACAAACATGAATGAGACCTCAAAAATCGTGGCTTGTTGAGGAGAGGTGTGCTGTTATTTCTAATTTTCTAAGGCCGCATTTACACTTCAGGTCATGATTCCCAATTCTGATTTGTTGATTATATCCGATTTTTGACGACCAGCTTACTTTCTTTCTTTTTTTTTTTTTAAAGTGACACTTGGCGAAACAACCCAAGGTAGACGTACTGACCCAGAAGAGCTTATGTCGAAAAGGAAGTAAAAACTACACGATTTGCAATGGACGCAGACAAAATGATAATACAAGCTTTTGCTTTCCGCACCATCTGTAAAGGTCAGCAAAATCGAGTTGAGACAAGTTGAGACTTCGTCCTCCATTGAGCCATTGAAAAGAGTCATGTGGTCGCGCCTCTGTCGCTTTTCCAATGACGTACGGGTTGCATTGATGGGAATATCCGATCTGTCCGCTTACATGGCAGATGCAAATGCACGTATCCGATTCATATCAGATTTATTTCCACATATCAATGAGGCCTAAAACCGATCGGAGAATATTGGAATCCATGTGCTTTTTTCCCGCTTACACGTTCGTGGGTCATATCTGATCTGTTTCACATGGAAGGAAAAAAATCGGAATTGGATCACTTGAAACATGTAATGTAAATGCCGTATTCACAAAACATCTTACGGCTAAAAGTAGCTTCAAACTTGCTGATTTAGGAGAAACTAATAATAAGAAAATAATGGCCGTGTCAATCCTACTTTTAGGACTCGTACATTTTTGTTCTAGGAGTATTTCACAAAGCATTTTAGCGCTAAAACTAGCTCCTAAATCTGTGAAGTGTTAATAGTCAAGAGGACTTCTACGTCACTAATGGCTCGTTCCGACTGAGCGGTACGGTTCGGTACAGTACGGTACGCAATTTTTGCCATTTCCATTGTCAAAAGTTGTGAATGGTACCCTAATTCCGAACCGTACCACTTTTTTGGGACCCTTCCGTTGGGGTACCAAGCACAATAGTACCAGTACCAAAAGGGTGGAGCTACACTCTGCAGACCGTTGATTGGTTGACAGAGAATCGTCACTTGCGGGGAATGACAACACAAGAGGCTCTTTGATATGAATGTTATTGTTCATTATTTATAATACCTAAGGTTAAAAGCGGTATTGTTTTATGAAGCTATGAAACTCCTCAAAACGAAACAAAGCTTGTCTTCTTCTTGTGACAGACAGCCTCAAGCAGAGAAGCAAGAACAAGATCTGCTGTATCCATTGTTGTTTACGGTGTCGTTTTCTTCTTCTTCGCGTGAGAATGACGTCGATCACTACTTCCCGGCTACACCACGCCTATCAAGTAGGGGTACTGTTGGCGGTGGAAACGCAAGCTGTGTACCGTTCCGAATCGTACCGAACTGTACTGAACTGAACTGTGGCAGTTGTTCTCACAAGTTCACACTTACAAATAATCGAATAGAGTAAAAAAAAAAAAATTATAATAAGCGTATTTGGCAAGCTGTCCAAGGGGATCAAGGACTCCAAGCTTGGAATTTAGCCCAAACCCAGAGGTCTCTCCCATATCCCCAGCCAAGAGTGAGGAACGGGGTGGCGGAGGGATGCAGAAAACAGTCGAGGTAACTATAGTTGAGTTGGCTCTCATCTGTGTATATATACCTCCACTCGAGCTGATTATAGACCGTTTGAACGCGCTCCTCCAAAACTTTGTTCATAAAACATCATTTGTTACTTGAATTCTGCAATCCCTCGAGACTGAGGCTGACAATTAGCTGAACATATACTAGTTTAATTAGTGGCACAGCCTACATTTTAAAACCTTTATTTTAATATGGTAACATTTGTATCTTAAAACCGTTATTTGAATATGGAAACATGATACCTCATTCTACAATATTTCTATGATTAAATCGCTGACAGAGACTCCTCCCCCATCAGCCAATCACTGTGTGCATAGTTAGTAATCGTGTTGACATCATCCATAGCAACGAGGTCAACCCCGCCCTTTCTCTTAGCTTAAGACTTCTGTCTGTTCCTTAGTAAAAGTTTGTCTCAGCAGCTTTGTGAAAAGCTTTTAAGAGAAAACACTAAGCTAAGAACTTTTATTGCCATTTAGGAGAACTCTTAGTGGTAAGATAAAATGTTTTGTGAATACGACTAATATTTTGGCCTACAATACATTGAATACATTTACTGTGATGAAGGGATCCAAGTCTAGAGACCACAAATGATAGTAAACCATTTCAAGGGGTAGTTCACCCAAAAATGTCATCATACTTTTTTTTCTTCTGTGGAAAACAAAATAAATTAAAATGTTTGTTTGTTTTTTTATTCAGTGGGGTCCAATGATTTTTCACATCCAACAAAACATGGACAAAAGCCATACAACCATGCTTAAAAATGTCCTTTTTTGGATAAACTAATCCGTTGTACAGAACTTTTAACAGAGAGTAATTTCCCATGTTTGGTAAGACTGAGAAAAAAAGATGGTTTCATCAACATTTAAAGAGAGACACTTTTTTTTTTTTATAAGTCAGAGCCCCTCCTCTTCATTCTAAATGATTTTTCCCACCTTACTTCCTCAATAGATATTAACTTTTAAATGCCACTCCAATACATTATGTGGACAACTGTGAGGTTTTGTGGTCTGTTAAAGAGTAAACACAGATTCATTCTGATGTCTGGGCTTTTTCTCTGGGAAGATTATTTGGGATATTAGCATGTGCTGTCTATTCATCAGATTGACCACATTAGCAGCTGCTTAGTGTTAGCGTGTAGAGAGAAAACAGTCGCTGACAGCACACTTTGGGTACCATGTGTTTTACCACAGTAGTAAATCTGTGTTTTGGTACAATACTGTTTTTAACTATTAAAGCCTACAGAGCTTGGTGTCCGTTTTTACCTTATATACTGTAGAATTAATATAAGTTAGTTATAATATAAGTCAGTTTTTAAATAATGATTCACCAGAATTTTCATAATGTGCTTAAAGGGGACCTATTATGCAAAATTCATTTTTTCATGGTGTTTGGACATAAATGTGTGTTGGCAGTGTGTGTACACAACCACCCTATAGTGATAAAAATCCACCCACCCACTCCTTTTTTTTTTTTTTTTTTTCAATCCCCATAAATCATAAGCAGTGTCTCCCAACTACCTGTTTTCAGCAATGGTGCTAATGTGACGTCACATTCGCCACAGGCCCCGCCCACAACCGCTGACTGACAGTTCTGCATTACCATGCTGTACGCTGTCCGCCATTTTCTCCGCACTCGAGCAGCTGTAGCTACAACAATGTCTGGTAACTTAAGTAATTGAGATGTTTTGTTGCTGGATGTAAGAGTGAAAAGTCTTCATTTACCTACATCTGAGCCGCTGAACTCAGTGGATTAGTTTTATTTTTGAAGGGAATGCGCCACAGATCTGATATACACATACGATTTCTGTAACGTTGCCTCCTATTTACGTTCACAGACATAACTGACTGTGTTCATGTGAACTGTGTGTGTTTTTGACAGTTTAAACAAAACAAAAAAATGTGAAAATACTCACGAGACTTGATGTCCGACAGCCAGCTGTCCCTGTGCGCAGATAAGTGCGCTCAGAAAACGATCCATTAGATGTTTAAACTGATATAGCTTTAAAAAGTGTGGAAAAATACACTTTAATGATGAAAGAAGAACAATGCTATCCGTGAGAGTGATCGCGATATAGATGATAATCAAAACCAAGCAGATGTCTTGTTAATATTTAGCAGAGAATCTGATTGAGGCAGGAACTGTGATCGTAAGGAGGGGGCGGGGCACAGCAGCTCATTTGCATTTAAAGGCACATGCACAAAAACAGCCTGTTCTTGACTGTAGTCAGAAATGGGTATTTACAACATGGAATTATAAATGATCTGTGAGGTATTTTAAGCTGAAACTTCACAGACACATTCTGGGGACACCTGAGACTTAAATTACATCTTGTAAAAATGGGCATAATTGGTCCCCTTTAAACTCCAATGTGCTTCAAAGAATACTATAGTAGCATGTCTAAAAACTACATATTAAAGACATGCTGTGCTAAACACTGCCATTGATGGTGAATATGAATGCTAACAGAAGCTCTCTAAAGATTTTATAGACCACCTTGAGTTAAATGATTAGCTAGTCAGGGGTACAGTTGTTGATTAACAATGCAACAATGTACATTCGTTTAAAGTGAGATTTTTATTAAATATTTTTATATTGTTCATAATTTCTACTTTACAGAGTAAATTCTTTCCATGAGCTGGTGGTTTGTGTTAGACTGCAGAATATTTGTAACCAAGAAGTTTTTGACAGTGACTATAAATTCATTTAATTGATGATTGGTCAGAATGAGTTGTTGTTGACTGGCCCAAATTTAGCTGGATAACTACATATACATTATGATACCATGACAGAATTTATTGGTGATTTGACATTTCATTGGCCCTGTTTACAAAATGTGCAGAGCGGTGGGTCCCCAGGACCAGAGTTGAGATCCACTAATGCAGGGAATGACAAAATCTGATCACAGGAGATGCATGTGAACACCAGGTGAAAACAGCAATGTGTCTTGGCTGAATGCTTTTAAAGGGTTAGTTCACCCAAAAAGGAAAATTCTGTCATTAATTACTCACCCTCATGTTGTTCCAAACCTGTAAGACATCATTTGTTCATTTTCGGAACACAAATTAAGATATTTTTGATAAAATCCAAGAGCTTTCTGTCCCTTCATAGACTGCAACGTAACTACAACTTTCAAGGCCCAGAAAGGTAGTAAAGACATCGTTAAAATAATCCATGTGACTACAGTGGTTCAACCTTAATTTTATGAAGCGACAAGAATACTTTTTGCGCGCAACAAACAAACAACTTTATTCAAAAATGTCTTCACTTCCGTGTCAGTCTCCAACACTGTTCATGTTATAAACACAGCGGAGCGCTTCCGAGTTCTATGTCAGAACACTGGCTCAGTATTTGCTGCATAAGCACATGTACAGTGTTGTGAAACTGACATGGAAGAGAAGAAATTGTTGAATTATTTTATTTTATTTGTGCCCAAAATCCGAGTCATTTAATATCAAGTATCTGCCAATACAGAGTCCTGATCCAAATCGATACTTGTATATTCTTGGGGATTGGTGCACACTTCAAGTACATCAAAGTATGTTCAAATTAAAATCAATTCAATGGTCCATGCAGAGAGTTTGTCAGGGGAAGGGGCTTAAAAGTAAAAAAAAAAAAAAAAAAAAAAAGGGGGGGGGGGGGTGTAGAATCTGTAGTGATCTATCACTACAGAATAATTACAATATAACAATAGCCCTATATTATTATTATTATTATTTATAAATGAGCAAAGTTCAAAAACGCATGCATTAAGGTATATTAGCTTGTTCCTGCATCAAACAATTTATTGAAAATGAATTTGATACATTTACCATTCAACAGGCCAACATAAATACAACAGAACAAAGATAAATATGATAAATAAACAATAGAGTCCGGGAACGTGACGTCAGCAACGCAATGCATTCTGGGACTTTAGGACACCGACACTACAGTAGAGACTGGGAAATAGTGGAGGTAGATGTTAAAATTTATATTATACAGTTAAAAACAAATGGCGAACGCTGGCTGTGTTATGAACTATCTGCATATACTGATCTGAAATGAAGCGCCATTTTCGGGACATTCTAAAACGCTTAGCCTGACTTAATGTAAGTAAACATCATACTAATAAACCATACTATGTACAGAAAAGCAGTTGAGCCCAGAATTTGAACCCAACACGTTTAATTTCATGTTAAGCGTTTTCCTCCCATAGAAACTATGTACAGCAAAACAGATGAGCCCAGAATAAACAAAATGCGTCTTATTATACGTATTATAAGTTTTCATCCGTATAAAACCGTTATAAAGAAAAAGCTTAACGTCGCTTAATGTAGCCTACTAAGTGATATTAAAAGATCAAATTCTGCACAAAACAATTTTTCTGTATAGTATGCTTTATTAGTATAGTGTTTACTAAGTTTGGTTTGTTAACACTGTTTTAGTAAATTAAGCCACGTTAAGCTTTTTCACGTTACGCGTTTTAGAATATCTCTAATTTTCTTCCAGCTTAGAAACAACACAATGGTGAAAGTGAAACTCAATGAAAATAAACAACCAAAATGTGGCTTTGTCATCTGTATTTATTACAGATTCATAAATTGATTCATAAATCACAAATTCATTTTTGATCCGCTTGAATATGTAAGTGCTCATGTCATGAATAATGTACGAAAACATGTTTAAAAATGTTATTTGTGATATAGCTCGTTGCGATCACTCTCCGTGTTCATAAAGCAGCACACATTTGATTTATTGTTCAGCTTCTCTCAGTAAGAAATCATGTATTTGTTCCATTTAAGTCCAGTAAAACTTGTTTGGTGTAGCGACTCCACAATATAATTCATTTCAGAGCTGCATTACAGAGGATCGTGCTGTTATGTTATCCCTTAATGCTTTAACATTAAGAAATTAGGGCGATATGATGATATGCTGGCTGAGATCAATCTATATTGTGTTTATTATTTTATCTGGCAGATATGTCGGTGCCACTTAGTTATTAAAAACTGCAATAGAGAAATCACTCCTGTGTGTGGTACGATAGAAGGTGGCAGTATGATTTCTATGCGTGTGTATGAGTCGTGTCCTGGCCACACGACTGAGCGATCGAATGAACACAATTAGAGGTTCAAATATTAGTCCATTTATTACTTAAAAGAAATTAACGTAAATACAGTCATTTTTTTCATCTGGTGATTTGTATTTGTTGTCATCGTAAGCTCCTGAGCGTGTCCTAAAACATGGCGGCGACTGCCCAGAATGCAATGCGCAGTGACGTAGTTTCCCGAGCTCTATCCACCTGTTTCTGCGGGGCGCTACTGTAAAAACGAATGTGGGTACAACTTCCGGTGAGGCGGCGGAAGTAGCATACCAATAGCATTTTGTGTGCTAATTAGCGAAGAGGCTAATGTTGTGTCCAAAATCTTCCCCTATACCCTTAAATAGGGCACTATTTGAGGGGACTGCCATTTGTAGTGGTGTCCGAAACCATAGTGGACGATGTTATGTGCACTCATTCAATCCCACAATGCACCGCAATAACGAGTGTACAACCGATACATGCTTAACGGCTAGAGAATACCCATAATGCACTGTGAAAGTCGCGCGCTGAATGAATTCCCGCGTCTCGCCAGGAGATGGCGCCCGCAGCTGAATAAATCATTCATTCATTTTCAAACCGCGCTGGTCCAGCATTATCATACAGATATAAATTCCTTTTTAATTAATCATTAAATCGTTTGAAATGTTTGAACATGCTAGTTCAACATAAATATTCAGTACTTCTGGAGCTCTCAGTTTGCTACATTTCAAAAGATTATTAAACAGCAGCACAAACTATGCGAAATCGGCGAAATGTCCGAATTCACTCACTCGTTTCATTCACTCCTTCAAGTGGACTATATTAGTGGAGTAATGTAGGGAATAGTGAATGAGGGTATAGGGGGCGATTTCGAACACAGAATAAGTGTTTTATTGATCATTGTTTACTTTGTAAAGTTGCAAACCTTTATGAGAGATGTAGTTACGGCGCTCAGGGACGACATTTCAGTTTAGTACAATTATTAATAATATTAATCGGTGCCCTTAATTGTCCTTTACTTTACTGACCTTCCACAAAAGAGCTGCTGCATGACTACAAGAGCATCCTGGCCCTGCAACACATGAACAACCCGCTGTCTGTTCTTCACCTGTCACTGATGCTAGCACCAAAGCCTTATGATGTGATATTTTACTCCTACTGGTGTCATGGGTGCCAGAGCCAGTCGCGTTTCCACTGTCATATGTGCGATGCTAAAGGCTACTTATGTTAACCACTGCGATAATAAATACACACGTTTATGGAAAATACCAGAGACTACTTGAGAAACGTAGACAATTCTTATATGATTATAATCGTGTATTTATTTGGTTTAATGTTTTATCTGTCTCTTCCCTGTGAAAAATCTGTGATTTTAGAGGAAAATTAATAGAAATGCTCAGAAAAGTGACGTAAACATAGGGTATGTTATCAATATATTTCTAAATGTGTAAGCCTTTGGACTTAAAAGCCTTAATGGAGTTGTTTTGTGCATTCTTGTGCTCGTAAATAAACGGAAGCAGGTGAATAGGTATGTGTTTTCTTTTTATGTCAGTATAAATATCAGTTAGATTTAGCATTATTGAAAGGAATGTTGTTTCAAACGCGGAAAGAGGTCAGTACACACCATTTTTACAATTTTAAGTCCACCGAGGTTAATCTTCTAACTCCTGACTGCTTTGTCGGAAATGGCGATTGACCCTTCGCCGGGAGTTTGATTGACAAGCGATCTAACCAATCATAACGCAGAATCCGCCATTTTGTCCGATAAAGCAGTCAGGAGTTTTTTTTGTTTGTTTGTTTGTTTGTTTTTTGTACAAATTTCACATATATTCAACAGATATAAATGTTTAACAAATAATGCTTTTAGGAGTTTAATAGCATAATAAAACAATAACACTTTTAACATTAGGTATTATAAATTACGAACAATAACATTCATATCAATTTTTTTTTTCACAAAGTAAAGAGGAAAAAAAAAAGAAAGGAAGAAAGAGAGAACAGAAAACGGTATACATGTATAGTCAAATTAAAGAAGAGGAATTTAATTCTTTGTAAATGTTCATAGTTTTGATTGCTTTGCGGTTTGAGAGTCCTTGTAAGGTTTCAAAATAAATCTTCATGTCAGCCTTGAAATGGGTGATATTGGGTATCCTTTCAGACCATTTACATTTGTGTATATGAAATTTACCAAGTAATATAAGATTTAACATAAACACATGACTCTTATCTATATCATTTTTTTGTGATAATAAAAAAACACATATCTTTTCTCTATATTAATTTTGATTCCACTTAACATAAATAAATATTCCACATCGATCCAAAATAATTTAACATGCATACAAAAAGAAAAAAGAAAAATGTAAAATAGTTTCAGTATCTATTTTACAGAATACACAAGATTCAGAAAGATCATTTTTATATCTTTTTAGGAAATGGTCTGTTTGTATGTATTATTTTAAAGTATATTTCATTAACTTTATTATTGATACAGTATTTGTTGTTATAAGTCCAAATCAATCTCCAATTAATATTCTCAAAATGGTCATTCCAAAAGTATTTATGTTGAAATGTTTCAGGTCAATGAATCAAACGTCTGAAAAATGTATTATTACATTTACTATCTTTAATATCAACACTGTCTAACAATACCTCTTCTTGCAGAAGTCTCAAAAAACCTGCTGGTATTGCATCAAATATGATGCTATATTCTCGTGGAGATATTGGGATACAGAATGTCTGTAAAAATTCAGTATATGTAAATAATTAGCCCTTTTCATTTATCAATTGTGAGACCATTAAAATACCATTAAACCAATTGTTATAGAAGATTGATTTGTTCTTATATTTAATGATTTTATTATTCCAAATTAACTGTTTGTGGGGGGGAAATTATGTTTGTGAATAAGAAGTCAATATAAAAGAGCCTGTCTATGAAAATTGGATAACTAAATAGGGAGTTTGTTCACCTCAAAGTCACATTTTAAAAGAAAATCTATACCACCAACTTTTCACAAAATAAGGTTTATAATTATATACCATAACTTATCTTTATGCTTAATATAATGTTTAATCCAGTTCAACTTGAAAATTGTATTAGAAGTACCAAAATCAAGCACATTCAATCCTCCTTGATTATAAGAATTACATAACATATTTCTATTTAAATAGTGAGGCTTGTTTTTCCATATGAAATTGAATAAGGTTGAATCAATTTTTTAAAGAAAAGATTTTGGTACATCTAATACTTTCGCAGGATAGATTAAGCGAGGTAGCCCCTCAGATTTGGGCAAAAGAACCCTACCTTTGAGTGACAAATCCCTCATGAGCCATATATCAAACTTCTTTTTAATTTTCAACATAAGGGGTTGGAAATTAGATTGCACTCTTTCTGACTGATTTTTACAGATATTGATACCAAGATAAGTTACCTCCTCCCTAACTGGAATACCTTCAAATTCAGGTAAAGGAATACTATTGTCTTTAAATTTTTTAACATTTAAAGATAAAGCTGAAGCTTCAGAAAATATATTGAGATAATTTTTTAACCTGTGATATATCTTTAAAAAATTTTTTACAGTAGTTCCGCAAGGAAGTTTAACAGTTTGAACTATTACAGTCACTATATAAAGTTTGTATCGCCCTTTTAAAGTATTGACCAAAACCAAAAAAATCTAATAAATCAAATACAAAATCACGTTTCACAGTATCAAAAGCTTTATATATATCTATAAATAGAATGTAACTGTTGTTATCGGTTATGTAATCCTTATAATCTATTAAATCTAAGATTAATCGAATATTATTACTAATATGTCATCCTTGCATAAAGCCGAACTGACTATCATCTATAATTGTATCTAAACACAAAAATATGAGCCATCAATTTTGTGTCATTATTAATTAAGGTTATAGGCCTCAAATTGTCAAGAAGCAAACAATCCTTATTGGGTTTAGGTAACAATGTAATTAAGCCTTGACACATAGTTGGGGGAAGCCTACAAGTTTCTATAGCCTCCTTAAAAACCAATAATAAAAATTCAGAAATATAATCTTGAAAAACCTTATAAAATTCACCTGTAAGGTCATTATTCCCTGGGGATTTATTATCTTTTAACTTACTGATGTTCTTTTTTAGTTCGTCAATGGATATATCTTGAACACAAAAGTCCTTCTGAGTTTCATCAATACCTTGTGCCACATTTTTTATATAAGAAAGTTTACATATAAAAAAAATATAAAAAAATTATATAAAAAATTACTGCTGTATTCAGAGTATAGTTTCTTATAGAATTCTTCCACAAAATTTGAAATTTGTGGGGGGTCTTCAGAGAGCTGTTCATTAATATTAAGTTTATATATACTATTAACACTAACATTTTTTTTTTCTAAATTGTGAAAATATTTCGTATTCCTTTACCGTGTTCTATCCATTTCCATCTAGAACGAATAAAAGCTCCCCATGCTAAATTTTGATAGATATTGTCCAATTCGGATTGTAATTCAATTAAAATATTGATATCGGCTGGTGATTGCTCATTCTTTTCATAAATAGAAATGATTTCCTTCAGTATTCTATCTTGTCTCAGTCTTTTTTCCTTAGATAATTATTTCCCCTTTTGATTGCCATATTATGTATCTGAAATTTGGTATATTCCCAGTGTTTGCCATATATTTCTTCTTTTTTTTATTTTATTTTTTTTTAAATTTTCATTTATAATTGTTTTGGCTTTTTCTTTGAAGATTTTATCACTCAAAAGTGTATTATTTAATTCCCAATAATTTGGTTTATATTTTATTGATTGATTCCTTATACATAATACTAAAGTAACCAAACTATGATCAGAAAATATTGAGGGTTCTATTTTGGCTTCTTCCACACTGTCTAGTAACTCATTTGAAATAAGCCAAAAGTCAATCCTGGATCTCTTAGATAAATCTTTGTTATTCCAAGTGAACTGGATTTGATCTGGATTTTTTAGTCTCCATACATCACAACAGTTTAAATGCAGACAGAGATTATTAAATTCTCCGTAAGTGCCTCTTAAGGATCTTTGAGGTTGGCAGTCTTTGGTGGGGTCACTTATGCAGTTCCAGTCGCCCCCCAAAATTAGTTTAGCATTAATGAAGGAATTCGATAAAGCATTTATCTGTTCTTCAAATTCAGTAAAAAAGAAGTGTGTTTTTATGACTATTGTTATGACCATATATATTACCCAAGATGAAAATATCCTCCATAAATTTAGTAACTAAAATAATCCATCTTCCTGAATCATGAACTACAATTTTAAAGGATTTTTCCCTGAAAGGAGCCCTTTAATATGGCAACACCAGCTGATTTACTGTTTCCATAAGCCATCCAGATATTATCTCCCCACTAATTTTTCCAGAAATTAAAATCTGACACTAAAGCGTGTGTTTCTTGTAGGAAATAAAAATCTGCCTTGAAAGTTTTACAAAATAAAAATACAGCTTTCCTCTTAATCTGTTCTCGTATCATTGAGTGAATAAAGTGACAAAAACAATTTGAAGAGTAGAACAAAAGTTGACTGAGTTTTAGGTGTATTAAAGAAAAAAAGATTTTCTACACCTTTTAAATACTAATTTGAACAAGAAAACACGAGTTTATAATTCTCTGATCTTTTAACTTTCAAACATGAGGTATAACAGCACATCACTAGATGTAATTTTGAATACAACTGCTTTTCTCAACAAAAGCAGTTTCGTTTAACATCAAGTCCATCACTGCATTCTAATTTCTTTACCCTCAATGATGGCTTTGGCTCGGACGAAGAAGTTCCCCTTGCTTTCGTGCCTCTTCAATCTGTGGCCACAGTTTAGTGCGTGTCTCTTTGTCCTTTGTAGTTGAGTCTTCGCCGAACTTTAACTTGTTTGTTTTGAGGAATTCCGAATTCCTAGCACATTTCCACACCTTTTCTTTGGTTGATCCGGATGTAAATCTTATCACCGGCCGAATTTTGCCATCCTCTCTCCGTCTGATCCTATGGCTTACATCAATTTGGCAACGAAGATTCTCTTCGGGGTCTTGAATGACTGCCTTGCAGATGTCAATCACACGCTGTTTAACGTCTTCTCCTTCCTGCTCTGTTAAGCCATACAGCCTCAGGTTCCATCTTCTGTGATAACTTTCCATCTAATTCTGTCTTCCAGGCCTGTTATTTTCTTCTGATGATCATCACTTGCCTTAACAGTTGTTATTTCTGTTTTCAGCTCTTGCACTTCGTTGAAGAGAAACTCTGATGATTCCTTTAAAGCTTCGATGCTTTCTTTATAAGACCTGCAAGATTGTCCGCATTTTTTTTTCATTTTTTCAGCCACAAGCCTCACGATGTTATCTTGCAACTCGGAGAGTGTAGGTTCAGCTTTCCCTTTCTTTGCGGCCGGAGTGCACAGAGCTGAGTCAGGAAGAGGGACAACTCCGTCGGAAGTGTAAGAATGTATATCAGCTGCTTTAACAACTTCCATTACATCCTCAGTCAAATCTTTGTTTTCTCTGGTGAATGAAAGAGTCTTGTTTATCCTTGGTCTCTTGGTCTTTTCTCTGTCATCTTTGATTTAATTAGTCTGTTTAACTCAAACACACTCCGAACAAATGTCTAAAATGTACCACGACAACAATGTAAACATATAATTCCAATTGTTTGCACTGATCGAATTTAACATTTAAGGTGAGAAAAATCATTTATTATTCCTTAGCTTTGAATACTGCCAACTGTTCTGGCCGCCATCTTGTTGGCCGTCAAGCAATCAGGAATTAGATTAAAAATGGTGTGTACTGACGTCTTTCTGCATGTTTATGTGATGCTATAAATTACTTTTAGTAATACTTGTAAAATGACCGTCAATAAGCAATTTCAGAAAACTGCACTTATTTACCCCCCCCCTAAAGCTTCCTGATTCTTTACAGGTCAAGCTTGACAACAGGTTTACTGACTCTTCCGGACCTAGTAAGTATCAGTCCAGGCTTAGAAGTAGGAAATGTTTCCCTGCATGTTTGGGTTGGTACAGTCTCTGTTGTATCAGTATGTATAGGCTGAATGTCAACAGTCCCTTTTGTTTGTGGTGAATGTGTGTGAACAGTCTGTTTTGTTGTCTGTGTTGGTTGTCTGGTTGTCTGTGACTGTTTTAAGATGACACTGACTCCTGTGCTCTCCTTTAGACTTTGTAAGGCCCTGGTGACCTTCGTGAATCTTTTCCAGAATCTCCTTTCTCATCGCCCTTGGCACAACGATTCTCCTTCCCTTGATCACTAAACCCTCATGCTCTGAGAGCTCCGCTTTTGCAACTGTGTACTCTAGCGGCTGCTAGCGGAACCTGGCTCCTGTGTTGTGGCCATCCAGCTCTGATCAGCTTGATTACGGCTTGCAACTCACCATGCAACTGGTGTAGTGGCATTTCTGATACAGTTGATTTTATGGGGCGTTGCAGGTATACCTTGTATTACTGCATCCACATAGCACTCCACATCAGCATGTGTTTCTGTTTCTTTAGTAATAGCAGTTTGTGGGCTCCTGGACAGTGTATCTGCAACGACAAGCGTGCTTCTGCTTTGGGCTTAAACCACATTAAAGGCATCAAAAGTCTCTGGCACCATACTGGAACGTTGTCAAGACTCCTGTTGTTAATGAGAGGAACCAGTGGCTTATGATCTGTCACTAGCTTAAACTTGTCCAAGCCGCACAGATATTTTTCAAACCTCTCACACGCCCACACGCCCAGCCAGACATTCCTTCTCAATCTGTGCATATCGGGTGTCTGCATCAGTGAGACATCTGGAGCAGTATGCTACCAGCTTCCATCCTTCTTTGTGTAGCTGCAAAAGCACCCCCCCCAGTTCCATAACAGCTTGCATCAGCCGAGACAGCAGTAGTCTTAGTGATATCACAATATGCAAGAACTGCTGCCTTCATGAGCAGCTCTTTGATGTTTTCAAATGCTGTCTGCTGCGTGTGTGTCCACATCCACAAACTTTTCTGTCGGAGTAGTTCGTACAGTGGCTGGCTGACTGTTGAGAGGTTGGGAATGAACCTCCCCAAATAATTCACCATGCCAAGCACTCTTTTCAGTCCCTGCACATTTTTTGGTGGTGGCAGCTGTCTGATGGCATCCACCTTTTCTGGATCTGGCTGCACCCTGGTCTGCAGTAAGGTGACCAAAGAACCGAAGTTGGCTTTGTCTGTACGTGCATTTCTCAGGATTCAGTTTTAACCCTGTAGACTCCACTCTCTGCAGCAAACGAGAGTCATGTTGTTCCAGGGAGGACCCGTAGACCAGTATGTCGTCCATGAAGACCTCTACCCCCTCCAGCACTTGAAGCGTCTCCTGCATTTTCTTCTGGAAGATCTCTGGAGCGCTCGAGATCCCGAAGGGAAGTCTCCTGAAACAATATCTCCCAAATGGCATGATAAATGTGGTAAGTCTGCAGCTATCTGGATGGAGAGGAATCTGCCAGAATCCGCTGGCTGTGTCTAAGGAGGAGAAAACTTTAGCACTGCTCAGTTTAGTAATAATCTCATCTGCAGTAGGTGGCACGAAATGCTCTCGTTTTACTGCTTCATTTAGTCTTTTGAGATCCACGCAAATGCATGCTTTGCCGTTTTTCTTCAGAACGGGAACCATCGGCGCACACCATTCAGTTGGTTGTGTCACCCGCTCTATGACTCTATTTTTCTCCATCCTCTGCAACTCCTCTTTCACCTTTTGCAGCATTGGTATTAGAACATGCCTTGCAGTGTGTACTGCACATGGTAGCGCTGAGTCTTTTAACTGAATTTTGACAGGGTCGGTTTTGAGTGTGCTGTGCTCATCAAACGCATCATAGTGCTCGGAGGCCACTCTGTTTGCCTCCTCCACTCTTCTTACAAGGTTAATGTCAGCTGATAGTGTCCGACTCAGCAGGTTATCGACATTGTATCCACAGACCACATAGGCAGAAAATGGGTATGACTGTCCTTTGTACACTGCAGTGGCTCGGAACTGACCCAGGCAGGCTACCTTCCCCCCAGGGCTATCCAGTGTAACATTGGCTGGCTCTAGTGCCTTTGCTGGGACTAGTTTGCTGAAAGTATTTTCTGCCACAATGTTTACGTCAGCCCCTGTATCTATTTTGAATTTTACAGCGGTCACCCCAATCAGGAGCTGCACCATCCACTGCTCTTCTAGTTCATTTACATTGTAAACTGAACCCAGAAAGTATGAAGGTTGGTCAAAACATTCAGTGACTTCTCTCACTGACCTGCTACTGTGGCATACTCTGGTCCAGTGTCTGTTTTTGTGGCATTTACCTTTCTTTGCAGGGCAGCGCTCATCACTTGCATTGAAAATTTATTAAGGTAAAAATTGAAAATGTGGAGTTTTTATATTCATAACACATGATACAGTTAAGCAACATCACACGACCATTTAAATAAACGAGTAGTTAATATTAAGTCACTTACATTTTAGAAGGAATATTAACTGTTTTTGTTCTGTTTCAGCAGTGAAAATAGTTCCAAATAAACATCACAGCAGAACCAGAGCGCATCTCACAGCAACACCGTTCTTTACCGTGTTTTTGAGTGATTCAGCGATTTGAACGAATCGGTTGAGTCAATGATTCAGTGACCCATCCATAAACAGCTGCCTCATTCTTGAATGAATCAGCCGTTTGAACGAATCATTTGAATTAATGACTCACGTATTAAGACGGTCACTTGCCGCCACCTACTGGCGGTTTACTCTCATCCAACATTTCTTGTTTTTTCAATAAAATATTTAAAACAATCTCATAACAGTATTTAATGCAGTTGTATTTTTTTTTATATTGTAAATGATTTAATTTGATTGGTAACAGCCCTATAGTGTTACCATTGTTATTCTAATTAAAATTATTGATCAAATTTAAGAATGTAAAATCAAAAATGGGGGAGATGCCCTTTATAAAGGTAAAAAACAAAAACAAAACAAAAAACAGGGTAAATATCACAAATATGCAGATTTAAATATGTCAAAGCTGCAATATTCTGAAAGAATATTCTGAATGGAAGAATATTGCTTCAGAATAAATTTATATTTACACCACACAAAAATCCTATTTTTTTCCGGACAAGCAACATTTTTACTCGGACAAGTGAATGGCCGATTTACTTTTTCGTAGGACAAGCACATGACGAGACAATGTTGAGCCCTGCATGTAGTCTTAATGGGCCACGTTTCAGTCACTATTTCACATTGTCTGACAACAAAAAGAAAAATATATTAAATAGTTTTATTGGCAAACTAAAATGACAGTATTTTAAGTTATTTCCACTGTTATCAAAAAGAAATGCAAGTGATCGTGCCGGCGCCTGCAGTAAGCATGCTACATGCCTAATAATAGTGCACATTTATCTAGGTTAACATTAGAGTGAGCAGACTCGTTTTCAAACCAGAAGCGCTCTCTCGCTCACGCGATCCAAGTTCTCTCAGACAGCGCACGATCAGTTCTCCTTGTGCCTGAATGGTCAAATGCACACATAGTTGTCAAAATGTCCATCATGTGGAGTATCTTACGTAAATAGTCTGTTATGGCTTAAGTGGACGTAAACAGGTGGGTGAAAATAGGATATGTGTCAGTATATTACATCCATGGATTCAGTCTTAAAGGGCCAGTAGCCTAATTAAATATTTGTCTGTCATTAATGTTAATAAAACAAGAAAAGATGTTAAATAAATGTATACATGGTAAATAAACCTACTGTATCTGAAAAACAAGTTTATTTAATTTATATCTCTATCATATTTGTTGTATTGTTTGTAATTTGTTTGTCAATTTCTTTTTTATATAACAACAATATAGCACACACACACACACACACACACACACACATATATATATATATATATATATATATATATATATATATATATTATACAGGTGCTGGTCATAAAATTACAATATCATCAAAAAGTTGATTTATTTCACTAATTCCATTCAAAAAGTGAAACTTGTATATTATATACATTCATTACACACAGACTGATATATTTCAAATGTTTATTTCTTTTAATTTTGATGATTATAACTGACAACTAAGGAAAATCCCAAATTCAGTATCTCAGAAAATTAGAATATTGTGAAAAGGTTCAATGTTGAAGACACCTGGTGCCACACTCTAATCAGCTAATTAACTCAAAACACCTGCAAAGGCCTTTAAATGGTCTCTCAGTCTAGTTCTGTAGGCTACACAATCATGGGGAAGACTGCTGACTTGACAGTTGTTAAAAAGACGACCACTGACACCTTGCTAAAGGAGGGCAAGATGCAAAAGGTCATTTCAAAAGAGGCTGGCTGTTCACAGAGCTCTGTGTCCAAGCACATTAATAGAGAGGCGAAGGGAAGGAAAAGATGTGGTAGAAAAAAGTGTACAAGCAATAGGGATAACCGCACCCTGGAGAGGATTGTGAAACAAAACCCATTCAAAAATGTGGGGGAGATTCACAAAGAGTGGACTGCAGCTGGAGTCAGTGCTTCAAGAACCACTACGCACAGACGTATGCAAGACATGGGTTTCAGCTGTCGCATTCCTTGTGTCAAGCCACTCTTGAACAACAGACAGCGTCTCGCCTGGGCTAAAGACAAAAAGGACTGGACTGCTGCTGAGTGGTCCAAAGTTATGTTCTCTAATGAAAGTAAATTTTGCATTTCCTTTGGAAATCAGGATCCCAGAGTCTGGAGGAAGAAAGGAGAGGTACACAATCCACGTTGCTTGAGGTCCAGTGTAAAGTTTCCACAGTCAGTGATGGTTTGGGGTGCCATGTCATCTGCTGGTGTTGATCCACTGTGTTTTCTGAGGTCCAAGGTCAACGCAGCCATATACCAGGAAGTTTTAGAGCACTTTATGCTTCCTGCTGCTGACCAACTTTAAGGAGATGCAGATTTCATTTTCCAACAGGACTTGGCACCTGCACACAGTGCCAAAGCTACCAGTACCTGGTTTAAGGACCATGGTATCCCTGTTCTTAATTGGCCAGCAAACTCGCCTGACCTTAACCCCATAGAAAATCTATGGGGTATTGTGAAGAGGAAGATGCGAACAATCCAGAAGAGCTGAAGGCCACTATCAGAGCAACCTGGGCTCTTATAACACCTGAGCAGTGCCACAGACTGATCGACTCCATGCCATGCCGCATTGCTGCAGTAATTCAGGCAAAAGGAGCCCCAACTAAGTATTGAGTGCTGTACATGCTCATACTTTTCATGTTCATACTTTTCAGTTGGCCAAGATTTCTAAAAATCCTTTCTTTGTATTGGTCTTAAGTAATATTCTAATTTTCGGAGATACTGAATTTGGGATTTTCCTTAGTTGTCAGTTATAATCATCAAAATTAAAAGAAATAAACATTTGAAATATATCAGTCTGTGTGTAATGAATTAATATAATATACAAGTTTCACTTTTTGAATGGAATTAGTGAAATAAATCAACTTTTTGATGATATTCTAATTATATGACCAGCACCTGTATATATATATATATATATATATATATATATATATATATATATATACAGTGGGTACGGAAAGTATTCAGACCCCCTTAAATTTTTCACTCTTTGTTATATTGCAGCCATTTGCTAAAATCATTTAAGTTAATTTTTTTTCCTCATTAATGTACACACAGCACCCCATATTGACAGAAAAACACAGAATTGTTGACATTTTTGCAGATTTATTAAAAAATAAAAACTGAAATATCACATGGTCCTAAGTATTCAGACCCTTTGCTCAGTATTTAGTAGAAGCACCCTTTTGATCTAATACAGCCATGAGTCTTTTTGGGAAAGATGCAACAAGTTTTTCACACCTGGATTTGGGGATCCTCTGCCATTCCTCCTTGCAGATCCTCTCCAGTTCTGTCAGGTTGGATGGTAAACGTTGGTGGACAGCCATTTTTAGGTCTCTCCAGAGATGCTCAATTGGGTTTAAGTCAGGGCTCTGGCTGGGCCATTCAAGAACAGTCACGGAGTTGTTGTGAAGCCACTCCTTCGTTATTTTAGCTGTGTGCTTAGGGTCATTGTCTTGTTGGAAGGTAAACCTTCGGCCCAGTCTGAGGTCCTGAGCACTCTGGAGAAGATTTTCGTCCAGGATATCCCTGTACTTGGCCGCATTCATCTTTCCCTCGATTGCAACCAGTCGTCCTGTCCCTGCAGCTGAAAAACACCCCCACAGCATGATGCTGCCACCACCATGCTTCACTGTTGGGACTGTATTGGACAGGTGATGAGCAGTGCCTGGTTTTCTCCACAGATCTGTGCCTTGCCACAATTCTGTCTCTGAGCTCTTCAGGCAGTTCCTTTGACCTCATGATTCTCATTTGCTCTGACATGCACTGTGAGCTGTAAGGTCTTATATAGACAGGTGTGTGGCTTTCCTAATCAAGTCCAATCAGTATAATCAAACACAGCTGGACTCAAATGAAGGTATAGAACCATCTCAAGGATGATCAGAAGAAATGGACAGCACCTGAGTTAAATATATGAGTGTCACAGCAAAGGGTCTGAATACTTAGGACCATGTGATATTTCAGTTTTTCTTTTTTAATAAATCTGCAAAAATGTCAACAATTCTGTGTTTTTCGGTGCTGTGTGTACATTAATGAGGAAAAAAAATTAACTTAAATGATTTTAGCAAATGGCTGCAATATAACAAAGAGTGAAAAATTTAAGGGGGTCTGAATACTTTCCGTACCCACTGTACATACTTGCTCACCCGTCCCGTATTCCACCATGAGAAATCTGGTCACCCTAAGTGAGCGGCCATGTAAAGTTGCTACTTGCATGTTACAAGTGAAGCCATATTTGAGGTTGATGCCCGAAACACAGTAGTTACCACAAAGAACTGCTGTTAACAATCTGTCCCTCATGGATTGCATGACTTCGCCACAAGGTTTTTTTTTCTGCGACTAAGCCTCTTTTCGAATATTAGGGGACAGCTCTAAAAATCACTCACACTTAAGTCTAAATACTTTTTCAGCATTTTAATGGTAATGTTATGTTTTTCCTACACAAATCTGACGTTAAATAGGGACTATAACTGCCCCAGGCTTTAGTTGGCGCCAATACTAATGTGTGCGGCGTACATTAAATCAACTTTCATTTGTGCCGGTTTATTATAAGGCAAAGGGAATGTTTATCTGAACTTGTGAACACTGAACTGGTGTTTGCCAAAATCAAAAGCCAAAGCTCCTTGTTCTACTGCACTTTTGCTTGATTCTGGGAAGTTGTCAGCTCAAGTAAATTGGCAAGCAACAATCTTGACTGCCTTAACTAAAGTAAACAATTCTTCTAATTATCACATATTGTGTTTTTTCCCTGTGATGACTCTTAAGTTCAGGGACTCTCTGCTGCTGGCCCTCTTCATTCTGATGTGAAAACTGCCCTCAGCCTGGAGAAAGATGTGCATCAACATGAGCCCCGTCTTCATCGACTTTTACCTGCTGGTAGGGCACTTAACACCTATATTTAAAACAATGAACTTGAAGTTTAAAACTAGTACTACTACTAAAGTGGAAATGAAAACAAAATCTTTTTATTTTCTCTTTTAAGCAGTACATATGGATCACTATCTATTCAGTAACTAATTTTGGGCTCCTTTACCAAGATGTGGAGCGATACATTTTATGTAAACATCCTGAAATTTCAGCAAATGGCTAGCCGCTGACGTTGTATGTCAATTAGGGCTGTAGCTACTAGGGGTGTAACGATACACTCAGTTCACAATCCGATATGTATCACAGTATTGGGTTAACGATACGTACCACGATATTTCGAACAAAATTAAAAAAAGAAACTTTAAATAACAGATTTATTTCCAAAACATTAACAATCTTCAATAACTTTGTTGTACATACAACTTAATAAAGAATTTACAATATTTTAAGATTTAATTGAAACTTCTATATGTAAATCAGCAAGTGACTAGGTGTCACTGAACAATAAAACTGAATTTTACTATGAAATTAGAATTAGGATAGCTGAAACCTAAGAGAGAACTTCTTAAAGCAGTCAAACATCGGTGAAACCAGACATTTGGCATAATGAGGACCCACAAATATTGCCACATTGCATTGTTATACATTATATTCAAAATTACATAAAGTAATTTGATGTAGTACTGTTACTGAAACTCTGTAAACATTCATTTTTTCTAACGCAGTACACAAATGCAGGCATTGGTTGAATCTTTTACACAGACAAGCCACCCACACAGATTAATGCACTTGCATGATAAGAATAAATGATCTAAAACACTTTAAATCATCATACTACCAAAACTAAAAACGCGACACAGTTTTAGTTCGAGGAGTGCTGCTTTAAATGATGTTTGTGCTTTCACTTTGAGGAGAGCGGCTCCAGCGCGCATGCTCTTTCGATGATCAATCACAGTTCTAATCGCAAAGCCTGTCAAAATGACTTTTCCTAAACTTTATTAGTTCATCCAAAAATTTTAATTCTCTCTTCATTTACTCACCCTCATATCGTTTTCACTTGTCACATCCGTGTTTACTACAGTATGTGCGTTGTAAATCTTGTCATCATAAAGCCATTGTGTCTCCTCAGAAGACTTAGATTCTGATTGGACCGCTTATTATTTTTACGATGCCTTCATGACCTTTTTTAGATCTTTAAAGTTTTAGGGGAACTGACTTTAAATGGAGGGACAGAAATCTCTCAAAATTTGTGTTTGGAAGAAAAAATACAATTCTGATAGGTTTGAAACAACATGAGGGTGAGTGTATGATAACAGAATTTACATTTTTGGGCGAATTATACTTTATAAATACAGTATGCTGAGTCTTGGATGTCTTGAGTCATATCATTTACATCAACGATATCGTTGCATTTTTATATTGCGATATCTCGATATAACGATGTATCCAGTGTTTCCTTTGCCAGCTTTGGTGGCAGGCCTATGTCCACATTCCACATTTTAAAGGCCCGCTGAAATGTCTTGGAACGTGCAGCATTATTCAATGTGTTCACGTGATTTCAACTGAAACAGGAAGACAGAGCGGGATATATCGAATAGCCCCGGCCCCTTTAAAAATATCAAATAGTTTATATCACAGCTCGGCCAGAGCCTCTGAGCTCGGTAAAGCTTTGGTTTCCTTCTAATCTCTAACCGCTTCTCCTCCTTATCTCCTCTATATCACTTTAAAATACAGTATTCTGTGCAGAATTCAAATGGCTCCAATACGTTTTGTGGTCTGCGCTGACTAGCGCAAATTATCCGCTCTGTGCTCTTGTGTCTCTGGACTGAAGCAGACAGCTTGTGCTGCGGTGGTTCATGTGACACTAACGCGAAAACGGACTTCATTCGCATCAATGGAAAGCATATTTACACTGTCTGAATCGTTCCCTATTTTCTATGAAGTGCACTGTGTGACATTAACCATGTAGAAACTAGTAAATGTGTGAACAAGTGACTGATTTCAGCCACAGCTTTAGCATCTGTTTATAGTGTAGGAGGGGGCGGGACTTCAGATTCTAGAGAGCATTTGATTGGACAGAAGATTTGATGAGAAGCTGCGATGTGATGTCATGAAAATCTGTGATCCATTTTAGAGGAAGTGAGTGATTCTCCTAAATGCGAATTTTGTCATTGTTTTGGAAGACACCAGCTTATTCATAACCTTAAGGCTAACATATTCATACTAAAATCTAAAAAAACTTAAATTTTGATTTCAGGGGGACTTTAATGTAGTGGCCAAGTCTAAAAAACCTAAATACTTTTTGAGCATTTGAATGGTAATGTTATGTTTTTCCTACACAAATCTGACGTTAAATAGGGACTATAGCTGTCCCAGGCTTTAGTTGGCGCCAATACTAATGTGTGCGGCGTACATTAAATCAACTTTCATTTGTGCCGGTTTATTATAAGGCAAAGGGAATGTTTATTTGAACTTGTGAACACTGAACTGGTGTTTGCCAAAATCAAAAGCCAAAGCTCCTTGTTCTACTGCACTTTTGCTTGATTCTGGGAAGTTGTCAGCTCAAGTAAATTGGCAAGCAACAATCTTGACTGCCTTAACTAAAGTAAACAATTCTTCTAATTATCACATATTGTGTTTTTTCCCTGTGATGACTCTTAAGTTCAGGGACTCTCTGCTGCTGGCCCTCTTCATTCTGATGTGAAAACTGCCCTCAGCCTGGAGAAAGATGTGCATCAACATGAGCCCCGTCTTCATCGACTTTTACCTGCTGGTTGTCAGCCATCAGCTCTGTCACCTTCCCCACACTACACTTCCCAGCATCCCTTCTGATCCTCACCTGCCACTGATCACTCACTCATCAATCACCTGCACCTGCAAGCCATCACCATCGTTAGCACTCATCAGCTCACCCTACTTAAACTCCATAGCTGTGTCTCATTTAATTTAATTTCGAAGGCTGCATCCTCCAGAGGACGCCGGCATTTTTTTATGTTTTCAAATAAATGACAGTTGTTAACAGCGACGCAAAGAATTGTGGGCTATCTGCAGCAGCGAAGGATACACCTCATGCATACTCTGAATTCCTGTGAAGGAAGGGCGCATTCGAAGGTCGCATTTGGAGTGTCCTACTTACATTTCTGAAATGATACAGCGTCAATTACATATGCAACCTTCGAATGAGACCTCCGGAGGACGCAGCCTTCGAAATGAGACACAGCTATTGTTCACTCCACCACATGTTCTGGTCTCGTCTATACGTCCCTTGGCTTGCGTACACAACAAGACTCCTTACCTGCTACTTAATTGTTCATTGGAATCCTTACCCGTCTTCAGCCATCTGCCATCCATCATCAGCCCTTCGTCTACTTCTGTTCCTTGCATCTGCAACAGAGACATTCTGTTACCGCAAGCCAAGTCATCTGTCTATCTACATATTGATATTTACTCACCATGTCTGCACTCCTGTTCCAGTTCCAGTTATGTTTCAATAAACACTGTGTTTTATACTACTCACCTGCCTGATCCCTTCCGTTGTGTGACACTGGTAGGGCACTTAACACCTATATTTAAATGAACTTGAAGTTTAAAACTAGTACTACTAAAGTGGAAATGGAAACAAAATCTTTTTATTTTCTTTTTTAAGCAGTGCATATGGTCTTTAAGGAAATACACTGCCCGGCAAAAAAAAAAGTTTGCTGTTTGGATTTTAATAGGTAAATACTATGAATGGATCATTATTACAGTGATTATTATGTTTCTAGCATGTTATATGTGTGGCAACGGTTCTTTTAACCCTTAAAGATGGAGTGTGTAGCTTTTCATTTCTTAAGCAACTATGTTGGAATATGTATCATGGCCATATTCCAGGATGACAATGCCAATATTCATCAGGGTTAAAACTGTTAAAAAATGGTTCAGAGAGCACAAAGAATCATTTTCATACATGAATGGGCACCTCTGAGTCCAGACTTTAACTTCAGTTTAAGTCTTTGGGATGTGCTGGAGGAGACTTTACAGAGTGCTCACCTCTTGCATTGTCAATACAAGATCTTGACCAAAAATTGCTAACCTCTTGATGGGAATAAATGTTGTTATTTTCATCGGGAGGTGCATCAATTTTTGGGCAAGATCTTGTATTGACAATGCAAGAGGTGAGCACTCTGTGAAGTGTACAGCGACCTATTTTTTGGCCGGGCAGTGTGTGTGTTTGCACGTGTGCGCATTTTGTGACATATCAGGACACAAATTTGTATAACGACATGGGTATGACATAGGTATTACAAGGAGAGGGTGACTTATGTGGACATGTCCCCATTTTTCAAAAGGCTTACAAATCATACAGAATGAGTTTTTTTTTTTTTTGAGAAAGTAAAAATGTGCACGGTGTAGGGTTGGTGTAGTGTGATAGAAAATACAGTTTGCATATAAAAACATCTATGGAATACATCTATGGAATATCCACAAATCACAAAAACAAACCTGTGTGTGTATATATATATATATATATATATACACACACACACACACACACACATATATATATATATATATATATATATATATACATACAGTAAAAACAGTAATATTGTGAAATATTACAATTGTTTTAAATATTTAAATATATTTTAAAATGTAATTAATTCATGTGATGTTAAAGCTTAATTTTCAGCATGATTACTCCAGTCTTCAGTGTCACATGATCCTTCAGAAATCATTCTAATATGCTGATTTGCTTAAAATATCTGCCTTTGGATATCAGAATTGGAATGAAAAAATGTAGTCTTCATTTTTCATTTATACATACAATGCTTTATTGCTGACAGAAAATGCTGCGGTTTAAAGTGGACTCGTTTTCATGGTAAACAGAATGTTCTACATTAAATATTTAGCTAACAGTCAACGTTAGGCTAACATCAACAGGTGTAGACAGAAAATATGATTATCCAGACCTGGGCTAATTTAATGAATTAACCAACTCACATCTCCTTTCTTTCTTTTTTTCATCCATAATGACATTAACGTCACCTGTTGCTGTTTCTGGCGTTTCATCTCTGACTGTGCCGCAACCGCGATACCTGCTCAGTAGAACTTTCAGTGAGCTATTTTTAGAGTGTGCACGCGACGTTCATGGACGCGCGCATCGACACAGGCAGGCTCTCTGTGTCCTGCTCCTCCGTGGCGATGGCGGCGTGCGGTTAAAAAAATCATAGCGGATTTTAAAAACGGACACAAACGGGATTTATGAAAAGTTGATCTATTGAAATAACTGAAATCGTTTGGCGCAGTGATATGGAACTGCAAAGACCTGCTAGAAATACTTTAGCCGTGCGTTTACCTGAAAATAATTGCACACCTTAGAACGTTGGTCAACCAATCAGATTCGAGCATTCAACAGCCCCGTAGTATAATATTTTAATAAATACACATCGTTTACACTCTGTTATTATGGCATATTAATGTTCAACAATACTGATGTGCAAATAGCATGTATCTGCCAATATAGAGTATAAATAAAATCGAATTACTATTTACACTTATTGCAAAGAACTGCTATTTTACATGGTAAATAGAACATATTACTATTTGCACTTATGATTTCTGAAGGATCATGTGACACTGAAGACTGGAGTAATGATGCTGAAAATCCAGCTTTGCCATCACATGAATTAATTACATTTTAAAATATATTTAAATAGAAAACAATTATATAATTCACAATTAAATATTTCACAATATTACTGTTTTGTTACTGTTTCCACTGCTATATTTTCTTAGTTAATTTGCAAAATAAGAAAAATTAACTTAAATTATTAAAACATTTTTTTACTTATTTATTTTTGCCCGTGGGATACCATGAAAATGAATATTAGTTCAATAACGTACCGTTCTGCCAGTTTTCATCTCTGATATTAGAACAGTGATGAGAATTAAACTTGTATTAACTTGGAAGTACAGTATGCAGACGTCTTTTTGTCGGGTGCTGCTGCCATGGTGAATCGTAATATCGGAGATCCGTTGATCATGGCTTTTCATAATCGTGGTGCACGCACTAAACTCAGAGTCAACATACTCAGAGTAGATTGAACTAACTCAGTAAGTCGACTGAGAGTTCAAGTTTGAACTCAGAGTTGGTTGAACCTCCTTATTGCCCCTGAAGTGCTTAGTTTGTCCTGACAACACCCTGTGCTGATGGTTAACATAGGTCCAATCCTGTTCCTGGAGGACCAATGTCCTGCAGAGTTTAGCTCCAACCTGCCCAAACACACTTGCCTGGACATTTGTAGTAATTTTCTTTTGTCAAATCTGTTGTTGTTCCTGTTGACTCGATACAAACTGAAGAGTTCGTCACGAGTTCATAATCAGGGACAAGATGTTATCCTGGCATGGCCTTATGTGTGATGCTGTGCAGTTTCATCATTAGCACTCCTTGAATTAACTGTCATCAGCTAATTAGTGATGTTTACTAAGACTATTGCTCAAATGAAACCTCTTCCTACTCCATATGTGCCACGTAAATGAATGATACCTGAAATCCTGCTGCTTATTGAGAAGTGTGCTTTACTGTTACAGATGCATGATTTTGCAAGGTCACTCATATTTTCTTAAAAACATTGTTAAAATCTAGTTTGATAATGTTACTGTGATTTTATTTTGACCTTGTGTTGTTTGTAAATCTTGGTTTCGAAATCCTAGCTTTTACAGAGCTTGTTTCTGCCTTACTTCTGATTAACTAAAAGCCTTTCTGTCTATACATTTTTTTTTTTTCTGATGAAAACCAACAGCACATAATAAATAATGGGATCTTATAGCCTTAGATTGTCCTGCACATCCCCTCCTGTATCCGATGTCCATGTTCAATATTGGTCTAAATGTAAAGGATGCAATGTCACCATTTTTCTGTAGATCTTGGTTGGTACCAGGTTTCACTTCCTGTGGTTGACCTCTACCCATCTTCCCGTCTTTACCTCTATATATTACCTACATACCTTATTTTTACAAGACACACACACACACATGCGCGCATCATGTATAAACTACCCCCCCCACACACACACCCTACCCCCGACCAGCATCTTCACAAATTAATAATTCAGAACACAGATAATCAGTCAATAATGTTCTTTCATATACAACTAAATAATTCACTCATCCATAGAGGACATCTGCATTTATGTGAGTAAGTGTGTGTGTGTGTGTGTGTGTGTGTGTGTATTATTGGTGAGGCAGTTTTTGTGTTAGGGCAGCTCCATCTACTGTATGTATGTATGTGTTTATGAAGCTAGAATGAATACAGTGTATCCCATTATAAACATCTGTTGTGGCTCTAAATAGTTTGTTCAGAGAAAAGGTCTAAGATCATTTGCATATGCCACATGGTTTGATTTCTTTTTATCTGAAGAGATAAGAGTGGCTTGAGGGTCAAATTACTTTCCGGGGCCAATGTACAACAGTAAATTGGGGATGTTGTGGATTTTGAACCCATAACCTAATGTGCTTTATGCACACAGAAATGTATCCTTGCAATGCCTAGTATTTTGCACCCATGATCTAAGGCAGTGGTACTCAATTCCGGTATATTATATCTAATATAAGCAAATTAGCTTTATTTATGTATATTATATATATCATGCCATGCTCAGGGAATCAGGATGAGTAAACACTGTGTCTTCAACCCTGGTCCTGGAGACCTACTGACCTGCAAAGTTTATATCCAAACTGCTTCAGCACACCTGAATTTCACACCAATGTGATTTTTAAGTGATCCCGAAGAGCTTGATTAGCTGGTTCGAGTGTGTTTGATTAGGGTTGGAGCTAAACTCTGCAGGACAGTGGGTCCCCAGGAGCAGGGTTGAAGACTTCTGGTCTAGGGCATGTTTACATAGTGCAACAACGGAAAAGCAGCATAGCGGAATACAAAAATGCATTCTTTGTGAACAGCCCCCAACATGTTTTGGTGTAGCTAACCAATATCTATTTGCATTGTTCTCTATTTTATGCCATGTTTTGAATGAACAATGCAGCAGTGCCAATTCTAGTGGGTTTAACTGGATAGGTCAGGGGTGGGTAATTCTGGTCCTCGGGATTAACTTTCCTGCAGAGCTTAGCTTCAACCCCTATCAAACACACCTGAACAAGCTAATCAAGGTCTTTAGAATTATTAAGCCGACTAAGTTTTCTCAGTGTGTTCCGCACAGTCGGCTGAAGTTGGTCCTCGTCGGCTTTTTTTCGGCCGATTCGACATGTTGAATCAGCATCGGAGATGAGACTTTTATGACTCTGTGGTCATAAAAAATGTGTCTGGTGTCCTGGACAAATTCCCTTAATTAGTCTTTAAATGCCTCATTCATTCATTCATTAATTCATTCATTTATAAACTCTGCAGGAAAGTAGATCTTGAGGGCCAGAGTTATCCAGCCCTCGGAGAGGCTAACAAAAACTTAAAAATGTAACCATGTCATCTACATCATGATGTCTTTTGAATCGGCATCGGAGCTCGTCAGTCAGTTGGACCATCTGATCACTCCGATTGGCTGTTCAGCTACTGCCACCTGCTGGTACGGAAAGGCATTTCTTCTTACGGAGGTGCTGAACGGACGTGCTACATGGCTGTCGGGTGTCGAGCATCGGTTCGGTGTGTCAGGGCAACTTTGGATCCTTACACTGTCGACGTGAGCCAACCCCGCAGTCTGCTTTCGTCCCACTAGTTCGTTGGTGTCGGCTTGGTGTCGACTTGGTGAACTTGAGCCACAGACATATCAGCCTGTAGCCCTAAACTGGTTGCCCACTGAAGCTAAGCAGGGTTGAGCCTGGTTAGTACCAGGATTGGAGGCCTCCAGGGAAAACTAGGTTGCTGCTGAAAGAGGTGTTAGTGAGGCCAACAGGGTGCTTATTATTACTCCTTTTCCACCAAGGCAGTTTGAGTGCTGGTTCAGAGCCAGAGCCTAGTTTCAAATCAGTTCTTTGTCTTTTGACACCCAAAGCACCAGCTCTGAACCAGGAAAAGTGGTTGATAAGTAGCACAAAAACATTGCTGGTCTAGAAGTAAGACCCGCTTGCGTTAGGGCCTGGGGACGGGGTTACTGTGATCAACAAAAAAGTTGTGACCGCCATTTTTGAAATAGCAGCTAATCAAGCTAATAGCAGCTCGACCGTAATCTCCGTCTATACAAAGTACGGAGAGCTGCACGAACGCGTTGGATTCACCGTGTTTGGATGCTGATGTCGGTTCACAAAGCCATGAGCATCAATAGTAACGCAACGTCCGCCATTGTTGATGGAAGGCTTGTTCGAGATGCATCGGAGCTGCGCGGACCGATCGGCCTATGACATCGGAGTGCTGCGGGTCTGCAGGAGCATTTGTAGAGCATATGACTCCTTGTGCTTTTGGATTGCTCTCGCGGTGCTTTGATGTCATGCGCCGATTGGTCTGCGAGAAGCCAATGCAACTCGAACAAGCTTGGTGTGTTTGTGTTTGGTGCTGCCACGCTAGAGTTGCTGTGAAAGATGAGACGTATACAGTGACGTAAGACCTGGCTCTGTGTTGGCTCTCTAGCCCGTGGAAAGGCAAACTTAGAAGGCTCGTCGGTTGAAACAACTCCGAACTGGCAATAGCACTAGCTCTGAACTAGCACCTGGTTTGTGCTGGTGGAAAAGGGGTATATGTGGTCTGTGTGGGTCCTAACTCCCCAGTATAGTGATGGGGACACTATACTGTAACAAACACCGTCCTTCAGATGAGACTTTTATGACTCCGTGGTCATAAAAAAATGACCGGTGTCCTGGCCAAATTCCCTCAATTAGCCTTCAAATGCCTCATTCATTCATTCATTCATTTATTCATTTATAAACTCTGAAGCTAAACTCTGCAGGAAAGTAGATCTCGAGGGCCAGAGTTGTCCAGCCCTCGGAGAGGCTAACAAACACTTCATCTACATCATGTCATCTACATCAAGTCTTGTGCACCACTGACAAGTCTGCCTAATACAGAGGTCTTCAATCCTACTCCTGGAGACCCATTGTCCTGCAAATTTTATATCCAACTTGCTTCAACACACCTGCATGTGATTTTTAAGCAATCCTGAAGAGCTTGATTAGCTGTTTCAGGTGTGTTTGATGAGGGTAACAATTTTTGTATTCAAACATGCATTCTAGAAAGCCCTAAGAGCCACTGTCTTGACTGTCCACAGTCCATACCTTCCTGTAATTTTCAGGTAACCCTCAAGACCTTGATTAGCTTGTCCAGGTGTGTTAGATTATGGTTGGATTATTGGAATGGTGTTACCCTTTAGAGTGAGCAGGACATGGGGATTCTTACTTCCAATTAGAATTCACCCATAAATTGGGGGCTCATCCGGGATTTGAACCCACAACCTCTCACACCTAGTGAGAAACATTTCCAAACCCTGTTCCTGGAGGCATAGCAACACATTTTAGACATTTCATTTATTTGACCCATTCGTTTCAGATCTTGGAGTCTCTACTAAAGTAAAATCAGGTGTGTTTGATTGGGAAGAGGAAGATACCTTGCCCCTACTTTCTGAGAATTAATTTGGGTTGTGACAGACTAAATACGTAAGTGATGGCAGAGACAATCTTTGCAGCATTCCTTTTTTTAAGTGCTACACTAGACTAGAAAAATACTTGACTGATGGTGAAAAACATGGTTATGTTGGCTTAATGCTGTTTTCACTTGTCCTAAGAATAAAGGGAATGCATCATCATTTTGCTCTGGTTTTATTAATGTAGTGGAGCAACAACCTAAGATAAACAAATTCTGTTTTACAAATGGAAATAGCCATGTGTGTGATTGTTCTTAGTATGAGAAAGGTATCTTTTGGCATAGATAGCTTATACACACACACACACACACACACACATATAAACTATATGCAAGCAAGAACGAGTGAGAAAGAAAGAGAGAAAAACAGCTCTCATGAAAAACATCGATAAAGATCTCCACAATGAATGGAGTTACATGAAAGCCAATGAATGGTATTTAAATTAATAGTCAGGAGAGCATCAGATTGTGTTGACATATGCATGTCAAATGTATTGGCGTGGTTAATTAGGGGTCCGATGTGAATACAGCTGTCTTTGAGGGCCAGCTGGGATTGAGTCTTTTGTTTCCGCACTGTGGAAAATGAAGGGATGCTGAAAAGAAAGAGGAAGTGATGGAGCTGAAAAGACGGGAGGTTTCGTTTGGCATGCCGACTGTGGATTAACATTCTTCTGCTGCTTAAGACATGTGTCTCCTGCTCCCACTTGTTCATTCACTCATTTTATTCTTTCCTGTCTGACCATCCACTTGTCCACAGTGTTCTGGGTTCAAAACAAGTTAAGCTTTATAGACAGCGTTTTGTAAAAACAAGCTAAAATAGCTTTTGCAATAATGCACGTACAAAGGAAGCCTATGGGCAAGGCATTTAGGAGGGTTTAAAAACATAAATGTGAAGTCTGTAATTTTGTTAAAGCACTTATATTAATTCTTCCATACAAAACTATGTGTTATTTGAGTTGTAAAGCTGTCACAGTCACCCTTTTAGCAGTAGTACTCTTTTCTGCACAGATGAACTTCTGTTGTGTGTTATAAATGTAATTGTAGGGGATTTTCACTATGTAAAGTCTAGTTAGTTAAGTTTGAAGAGGCCGTGCTGACCCCTGACTATATTCACAATACAACCTGACCTCAAGTTCCTGTATGCTTTTATAAAATGCTTACCACACAATAAATATATTAAAGCTGCAGTCCGTAACTTTTTGGCCAAAATCAATTTTTGAACAAGTACATAAGCCAGTGTTCAAAACGATCTCCTTACCTTAGCCCGATTCACAACGGTAAGCTTGTAATTATGTTTTATAATTCGAGTGGTACTGGTAGGTTTCTGCGGGAAATTCGAGCATGCGGCCGTTCGTCATTACATCACATCTGTTTACATAAAGAACGAGTCCCAGCTAGAAGGCTATATAGCATGTGAGGATGGCGGATCATTTATAGCCTTTTCTCACAGCAGCTGCAATAATTAAACGTATCATTTTGATGACGGATTGTATTGTATGACAAATTAATGTTAGAGATTAGACTGTACAGAAACTGAAATCTACAGGTAACGCTAATACACACTAAATACACATTCACGCAATGCTGATATTAACATTAACAATTTGAGAACAAAATATAACGATAATAATAATTTGCTTGGTTTGATGTGATATGAGCCAAGCGATTGTTAGATTAAATCACCATTGGCAGTGCGATTTATTGTAGTGCTTCTTTTTCTCAGTTGGTCAGAACAAAAGTTCCAGATTTGTTACATGTTCAGATGACATTTTCAGGTGAAAATACTTCCAAGACTACAATCTGTGATTCTGAAGTACAGTATCCACCGGTGCGGTGACTGACAGCCACACATTCTCCTCAAAACATTAGATTCATCCACGCTGAGGAGGAAATGATATAACCAGTGTTGGGTGCAACACATTACTGTAATTAAATTACTTATCCACTGAAAAAGTAAAGTAAGGGATTATTGTTCATTTTTAGGTAATTTAATTACAGTTACTTATAATGTACTTGCGTTACATACTGTAAATTAGTTCAACAGTTCTGTATAAATCAATATTGAATTTAAAATCTAAATTTGTCATCTAAAGGTAAAAGTGAACACTGCCTCTTTAAAATCATTAGCTGAGGTGCAGTTGCGCGTGAGTTCGGCTGCATAGTCGCTGTCTGAAGATGTCGGCAGAAGCGAGTGGCTGTTTTGCAGAATGGAAATATTCCAGTTACTTCACTTTTTTGACACAGGTAGGCAAGAACATTACGGTAAAATGTAAGCTATATCCTATGGAGAAAAATCTGCGCGCGCTCTCTGAGAGACAGTCTTCAGTCAGCGCGCTCTCAACCAAAGCGCGCACACATAGCCGCCTCTCGCGAGTGTCAAGAGTTTCGCGATTTATTACACATAAATGTTCAAATACTCACACAGTTACGTCAAAAATGCCGGTCTTGGCGTATTCGCGTTGGTTATGTGAATGTGAAACAGCATAGTGTCTCCGTCCATTATGTCTTAGTGACAGCAGCCTTTAAAACATGCTACCGTCTACTATTGGTCTGTATTATAAATGATAATCGAATAACAAAAGAAAAGCTTTAATAAGGATTAATCTATATTTAATTTATACGGTTATGACTTTGCAGAGTTATTTTATATTTGATTATTCAATTTCTGTGGTATTTTTACTTACTACTATTAGACCTACCTGGGGGGGGGATATCTTTTAATATTTTTACCATGGTATTGAGTATTGTGCACTTTTGGTGGTACCGGTACGGCCTACCATACCGAATACTGGATTTTTTAAGTATTATAGTTTTAATAAAGCTAAAATGTTTTAAAAAGCTATAAAATGCTAAACTATTCAATTTTTGACTCATTTAAATTATTAAAAGAGTTTCCTTTCTATTGTCTATCCGGCCAAGGTTTATAGGGATTTTAATAAGTAATTAGTTGAATTACTTATTGAGTAATTAAATTACTTTTCAGACAGAGTAATTAGAAAAGTATTTTAAATACAACATTGATGATGTAATTAGTAATTAATTACTTTTTTGAAGTAACTTACCCAACACTGAATATAACGTAATAGAAACGAAATACTTTCCAAATATTTGGCATCTAAAAGATTGAAAACCCCTGCTCTATGAGATATAGTCTCTCATATAACAATGACATGCAACAAATATAACGATACGAGCTGTTCACTGATAATGGTGAATAGACGCTTGTTTCTCTGTTGCGTAAGGCCTATAGGTCAAAGCTATTTTGTGGAATATAACAAAGCTGGATTGTTGAAATGAGCAACCAGGACTGGAACTACACATTTCATCACAGTTATAGTAATTTCATGTTATAATGTAAAATGTTTAAGTCTTGTGATAATATTTGCAAACAGTGTGCATTTTAACTAGTGTACCAGCATACATGGATGGACAATATAATGAGCAAAATGTGTGAATTTAATTTATTTTACTTAATATTTACTCAAGATTAACTAAAAATATCTGAAAAAAGAAACTGTGCAGTATCTATTGGCAAGGCTGTTAAAAGAACTTGGAAATTAGACTAGCAGAGATGGTCACTGGCCAATATTTTTGGCATGCTTATCAGCCAGTTATCTTGAAATGGCCAAATATCATCTGTTTAAGTGGCCTGGTTGATATATAATCAGTCTATCACCAATTTTAATGTTTATCCTGGTTAGGTCCCTAACTGTAGAGACTTCCATTACTGTACACAAGATTTTCTTTCTTTTCTTTTCTTTTTTTTTTTTTTTTTTTACAGACTGAGATGACAATTTTTGGTTGTGGCAATCAAAACCGTACCACAGATACTGTCCAAGTTGTATTGAACCTGTAATATTTAAACATATGGTCAATCAGTAAAAATTACAGATGCACCGTTGTATTGGCTGCCGATATTTATTGGCCATTTTTTGACAAATTTAAAACCATTGGCATATCGGCTATAGCATGAAAAAGGCCGATATTGATGGTGAAGGCGCCGAGTTGTATAATGTCTTTTGCATAATCCAATGTTTTTCTCTGGGTAAGATAATTAAATACTTGTACCTATACAAAACATAGCGGGGATGCTCGCGACAATTGACAGAACTGTCATTGTCCTGATTGGACCAGTGCTGCATCGTCACAAAAGTTCATCCTTTGCATGCGTTTTTAAGTCTTGCCAATTTAAATATTCAAGCAGAATAAGTTTTGTGTCCAGTATCCAAAGGATGCGCCCAGAAAGCCTCAGGCAGCGCACAAATACTGAATTGAGTTCTCTTTCGCTTCTTTTTGCACTTGAACGGACATATTCACACAAAATTATATCAAAATGCCCATCTTGGCGAGTATCCTAGTAAACACAATCGGTTATGGCTTAACTTAATGTAAACAGTTGAGAAATAAAGCTTATGTGTGTATCAGTATATTGGATCCGTGCAGCTCTTAAAGTGACAGTAAGCCTGCTGTTTTAATGTTAATCAAACAAAAGACCAAAATAAATAAATAAATTGCTCACTGCTTTTGGCTAAATAACTTTTGTACCTTTAATAAGGATTAATATACATTTAATTTATCACAGCATTATATTATTTAATTTCTGAACCAAGACCTACCTGAAAAGCACTTTTTTATTTCATATGTATCTTTGTTCTGTCATATTTAGGTTGGCCTGTTGAATGTTAAATGGATCCAATCCATATTCAGTGAAGATGATTTGATACCTTAATGCATGCTTTTTTTGAACTTTGCTAATTTAAAACATCAGAAAAAAATCCCTAGTAAAAATAGTGAACAAGTACTCATACTGTTTTGGGGCGGTAAGGGTTTTCAAATGTTTTTAAGAAGCTGTATTTGTTTGCATATCAAAAAAATACAGTAAAAACAGGAATATTATTACAAATTAAAATCACTCCAGTTATATTAATTACTCCAGTCTTCAGTGTCACATGATCATCTAGAAATAATCCTAATATGCTGATCTGGTGCTCAAGATAAATTTCTTATTAATATCAATGTTGAAAACAGTTGTGCTGCTTAATGTTTTTGTTCTATTCTTTGATAAATAGAATAAGATTTATTTTAAATAAAAATCTTTTGTAACATTATAAATGTCTTTACTGTCACTTTTGATCAATTTAATGCGTCCTTGCTGAATACAAGTATTAACTAAAACAAATCTTTCTAACCCCAAACTTCTTGAAACTTTTGTATGTTTTTTTTGGAAGACAAATATTCAGTCATTTAAAAATTAAGTGCAAATGCAACGTAAATGGATCAGCTTAACTTAGTTGTTTATTACCCATAATTTCAAAGACTGACAAACATTCAAACACAACCAAACTATTTTCTCTACCCCATACATACATACTTTGGCCAACTGCTGACATCAAACAAATACAAACAAGCACACTAACACACTGTCAAAATCATATTACCTTTCTTTTCTCCCAATAAACAAATAAAACTAATAAAATAAATTAAAAAGGCAACTTTCAAAAATCATGCACTAATTATACAAATGCAACAAAGAAATATTAACATCTAAATTAAAATACAGAAGCTCTCTCACTTGAAAAGAAAATGCAGCCACAAAATGTGCCATGAACACGCACCCACACAAATACATTACAGATCTAGCACTGCGACCTCATGGTGATCCTATCAGGATGCCACAGTAAGCACACAGGTGAGTGTTCTCAAGAGAATAAGAGTGATGTTACATTCATTAGATTGCATTATTGTACTGTGAGGTGTCAAGTTAGGTGACATTGTGGTTTGTTAGATGACCATACGTCGTTCAGAATCAGGATTATAGCCATACCATCTGTTCTTAAAGAGATGTAAATCTAGTGTTTTAGAACACACAGGTATTTATGAAATGGTGATTACCTTTTATATTTTCTGTTAAGCACATAACATTTAAATGTAGTTTTTTTTTTTTTTTTTAGTATAATTTTGAGTATCATTTTATTACATTTACACATTTTAGATTATGTTTTATTTGTGAGTTCTGTCTAGTGCTGTCAAATCTAAAATAAAAGCTTGTGATATATATTACAAACTTTTATTTTAGATGTGATTAATCGATTTGACAGCACTCTTTCTGTCATTTACTCAACCTCATATTCCAAATCTGTATTACTTTTTTTTTTTTTTTTTTTTTTTGTGGAACATAAAACCTAACTTAAAACAAATTAAATATCAGAAGATCTGGACTAAAGCACGAAAATGCTTTTATAGTTCCTTTTTTGAACCTTGACAGCACTTGGTTACAGTATGCTTTCATTGTATGGAAGGAGCAGTGTGAATATCTTCACAACATCTCCTTTTGTGTTCCACAGAAGAATAAAAGTCAAACAGGTTTGGAATGACATAAGGATGATTTAATAATGACATGTTCGAGATTGATTTCTATGTAACATTGCTTAGAGTGCTATAGCTTGAAAAGCATCTATATGCGTCATGATCTCAAAAGGACCTTCTGCATTATTATAAGTTTGCTATCAGAAAGCAGATCTTCTGGTTTGGTTATACTAATTTAGGCAAGTGTTGTGAACAAGTTCTCTGAAGTAGGCGTTTAGGCGAACACAGGTGACATATAACACAGGCAAACGACCGGTGAGTTGAGCTAAAGCCTTACACTAAAGTGAGCCTGGTACGATTTCAGTTAAGAGAGTCTTGGTGGCTGAATTCGGAGTCAGAGTTGGGGTCCAGGAGGGCATGGTTATCCTGGAGATCGGGGTCAAGATCGGGGTCATTCTCGTCATTGCTTTCCGCACTGTAGTCCACTTCCTCCAGGAATGCTGGCTCATCCTCATCCAACACATATGTGGTGTGACTGCAGGAAACACACACAGACACATGTCAGCTAAGATGAGTATATGAGAGGTGAGATCATATCTTCTGACAGAAACCGATACAACAGAACAGTTTATTCCCATAAGTCACAAACAGCTAACCTCATTTCTATTAACACCACCTTAAAAGGTTAGTTCCCCCCAAAAAATGAAAAAATTGTCATCACTCGCCCTCATGTCGTTCCAAACCCATAAGACTTTCGTTCATCTTCAAAACACAAAAGAAGATATTTTAAATGAAATCTGAGGAATTTTTGTTCCTCCATTGACAGTCCACAAAACTACCATTTTGTTGCTTCAAAAAGTTCATAAGGAGATCATAAAACTAATCCATGTAAATTGAGTGGTTTAGTCCAAATTTGCTTAATATGATGAACAAATTGAATTTAGGCTTTTATTCACATATAAATACTGATCAGTGAACATGAACATACTTGCTAGATGTGCGAGAACAAACCTCATTGGTTCTTACTGAAGCTCAAACATGCTGCGTAACACGAGAATGAACCTCTCGCATGCCAAGCAAACATGCTTGAGCTTCCGTTTACCACAAATGATGTGCGAGTTGATGAATGTTTACATGTGAATAAAAGCCTAAATTCAATCTGTTCATCATATAAAGAGATCAAGTCTCTTCAGAAAATTTGGACTATCTAGTGATGGGCGATTTTAAAACACTGCTTCATGAAGCTCGAAGCTTTACGAATCTTTTGTTTCGAATCAGTGGATTGGAGCGTGTATCAAACTGCCAAAGTCACGTGAACCATTGAAATTTCTAAACGTTTTGAAACGCTTATGACATAACAAACCCTCTGAAATCACATGACTTTGGCAGTTTGATACATGCTCCAAACCGATGATTCGAAACAAAAGATTCGTAAAGCTTCAATGCTTCATGAAGCTGTGTTTAGAAATCGCCCATCACTAGATATTGTTGAAAAGTCGTTATTTTGTTGTTATTTTTGGCGCACAAAAAGTATTCTCATTAGGTTGAATCACTGTAGTCACATGAACTGATTTAAATATGTTTTTAGTAGCTTTCTGGGCATCTTGCTGTCAATGGAGGCCTCACTGAGCCATCAGATTTTATCAAAAACATCTTAATTTGTGTTCTGAAGATGAATGAAGGTCTTATGGGTGTGGAACGACATGAGGGTGAATAAATAATGACAGAATTTTCATTTTTGGGTGAACTAACCTTTTAAGCTAATATTTATTATATAAATGTACCTTGAATATGTTGGTAAACAGCTAAAATAACAAATTGTGCCTGTGTCCATATACATATACTTCCATATACTTTTCATGACAAGCTTAGAAATTTAAATTTAAAAAAATTACCAGCTAATTCCAGTTTTTTCATGATCGTTGGTGCATTGTGGACCAAGTAAACAGAGCCCACCCCCAAGTCTCTATGATAATTGTCTCTCTATATATAGCTCGGCACCCCCCTTCAAAGTCAGTCTATGGGATTTCCCACCTCTCCTTAACAAGCCACACAATTTGAGGCATCATTCATGTTGGTAGCACAAACAGTGCGGAACGAGTTACAAGCCACAGTTTAATATTTTAGGTTAGGGGGTTGTTCAAATCTCTAACCCTAAGTTTGAGCTATAATAAATGACCGGTCAATACAACAAAACCAACAAACGACTCCTGTAGGGTAGCGGTTGAAAACCTCATGTGGCGGCAGAGGAGGCATTTCTCTGCATCCCTCTCGCTCGGTGTCTCTCTCTCCTAACATAATAACCTTACTAAGAGTGATGATGGTTTTATGGCCCTCTTGTTAAGCAGTTAAATGGTTTAATGTGTGGTCTGGTGGTTTGGCTGGTTTTAGTGGGTTTTTAATGGTTTTAATGGTGTGAGGGGGAAGAAACTGGATCCAAGCGAGACGGGCCGAGGGGAGGGGGGGGGGCAGACTCAAAGTGGATTAGCGGGCGTTTTGATCAGGTGATTAGATGACTATAATGAGCAGAGTGCTTCTCTCTTCACTCAAGTGCGCTGAGCCCCATGTGACCGACATCTCCTCAAGTGGTGCCGGCCATTAGAAGAGGGCTGCAAGATTGTGTGTGTGTGTGTGTATGTTCTTATCCATTACAGAAATACACAAGTTGGGAGGGGCCGAAGTATGTTCTCAAGAAGCTTCTAGAATCTAGAAGCTTCTGACATCATGGGGCATCAGGGCTATTATTGTTCTGAACATTGTGGGCTCCGAGCTGCTTAATGTTGTATTGAAATTCGATATGGCAGCTGTTGCGTCTTCTATGGTTTGTGCTGGTTCATGCGGCAGCACAATAACAGGACGTCCCTGAGCTGGATATGATCATTGTACTGGTGTGTGTGTGCGCATGTACCTGGTGATGTTGGGGATGCTGCGTGTGTCTATCAGGTCGTTGTCCATGTCCACTAGATGGGTGTTGTGGTTGTGGAGCTCTAAGGGGGACGTGAAGCGTCTTAGCCTGAGTAGAGCCAAACAAAACTGAGCGCCCATTTCCTCCAATTCATTTGTACCGATCTGGAGACCCTGCAAACACACACACACACACACACACACACACACACACACACAGATGACCTGTTACAAGCACTATTTGTACAGGATTAGTTTGCAAAATGACACCTGGGTTGCATTTATTAACTGGGGATGTCTGTGATTTAATGTACTGATACAGACAGCATTGGGTTCTCTGCAGTTCTAAAACAGGAATATGTATTGTCTGGATGTGAGACATGATGAATTGAACAAATAAAGCAATAATATAATATATATATATATATATGTTTTATACACACAGACACACACAGAGGGTGGATTCCAGCAGTGGCATGTAACGCAGTCACAATATTACATATAATATACATTTTCAACAGTAGTATTTTGAAAAGGCATCTGAAATAATAAACTATGAAATGTACTGTTGTAAAAAATTTTTTCGATACATATCGATAATGAAATATCTGAAAAGCTTCCAATACTCATTTTCCGCACAACAGATGCAGATACCAGTTGCACTTGCTTTCTCTCTCTTATCTGTCTGACAGCAAGTTTACACACAGACCCGCCTCCCCTCACTCACTCGTTTCATTTGCTATGGATGCATATTGATTGTGTTAAAGGGTTTGAGCAGTCATGGGATTGCACGTGTTGCGCATAATTTTACTCATTCCTGCAGATTTTGTGCTCACACCTAAAGTGTGCACGCATAAGGCTGCATCTCAGTACTAAATTGAGTTCTTTTTTGCTGCTTATTGCTCTTAAACAGTCAAATACACACAAGATAAATGTCAAAATGCCGGTCTTGGCGAGTATTCACGCAAACACGGTCAGTTATAGTCTTAAAGTGACAGCAGCCTAATATACCTGCTGCCAAATTATGAGATAATATTAAAATACCTATATGGCAGTTTTCTCCCATGGTATCGATGTCAAAATTGTGGCCAATGAAAATGACAATTCATAAATATTTAAATACTCTGTGTTTCAATAGACTATTTATCTCACAATTGAGACTTTACATCTCGCAATTTTGACTTTTTTCCCCCTCAGAATTCAGGGTTTTTTTTGCCACAGAATAACTAAATAAAAAAAGATAATTGTGACTTATTTCACAATTCTGCCTCTTTTTTTTTTTCAATTGCATTTATCTTACAATTAAGACTGTTCTTCTCAGAGTTGTTAGTTATAAACTCACAATTGCGAGCTAACATCTAGAAATTCAGACTTTTTTCTCAGAACTGCGATATAAAGTGATATATAAACTGAATAAATTAATATAAACTCAGAATTGCAAGAAAAAAAAACGTATTGTGAGATTGAAGTCGCAATTCATTTTTAATTATTTTTTTTTATTCTGTGGCAGAAACTAGCTTCAATGTTAAATAAAGTTTATAAATATTATAAAAAAAATAAAAAAATGGTCAAAAAAATAAATAATTTTTGTAGTGAACCAGCTATCTTCACATGGTGGAATAATCTGATGTGTGTGTGGAACTAACTAAAACAGACCGTGCACGAATCGTCTGATCTCAGATGAATTTTGCACACAAAAAATACTTTCTCATTTTGGCGAAATCTAATCTGATTGACGGGCTGTAAACAACTTTCTCAAGGAAGGGCACACAGGTGGTTTTTATCAGTCATCCTGGAAGCAAAGTCGTGTCTACAATGCACTGGGTTGAGTGGTTCTGATGAAAAATTAATCATTGGATTTTCCAAAGTTTGTGATTAATGGCATCAAATCTTTGAAAGGGTTTTGTTTGAGGCACTTAGAAGCACATAAACTACACATCCACAAAGCAGCTTTGTTTTCTGGGTTTTGTCTGTGAAGTAAACAGCACTTACTGAATTACTTTTGCATGGGCAGAAATTCTGCTCACAATGTTTAAACACAATTTTCTAGTGTCTTCAGTACAACTGTGCACAGAGACTGCTGAGCCACTATTTCAATGCTTTTTAAATGTTTTTAAAATGTCTTTCCCCCCCATGCCCCATGTCTGTTATTGTTTTATTAACCATTTCAACCTTCTGCTAAAGAAAATGAACTGTGATTGGCTGCTTGACATGTCAGTCAGACGGTCTCTTCCAGTCTAAAAGGGACAAAAACCTGCATTGTGGACCTGACTTTGTGACTTCATTTTTAATTAATTAATAGGAATTAAAATAAAACAAAGGGAAGAAAATCAAACATAAAAAAACATTAGTACTTACTACTTATACAAACAGTATTAGACAGTAAATCATAAGAAGACTGAATCCGCTCATATGCTCATATGTTAGTCAAACTCAGTTCCTGGAGGGAAATCCCTTCAGATTTTAGCTCCAACCCTAATTAAACACACCTGAACCAGCTAATCAAGGTCTTCAGGGTTACTAGAAACTTCCGAGCAGGTGTTTTGGAGCTGGTTAGAGCTAAACTCTGCAGGACAGTGGCTCTCCAGGAGCGGAGTTTGACACGTGTGTGTTAGAGAATATAACCGCTAGGTGACGGCCCCAACACAGGTATGCATACATTTTAATAGTGAGCTGAAAACTAACCATAGATCACAGTGCTTTAGTTTCTCTACAGGAGAATGGAGAATGTCTTCTTTGTGGATGTGTAGTTTACTAAATCCAGATACTGTAAATTTTCAGTTGGTCATGGCACTGGTATATTCAGATACTAAACAAAAAAAGAAGCTTCAGCCATGTTACTTGAACTCACAGAGACGCCATTGTGTCCTATAGACAGAAGACTGCGAGTCACTATCAGAGACCTGAGACTACTGCATCTTTCACAGATGGTCTATAGCGCCATCTACTGTTCACTTTCATGATGAAAACCTGTCATTTTATATTTACTGACATTTAAACATTATTCATCAAGACAGTTGTAAAAACCAGTGGTATGAATAAGAAAATATCTGTTTAGCTCTTGTGTGACTGTATTTTTAGTTTTAAATTTGGTGTACAAGAAACTAAATTTGTTACAGAATTTCTCAATATCAAATATGTATCTCTAATGGACGACATCTTCATTAGGATGTTAGGTCGCACTTTTAGATTAAGGTCCAATTCTCAATATTAACTAACTATTACTATGACTTTTGCCTCAAACTCCTAATTACTGTTTATTAAAAGTTAGTTAAGTTTAGGTACTGATAGGATTATGGGATGTAGAATATGGTCATGCAGAATTAGGCATTAATATGTGCTTAATAAGTAATAATAAACAGCCAATATCCTAGTAATATGCATGCTAATAAGCAACTAGTTAATAGTGAGAATTAGACCCTAAACTAAAGTGTTACCGGATGTTGCAAATGCTAGTGCTTCTTCTAAAAATATGTAAAAGGTATAATTGAACATAGCATGCTTACATTCTTCTGCAACCTTTTTCTTTTAACCATGCTGAAAAAAAAAAAAAAAAAAAAGAATGGTTGTATTTTTTTTTTTAAATACTGTGTTGAATACCAAAACTGAATTTAGAACCATCCATGCTTTGCACAAAATAAAATATTAGGATCTTTTAAGAATTTTGAAATAAATATTAATATATTTTTTAAACATGTCATATTTGCTAGTTTTCTTCGGCCAAATTAGAAAGGTTTCTCCTGCACTTTCGAATCAGAGCAATGTCTCTGGAATCAGAGATATAACTTAATTTTAAAAACATTGCAGGGCACCGGTTTCAACTTGGTGACGAGTGAGGTTGTTTCCCCTCATGCTCCCTTTAAATGTCAACCCGTTCTCACTTCCAATACGGACGCACTTCCAAGAATACTCCACAGTTGCTTTTATTGCATTATGTTATCAAATAAATGCAGCCTTGGGAAGTATGAGAGATGTATTTATTTATTTATTACAAAAAAAAAGGTAACACTTTAGATTAGGGAACACATTCACTATTAAGTAGTTACTTATTAGCAAGCATATTACTAGCATATTGGGTTATTATAAGTACTTATAAAGCACATATGACCATATACGACATACATTAACCCTACAACTACCTTACTTATCATCAATAAAGCAATATTTAGGAGTTAATTCAGGGAAAACTCCTAGTTAGTAGTGAATATGTGTTCCCTAATCTCAAGTGTTACCAAAAAAATCTTAATTATTCCAAACATTTGAATGGTAGTGTACATCTAGATTCTAGATACTTTTACGGTATCTATAGGCCACGTACACACTGTCATGTTTCAGTAGTGACAATCACTTTTAAAGTTGCCATGAAATCAAAATTGAAGTTTTTTGGCTTTTAGTATGAATATGTTAGCCTTGCTGTTATCTATAAGCTAAAGTGCTCCAAAACAATGACAAAATTTGTATTTAAAAAAAATAAAAGCATTCAAAACTTAGTCTCTCACTTCCACCAATATGGATCAATGATTTTTATGACATCACTCTGCACTTCAGCTTCTCATCAGATTTTCTGTCCAATCACATGCTTTCTAGAATCTGAAGCGTCCCACCCCCTACACTATAAATAGACGCTAAAACTACAGCTAAAATCGGTCTCTTGTTCACAAATTTACTATTTTCTACATGGTGAATGTCACATAGTGCACTATACAGGGGATAGGGAACGATTCAGACAGAGTAAATACGCTTTCCACTGAAGCGAATGAAGTCTGGTTTCATGTTAGCGTCACGTGAACTGCCGCAGTGCGCACACAGTCTGCTCCAGTCCAGAGACACGATAGCACAGAGCGGATCATATGATCGAGTTGGCGCAGACCACAAAATGTATCAGACCCATTTGAATTCTGCACAGAATGCTGTATTTTAAAGCGATATGCAGGAGATTAGGAGGAGAAACAGTTAGAGATTAGTAGGAAACTGCAGCTTTAACGAACTCAACGACTCTGGCTGAGCTGTGATATAAACAAAACGCTATTGGCTACTTACAAAAGGGGGAGGGGCTGTTCGATATGTCCCACCCTGTCTTCTTGTTTCCATGGAAATTACATCAACACATTCCAAACACGTTCCAAGGCACTTCAGTGGGCCTTAAAGTGCGGAAACGAGTCCCCTAAATTATCGTTCCATGTGTGTACGGAACACGACTCCCGAAACTGCAATGATTGACACTGTGGTAACCACAGTTACATTCCATTTCCATACATACTATTGTACAGAAGAGAGAAACATCTCTGATGTACGTTAAAATACATCATTAACAACTAGTTGTTGATTTTGGTTCCATACACACTGTGTGGAATTTTTGTAAATGCGGCTGTCACTACCTGTGTTTTTCGGGAGTTAATTCAATTGTAGAATGTGTTTGTTTGGAATTGACAACTGAATTCAGCTGCATTGTATACGTGGCTTATCTGAACACTACCATTCAAAAGTAACTTACGTATAGTGATGCTACTGTAAAACATGCTAGATACTAAATTTAACATTTCCACTCTTAAAAATAAAAAGTTTCAGTAACACTTTACAATAGGGTTCATTTGTTAACATGTATTAACCTACATAAACTATCCATGAGCAATACATTTGTTACAGTTTTTGTTCATCTTTATTAACAATAGTTAATAAAAATCCGGCTGTTCATAGTTTGTTCATGTAAGATCACAGTGCATTAACTAATGTTAACGAATACAACTCTTGATTTTAATAATGTATTAGTAAATGTTGAAATTAATATCAACAAAGATTAATAAATGCTGTATAAGTGCAGTTTATTATCAGTTCATGTTAACTACTGTAGTTAACTTATGTTAACTAATGAACCTTATTGTAAAGGGTTACCAAAGTTTCTTTATTGCTATCTCTGATTTCACGAATAACCTTTAACATCTCTGGAAGCTTTTCATTGCACAAAAGGTTCTTTATAGTAGAAAAAGGTTATTTCGATTATTAAAAAGTTCTTCACACAAAGAAAAAAAGGTTCTTTGGGAAACTAAAAATAGTTCATCTCTGACATTGCTACAGAAACACCCTTTTGAACCTTAATTTTTAAGAGTGTATATACAGTATTTTTAAAAAAAAAAGAAAAGTTGTATATGATTTTCAACAAAATACAATATACAGTTTGTCAGTGTCAAAACTATTAAAGAAGAACCACATCTTTCATATTTCATTTTTGGTTTAAAAATAGAAAAAGGAATGGACACAAAAGTACACGGACCGAAATAGCATTGTGCTTTCATGCTTTTGAATGAAAAAGCTCATAAAGTGGTTGAGAGTAAGCAGAGCTGAATCTAGACAAACTACATAATTGCAATGGTGTTATTTCATAGATTTGGTGACTTCCCTGTTATTCTAAAATGTAGAAAATAGTCAAAAGAATAATCTGTCAAACTTTTTTCTCGTAATTTCTCTGGTACTAGGGACAGCAAGTTGATTTTGGATAGGCTATGAGTATAATCATTTCCACTTCATGAAGTCAAGTGATAAAAAAAATGTTTTGACTTGCAGGATTGCAGTAAGGCTTACAGCATTGTTCCAGAACAAAAGAACTGGTGAAAACATTCCTCATTTCAAAGGCAGAGTAAATGCACAGCTATAGATGCTTGAAAGAAAATAAAAAAAAGTTAACCTTGGGTTATGCCCAGCAACTCTGAATTACAGTGCCAAATGAATACAGTGAGAACTGCTTACACGGGTTAAAGCGTGGCATCTCAGAAGGCTGAATTTGATCAAAAACGAAGCTGTTGTTCGTTCCAGCTGAGAACCGCCCTGCCAAGATCTTGTCATGTGATTAGATAGTTTAATCTTACCCACACAGAAAGCCAAGAACCTTGATGTCAGACTGAACAACATTTATTTGCACCCCACAAACGAACCACATTACTGTTAAAACTGATCCTGTGTCAGCGTATTTTTTCTGTTTCCACAGAATTCACATGAGATTACTGTGTGTTCTATTTTGAAAGTTTCTTGTCTCTTTGTTTAGTATTCTCACACCCTGTGATAAGTGAATTTCCATGATGACTACTAGATAACACCAAGAACAATAAAAGCAAGGCCAGAAACACTTTACACAAGTACACAAATCACAGCGTTTTGAAGTTGGTTACTCATTTTGCAATGTAACAATGCACAAAGCCAATCTTGCGTAGCTAGAAGCTAATACCCGAACACAAGTATGAGTGCTGGCAAAGCACTCTTGGCTGCATTCGCATACTAGCATGAAGTATACACCGATCAGGCGTAACATTATGACCACCTTCCTAATATTGTGTTGGTCCCTCTTTTGTTGCCAAAACAGCCCTGACCTGTCGAGGCATGGCTCTAGACCCCTGAAGGTGTGCTGTGGTATCTGGCACCAAGATGTTAGCAGCAGATACTGTAGTCCTGTAAGTTGTGAGGTGGAGCCTCCACGGATCGGACTTGTTTGTTCAGCACATCCCACAGATGCACAATTGGATTGAGATCTGGGGCCCGTTTCAGAAAGGAGGTTAAGTGAAAACTCTGAGTATGTTAACCCTGAAATGCGGGAAACTCTGGGTTTTCCGTTTTAGAATGGGAGGTATGTCAAACTCGAGAAAGCAGGGTAAGTCAAGCCCGTTTCTGAAAGAGAGGTAACTTATACCAAAGACTATAGAAAAACACAAGACGCGTCACTCCTATTGTTCTGAATGGGAGAAAGTGCAACGCGCAATATGGCGGAATAAGTCCCACCTTCTAAATAAGAGCCAATCGCCGATTGGTAAAGTCATCGCGTCACTGCAGCGGCCGGTAGAAGTTCCGGTTTTCTATAGAAACAGTCAGACGCGCGCCTCCGAAATAAGGCACAAGAGACGCGCATTTAGGACTGCGCATGCGCATTAGCTTGATCCAGCCTGAAAAATACAGTTTTTTGTCATGATTCGAGCGTTTAGAAACTAAATTTATGAGACAGTTGTTATCAGATTTCATTGGTGATTTCAAATATGAAATTTAATCGAAAGCTTGGCAAACAGCTTTGGAGAACTTGATGTTTCCCCATTCAAAGAGATAGGAGCTGCACTTGGATGCCCGAGAGGCGTTTCAAAGATGGCCGCAGACTGAAATGACTCATCTTAAAGGGACTTTGCTTATACTCAGAGTCAGTTACCACCTAACCTGGTCGCAAGCAGGTTTTCTTCGGTAAACCCAGAGTTTCTTTTGGTCTCCTCCCCCTTTTTAAAGCGCAAGCGATGTTTAAATACCTCATTCATTCATTTACACTGCAAAAATGGCTTTTCTTACTGAGTATTTTTGTCTCATTTCAAGTACAAATATCTAAAAAAAAATTCTTAAATCAAGATGAATTTTCTATATAAGAAAATTATATAAGATATTTAGTCCTGTTTCCTGGGGGGAGGGAAATCTAAATTAAGTGTATTTTACTTAAAATGATCTGCCAGTGTGGTAATAAAAATAATCTTAATACAAACGGAAAACAAGATTATTCAGAGTGTCTATTAGTAAATGCGAATTTACAGTTGGTCCGCTACCAATGTCACACAAGGTTAAAAACAACATTCGTGATTAATAACTTCAGTGGTGTAAGTAGTAGTGCATTGGACGCGGAGAACTAACTTGTGACGTGACTGACCGGGTTCGAATCCGCCTTTTGCAGAGCTTGCTCTTCTCCCTTTTCCCATCACATATCACATCAGAAAGGCATTTATTTTCAATAAAAATTAAGAAAATGTTCTAAAAGTGGAAGTGAATTGCCTAACGAGTGTTTAATAATGATAAAATCATTTTACACTCTGCTATTATTGCATCCTGTTAATGTACAACAATACTGAGGTGCAAATAGTATGTATCTGCCAGTATAATATATAAATAGCATCTAATTACTATTTACACTTATTGCAAAGAACTGCTACTTTTAGCCTACATGATAAAAAAAAAAAATGCAATTAAATTAGGCTATTTTTTTCTTCTTTTTTTGCATGTGGGATACCATAAAAATTAATAGTAGCTCAATAACTTACCGTTCTGCCAGCTTTCACCTCTGGTATCATAACAGTAATAAAAATTAAACTTGCATTGACTCGCATTGAAATATGCAGACGTCTTTTTGTCGGGTGCTGCTGCCATGGTGAATCGTAATATCGGAGCTCCTTTGATCGTGGCTTTTCATAGTCGTGGTGCACGCACTAAACTCAGAGTCAACATACTCAAGAGTCGATTAACTCAATTCAGTTGTTCTGAAACAGAAAACTCAGAGTTTCCCATCTCAAAGTAAGTCAACTCAGAGTTCAAGTTTTAACTCCGAGTTGGTTGAACCTCCTTATTGAAACAGGCCCCTGGGGAATTTGGAGGCCAAGTCAACACCTCAAACTCGTTGTTGTGCTCCTCAAACCATTCCTGAACCATTTTTGCTTTGTGGCGGGACGCATTATCCTGCTGAAAGGGGCCATAGCCACCAGGAAATACCGTTTCCATGAAAGGATGTACATAGTCTGCAACAATGCTTAGGTAGGTGGTACGTGTCAAAGTAACATCCACATGGATGGCAGGACCCAAAGTTTCCCAGCAGAACATTGCCCAAAGCATCACACTGCCTCCGCCGGCTTGCCTTCTTCCCATAGTGCATCCTGATGCCATGTGTTCCCCAGGTAAGCGACGCACACGCACCCGGCCATCCACGTGATGTAAAAGAAAACGTGATTCATCAGACCAGGCCACCTTCTTTTATTGCTCCGTGGTCCAGTTCTGATGCTCACATGCCCACTGTTGATGACCGTCTAACCATCACAATTTGGCCCTTGTCAAACTCGCTCAAATCCTTACGCTTGCCCACTTTTCCTGCTTCTAACATCAACTTTGAGGACAAAATGTTCACTTGCTGCCTAATATATCCCACCCACTAACAGATGCCGTGATGAAGAGATAATCAGTGTTATTCACTTCACCTGTCAGTGTTATAATGTTATGCCTGATCTATGTATTTCTAGCCTAAGAAAGATATTTTTTTCTGCTAAGGCTAAATACTTGCCAAGCTTATATTTTACAGGCCATTTTAAAAAAGTAAAAAAAAAAAATAAAAAAAAAATTATATAAATAATAAAAAAAAAAAAGTGATAGTTCAATAAACAGGTCAGAAACTCAGACACTGACCCTGGGCAATCATTGATCCCTGGACTGTACTCATAAAAATGCTTTCTCATGGCATGCATGACGCAAGAACCCCGTTTGATACGATCAATTGTTTCCTGCCTCTTCTCTGATCATGAAATAATTGAATAACAAGAACCAAATGCTAATTTATATCCTACGTGAACTACTTGTTCTTTATCTGGTGTTGTTTTGGTAATCCGATATTATTGGTAATTTTCAGCAGAACTCATTTTCTACCAGCAATCCCAGTTATATTTAGATGTTTTAAAAAAAAAAAAAAAAAAAAAAAAAAGTAAGGTTATATTAAGTAAAAGTTTGTGTGTAAAAATAACCAACCCTCCCTCACCTTGTATTTGCCCTGGTCACAGCCACACAGGGTGCTCTCCATGGTGTAACTGCGCTGCACTCCGATCTCTCTCCAGACCACCACGCGCGCCGTGGCCTCTTTGGAGCGTTCAACTACAAAACTGCAGCTGGACAGGCTGAATGCTGGAGCCATCTGAGACAGCAGCTTAGGCAGAGTCTAAAACACACAGAGAACATGAGTAGTGGCTTTTACATTCTTCAACTTATTTACATGAAAAGATCAACACTGATGAAAGAGGTAACTTTTCTATATTCTCAATTTTTTACATGATTATTTTTCACTCTCTTAGAATAAAACTACTGTTTATACTGCCCTTAAAAAGGAACTATTATGCCTTTCTTAAAATATATGTTCAACTTTCTTTAGTGTGTAATGTTGCTGTTTCAGCCTGCGAAGTTACAAAGTCTCTCCAGCAGGAGTTATTCTCTCTATTAGTGTCACAGTTTCTGATCTCCCTGAAACGCCTCCATTGTAGCCTTGAGTTTTCTTCTGGGAATGAACATGTCGTAATATTCCTATTTGAAATAATTCCCACCCAAGGTATACACAAAATAAAGGGGCGGGGCCTGGTTAAATTGCATTAGTAGTGTGTCGTTGCAATATCCATGCCCAAGAGACTTTTTTTCCACCCTGAATCTAACGCGGTTATGCTAAGGGGAGTGACATTTCCATACCATAGTCAAAGCAGTTGACCAATCACAACACACTGGTCCAGCCGGCCAATTAGAGCACATTGCGCTTTTCGGAAAGAGAGGCTTCATACAGAGAGAAACTAAACAGAGCGTTACTGACAGACTGGGAAGAAAGGTGCTGCAACAACATCAAAATAAGTGAAAAATAAGGTGTTTTTTGAATGTTCAAGCATGAAAACCTATACTAGTAGATACCAAAAACAAAATTAAGACTATGTAAAAGGGTACAATAGGTCCTCTTTAAAAGAATAATTCTGTCATTCGCGATTTCAGAATCGCACAAATTTCATTCTTCTGTGAAAAGAAGATTGTTCGGTTGCTTTTTTTGTCCATATTATGAATGTTAATGGCACCCAAAACTAAATAATACATCAAAGTTGCCAAAAATATTTCCAATGGTTAGTATATAACTGTGCAGATGTGTTACCCTGTATCCAAGGTCCTCCTGTAGGTCACAGGTGCTGGTGTTAACATTGGTCTGCCACACCGTCTCCTTAATACTACAGCCATACATGAAAACATTCTTCTTCCGTGAATGGCCGTGATAATCGCAGAACACCTAAACACACAAAGTTAACCGCTGACATTGTCTGTCATTAAAAAGTTTAAACAGTGTTCTCTCATCTCATCATATGAATGCTCTCTCACCAGTGGAGTTCTTCCTGTAGCTCTGAGATACTGCAGGAGACTCTTGGCGTGGTAGATGGTGGGGTGCAGCTCGGCGTTGGGGCTCTGCCACTGTCTATTCAGATCCTCCCCGCTCAGAGAACAGCGATGACTGCATCGTGAGCATAAAAAGATTGGAAATATGTGATTACAGATAAAGTTCATGAAGAAGTATTGCCCTTTCTAATATCAGTAACACTGCGTGATAACTTTCATTAGGAGTATTAACAAAAAATATCATAATATCTACATTATTTTTAATATGCAGTATATTTCCATGCCCATTACATATTAAAATGTAATAATATAATAATAAAATCCTTGGTTTGTGCTGCATTCTAATGATGAAGGAAAGAGGTGAATACTTTTTTTAAAACAGTGTCATCAACAGTATCAACAGCTTCCGTTTATTTGCAGAACCAGTATGGAACATGGAGGTGATTTTGTTGTTTGTTGACATACTTTCCATTGATGACCCCATCAGGGTTGAGCATGGGGATGATTTTGAAGATGTAGCTCTCTCGTAGACTTTGGGCTTGAGGACTGCAGCTCATGAGATACTCCAGAGTGCCCTTCATCACCCAGCTAGAGTTAGTCTCTCCAGGATGCACCCGCGCAGACAGAAACACCACTGGACGGCTTCCTACAAACACAGCATAGCTGAGTGAGCCACACTCATTCACAGAGGCTGGAATGACGATCACGTTATGGACTGTGTGCATGAGAGAATGCGTGGGAGAGTGCCTGAGTGAGTGCTGTTAAAGGGCACGCAACAATGCATGAGGGCATGTAAGCCAGTGCTTTCAAGAATGCATGCATAAGAAAGTGCATGTGGGAGTGTTCATGAGAGCGAGTGCATGTGAGGGTGTAAAAGGATCCATGTGAAAGCGTTCATCACCGAGAGTGCATGTGAGTGTGCATGAGCATGCATATAAGTGTTCATGAGAGTGAGTGCATATGAGCTTGCATAAGAAAGCATGTGACAGCGTTCATGAGAGAGAGTGCATTTGAGTGTGCATGAGAGTGAGTGTATGTGAGCTTGCATAAGAAAGCATGTAACAGCATTCATGAGAGTGAGTGCATGTGAGAGCGTTCATCAGAGAGAGTGCATGTGAGTGCGTTCATGAGAGTGAGTGCATGTTAACTTGCATAAGAAAGCATGTAACAGTGTTCATGAAAGCGAGTGCTAAAGAGTGTGTATGCAAGAGTGCATAAAAATGCAAGAATCTAACACACATACCTGTAGTGTTCAGATAAGTAGTTAGCTGGATTAGATGCGTTGAATTGGGGTTGAAGCTAAACTCTGCAGGGCTGTGGCCCTCCAGGAACTAAGTTTTGCACCCTGCACCAAACTGATTGCTATGGCTGTATGTTTATCAGTGACATAACCTGTGTGTGTGTGTGTGTGTGTGTTACATACTGAACTGGCTGATATGGTCATTGCTGGAGGATTCTGGCATGGCTGTGATGGTGAGCAGGGGACAGCGGTTTCCTCCCAGCGTTTCACACAGATCATCCTGTCTGTAGTAAATCTGAGCAGTACGCAAAGCACTCAACTTCTGCAGATGCATCTAAGCAAATAAGGAACAAAATCAAATTGAATCCTATTTTGCATCTATCCTACTATATTGCATGCAAAATTTTTCAAAATCAAGGTATACTGAAAATATCATGCCATATGTCTCCTGATGGTATCCATTTCCTGGTAAATTTCTGAAGTATGCATGCTTGCTGGGCTAATATTGGTATATTAAAAGAGAATGCATGCACACTAAACCACTAGTCCACATTAATGCTGAATGTTAAGGTAAAGTTTGTTACAGCACATCACAGTATATAATGTGTTGTCTGTTATATAAGACAACTTTTTGCACCCAAACCGGCATACTACATAGTCAAAAGTACAAAACTGTGGTGGTACTTTCATTACCAGCAAAGTACATAATTTTAGTACATATAGAAGTATGTGAGTTTAGGAATATTATTCAAACTAATGTGCTTCTTGATAAGACACGTTCATGTATTACTGTACATCAGACGGTACATTAATATAGTACCTTCAGCATCGAGTAGGTGTATGGGTAATGATAGGCAAAGTAGCAAACATCATCTTTATGCTGAAAGGTCACAGTGAAGGTCATGGTGAAGTACGATTTGCCCTTTTGCCCTCCGGCTGCAATGGAGCTTCGTGAGAAATTATTCCTAGGTGATAAGAATAGAGGTCAATGCATGACAACCTACAAATCAATGCACTTTTACAGGCTACAATGCAACGGTATACAACATAAAAGGATGGTACTTACTTGTAGTAGCAGATGTCTGATCCTGTTCTAACCCATTGGGGCCTGCCGTTGATGGCATCCTGTACAGAGTACATGAGCACCTGCATACCTGTTACACCACAGGAAAGACAAGCAGGCAAAAATCAGACAAAAACATGACAAACACACTCTGACTTTAAAGACGGCTAGAGATGGGTTGACCGAGTGCATTTAAGTAGCTGAATACTGTACAACATCCAAAGTAACACATGACATTCTAGCACTAACACAATTCATAACACTACTTAATAATCCAGTTTAATGACACAGACATTTGAATGTAACTATCACTATTCACATCTGTGTTTGTGAACTTGAGTAGAGTATGTTTTTGTACTAATGCTTGAAATGACCCACCATAATTGAATTGGCTGTTTGACTTCTCACAGTTGATTATATTGAATCGATAACGAACTCCGGGACGCATATTGCCCACCTCAAAATAGAACCACTGGTGATAGTGATTACTATTGATATCAGAGTTCAAGATCAAGTCATACTCAAACCTGCCAAAAGAAACAGGCAATACACAGAATGGAAAAATAAGAAACAGCTTCATTTTATGAAAAGCACATTCATACAACAACAAAAATGCTTATTCTGCACATACTTTCTGACTTGTATTGCTTTCCGTAGGTTTCCAGACTCAAATTTAGAGTTGAACTTGAGAGACTCCCCGTTGTCAATAATTGGACAACTGAAACAGTTTTGAACAGACAAATAAATTAACACTGATGATTCACATATTTTGAATAACTCAGAGAAACAATGACAGCCTGGGTTTGTGTGAAACAATAAATCTGGTTGATCTTGAATGCAGTACAGAGGCATGTCATATCTGTGATATCCCATAAACCTGAGCAGTTAGTTAAAAAAAAAAAATCTAACACAGATTAAAGTGTTAGTTCATAAACACAGTTTTTTTTGTTTTTTTTTCAACTTCATCCATTCTATTTCTACCAAGAAACAGAAAAGTGGAATTACTGTCAACAGATAGTGTATCATCTGATATACACCAGATGATAAAATCTGTATTATTTCACGATTGTGCAAAATGCAGCTCCGTGATAGATAATGGGTGTTCATTCTAGTCAAAAATAAAATAAAAAATAATTTTAAAAAACATTAAAATTTAAAATAAATAAACATTCATAATAATAATAATAATAATAATAATAAATATATATAGCTGCAAGCAGCAATTAATAAGGCAAAGCACAAAAAAGGCATCAGACCAACTGCAACAATAAGTTTAGTCAAAATTACTGAAAATATATGTACATTCATAAATTCAATCACATGTAATATGATTTAATTGCTTATGGTGTTTGACCAATAGGTGGCGCTGTTACCAAATTGATATTTTGAGATCAGTGTGTGGAGACAATGACAAATACATAGTTAGCAGAGATACAGCCTCAGAATCAGCTTGGCACCTTGCCATCAAATTTTTAGATGCATTATTTGAGAACAGTTTGGTCAGTCAAAAAGCTTTAATAACTTTTTGGCAGCATGGTCTCAGGATGATATGAGCCAATTTTGGCGAAAATCTAGGTCTATGAGGAGTTAGAAAAAGTAGGTTTTCAAAGAAATTCTAAATGGCAGACAACAAGTTTGACCGAATATGGCATAATTGTTCTCGGTATGACTTAAAGAAACTATCAAGATTCAAATTGTGTTAAAATGGGCAAAATTAATTAAAAGCCATTCACATTTTTTGAAAAGTCATTATAAGTTGGTGGCGCTGTCTAGAAACTTTAAGAGTACCTTCAGGGCATAGTACCAATGACCCATTTTTTGCATTTCACTTTAAAAATTTAATATAACCGATGCCCAAAATGGCTGAAATGAGAAAATTGGCTACCATTGCAGTACTGAATCTAACGAGTCCACTTTTATGATTTTTGGGCAAATGGTTCAGAAGTTTTTAAAAAAATATCTCCTGACCAGTAGGTGGCACTGTGCCAAAACACTGCATGTAGTTTCAGGTCATGCTTGTGATGACGTACCAAGATTCGTCACAATAGGCAAAAACATTGCGGCGATATAGCCTCACATCCAATGTGGCATGCTCTTCATCAAAAAGCTTTTAATAACTTTTTGCCAGGATGGCCTAAAGGTGATGTGAGACAATTTTTGTATGAAAAAAGTTTTTCGGAAATCAAATCTTCTTGAGCCAAGGAATCAGAGGACAAAAGATTTCTAGCCCTTACAGTTCAAAAGTTATTAGCATAAACGTTAAGTGAAAATCTGGACAGTTGGTGGCGCTAGAGGTATTGAGTCAGGGACTCAAAAATGACTGTGGTTACTGATGAGAATGTGCTCTAAATCTGTGTTCCAAATTTCATAATTTTCCCGCAAGCAGTTGTCATAGACTCAAGATTGGAAAAAACAGTCAAGAATAATAAGAAGAACACTAACAAAAAAATAGGTCCTAATAATAATAATAATAATAATAATGATTATTATTATTAATTTTTAAATATTTTTTTACATGACTAAAAAATCTAAAATTCTAACATTAAAATATTTAATATTTTTACATTATTTTCTACCTTTATTTTAGTCAAAAGGACCTTTCATTATTATTATTATTATTATTATTATTTAGTTGAATCAGCATTTCGTAATAAAAAGAAAATGTGTTATGTAATGTATATAGCTACTGATCAAAATGTTGTATTTAAGAATATTGTAATAAAAACACTTGTATTTGTTTAACTCATCATAGCAAGACAGTTTACTTCTGTTTCAGACACTCCCTTTGTAAAAATTGCACACTGACCTCTGATTGTCTAAGTCATATACGACTTTATCGAGGATGTCACTGGGGTGAATGAGCCTCTCAATGTCCTGGAAGATCTTTATTCTGTTGAAAAAGAATGTCTTAACTGAATGGTTCATTCTAAAAATTAAAATTCTGTCATCATTTACTCACCCTCTTAACTTTATTTCTACTGTGGAGCACAAAATAAGATGTTCAGAAGAACGTTCTTTTCCACACAAAACATTCAGCGAGTTATCAAGCTGATAACTTAAATTTTCGGTTTGATCGTCACATAAAATTTTCATATGTCTTCAGAAGATTTGTAGTATAGTTCACAAGACACTTTCATTATGCTTTATGGAGTTTTTGGAGCTTGACAATCCCTGGCTTTTGCTGTATGGAAAAGAGCAGCGTGAACATTCAGCTGAAAATCTCCCTTTGTGCTCCACAGAAAAAAAAAAGCAACAGGTTTGGTATATCGTCACTGAATTAAATAAGAATTTGGGGGTTTGTTTACCCTTTCAAGTATTATATTTAACAGAAGAAAAAAAAAAAAAAACATTTGTGTAGTACCTCTGCACACCATAAACCCTCTCTAGAATGGGCTCGCGGAGGTTGAGTGCCACATGCCCAAAGTAATCTGGGTATGCCACCTCTGTGTAGCCAGGCACTGAGCGCGTACTCTTCACCATCTCTAAGTAGAGGTCAGGGTCATGCAGTGGCAGTAGTGCCGCTGTGTCTGGCACTTCGAGCTCGGCTTGTTCCCCACCCTCCTCCTGAGGCCCATCCACAGAGCCTCCATTCACGCCACCATCTAGAACCAGACGACCCAAACTATAGACCAGATCGCAGTCCGATTTGCCATCTGGGCTTTTTGATATAGAGATGCTGTCCAGCTCCAGAGGTGATCCATCTGACTTGGGTCGCAGAGCATCCCCCTGCGGAGAACGTCTGTTTTGGGGCCCTGAGGATGTTGGTGTGGTGGGAATGATGATGGGACGATGAAGCTCTGGGTTGACGCTTAATAGAGGAATGACAGATCTTGGGCTTACAAAATCATTGTCCTGAGAACAAAAAAAAAAAAAAAAAAACAGTGATCACCCTCGATGATTTTTCAGTATGACATTCACTCTGGGACAGTTCGTTTGAGGTGAGGTGAGAAAGAAATCCGACCCAACGGACCAAGTGGTATCATAATTCATAATGGGAAATGTGTTTTATAACAAGCAGCATTGTCTGATTCTGTGAGTGGACATTAGTTACCGCAGTTAAAAAACAAAGAGCACCTCTTCATCTTAAAATGCGGTGTAATTGCTTTTCTCCATGCATTGCAAGAATGCTGTCCCAATGAAGCCTTGATTCTAACCAACTGTATTATAAATTTTAAATATAAATTAAATTATAAATAACCTGGTGAGAGACAGGGCAACTAACTAACAATAATCTAGATGTGCTGTGTTTGACAGAAACTTGGCTAAAACCAGACGATTACATTACTTTAAATGAGTCTAGCCCTCAAGGTTACGATTATCGACACAATCCTCGTCAGAAAGACAAAGGGGAGGTGTTGCTGTAATTTATAGTAATATTTACAGTATTACTCAAAAGTCTTTCAAATATAATTCCTTCAAAGTAATGGTACTTTATGTAACATTATGTAAGTTGACATTGTGCTGGCTACTGTATACAGGCCACCAAGACACCATACAGACTTTATCAAAGAATTTGCTGATTTTCTATAGGAGTTAGTACTAGCAGCAGATAAAGTACTTGTTGTTGGGGATTTTAATATCCATGTAGAAAAAGACGCATTGGGATTGGCATTTACAGACATTCTAAACTCTACTGGAGTTAGACAACACGTGTCAGGACCCACTCATTGTCGTAACCGTACTTTAGATCTAATATTGTCACATGGAATCGATATTGATGCTGTTGAAATTCTGCAGCAGAGGTGCCGACATCTCAGATCATTATCTAGTCTCATGTATACTACATTTAGTCAAGGCTGCTAAACTGCCTCCCTGCCACAAATATGGTAGAACCATCACTTCTACCACTAAAGATCGCTTTATAAATAATCTTCCTAAACAGTTTCATCGCCTTAGCATACCAGACAGCTTAGAAGACCTCGATGTTGCAACAGAAACTATTGCCTCTGTCTTTTCCAGCACATTAGACTCAGTTGCTCCTTTGCGCTTAAAAAAGATTAAGGAAATTAATCCAATGCCGTGGTACAATGAGCGCACTCGGGCCCTAAAGGTAGCAGCCAGAAAAATGGAGCGCAGCTGGAAGAAAACAAAACTAGAAGTTTTTCGCATTTTGTGGAGAGAGAGAATGATTGAGTACAGAAAGGCCTTAAAAACTGCTAGATCTGCCTATTTTTCAAATCTTTTAGAAGAAAATAAACACAACCCTAGGTATTTATTTGATACAGTGGCTAAATTAACAAGAAATAAAGCTTCAACTTCTGATGTTTCCAAACAGCACAGCGGTAATGACTTTATGAACTTCTTTACTTGCAAGATTGACAATATTAGAGAGAAAATTATAACCATGCAACCGTCTACTACAGTATCGCGTCAGGTAGTGCATTGTAGGAAAAATTCAATTTATTCACTGCTTTAGGAGAGGAAGAATTGTCTAAATGTCTGTATGTTGGACACTATACAGACCAAGCTATTGAAAGAGATGCTTCCAGAGGTCATAGATCCTCTTCTTAATATCGTTAATTCATCTTTATCACTAGGATACATACCAAAAACGTTTAAGCTGGCTATTATTAAACCTCTTATTAAAAAACCACAACCTGATCCTAGAGAATTAGTCAATTACAGGCCGATCTCAAATCTCACTTTTCTGTCAAAAACACTAGAAAAAGCAGTATCATCACAACTATGTTCTTTTTTTTTTTTTAGAAAGAAATAGTATCTGTGAGGATTTCCAGGCAGGATTTAGACAGTACCATAGTACTGAGACTGCTCTCATTAGAGTTACTAATGATTTGCTCTTATCATCAGATTGTGGTTGTATCTCTCCATTAGTGTTACTAGATCTCAGTGCTGCTTTTGACACTATCGACCACAATATTCTTTTGAATAGACTTGAAAGTTATGTTGGCATTAGTGGAATTGCATTGTTCAAATCATACTTATCTGACCGTTATCAGTTTGTAGTAGTAAACAAAGAGATGTCATATCGATCACAAGTTCAATATGGAGTACCGCAAGGCTCAGTACTGGGACCATTGCTTTTCACTCTGTACATGCTACCCTTGAGAGATATCATTAGGAAGCATGGCGTTAGTTTTCACTGTTACACTGATGATACTCAGCTCTATATTTCTTCGCGCCCTGATGAAACTTACCAATTCACAAAATTAACGGAATGCATAGCTGATATAAAAAATTGGATGACCAGTAATTTCCTACTACTAAATTCAGAAAAAACGTTCTAATTTTTGGACCAAAAACTGTGTGGTCTTTGATAACAATCTTTCATTTGAAAGCCATATTTCTAGCATCTGTAAAACCGCATTCTTCCATCTTAAAAATATATCTAAACTACGACATATGCTCTTGATGAAAAATGCAGAACAGTTAGTTCATGTGTTCATGACCTCAAGGCTAGATTACTGTAACACTCTACTGGGTGGTTGCCCTGCTCGCTTGATAAACAAACTACAGCTCGTACAAAATGCAGCAGCTAGAGTTCTTACTAGAACTAGGAAGTATGACCATATTAGCCCAGTTCAACACTGCATTGGCTTCCTGTTAAACATCGTATAGATTTTAAAATCTTGCTAATTACTTACAAAGCACTAAATGGTTTAGCTCCCCAGTACCTGAGCGAGCTCTTAATGCATTATAGTCCTTCACGTCTATTGTGATCTCAGAATTCAGCCCAGCTGATGTTCCTAGAATATCAAAATCAACTGCAGGCGGTAGATCCTTCTCCTATTTGGCACCTAAACTCTGGAACAATCTTCCTAGCATTGTTCAGGAAGCAGACACACTCTGTCAGTTTAAATCTAGACTAAAAACGCATCTCTTTAACCTAGCATACACATAACACATTATCAATTTATATTTTCAAATCCGTTAAAGGATTATTAGGCTGCATAAATTAGGTCAGCCGGAACCGGGAACATTTATAACACCAGATGTACTCGTTACATCAGAAGAAGAATGGCATCTATGCTAATACTAGTCTCTCTGTTTATCCCAAGGTTTTCCGTAGTCAACCGGATCCGGGCTGTATCCAGGTGAGATCGAGGACCTGCGCCTTGACATGACCACAACGCAGCCCCGAAGTGTCAGCAGAGATTGAGTCAACTAGATCATCCACTGTGAAGGCCTCATCGACATGACAGCCATCGACATGTTGCGATCCCATCGGACTTATGATAGCTACCTGAATCGTAACAAAGCACTGTTCGCCAGAGGAGAACTGGCCTCCCGACTAAGCCTGGTTTGTCCCAAGGTTTTTTTCTCCATTTTAACACCTATTTGCCACCTGATGTCACCTGTTGGAGTTTGGGTTCCTTGCCGCTGTCGCCTTTGGCTTGCTTAGTTGGGGACACTTGACATTTGATATTCAACAGTGCTTTGATCTGCCTGCATTGACACCATTTCCTTTAAGAGCTGCAGTGCAGCCAAAATTATATACCAGTTATCATTGTAAAGTTACTTTGACACAATCTGCATTGTAAAAATAATAAAAACGCTATATAAATAAAGGTGACTTGGCTCGACTTGACAGGCACCTTTTACTTTTGCGAATTAGAGCCAATTTGGGGGCGGCAATTGCTTGAATTTCTATCTGGACCGTAGGGTAGGGAGTATGGCACGTGAAAGTAGCTTTTGACACGATCAATCAGGATTTGAATCCACCTTTTTCCAAACTCACTCTTCTCCCTTTTTTATATTTAATAAAAATGAACAAAATATTTAAAAAGTAGAAATAAAGTGCCAAACAAGTGTTTAATAATAAAGTATTTATTGGGTTGGCAATAGATTTGCTCCTCTCTGATTAGTTACTGCCAACTGTCTGTTGCCCTAATTAGTTGCCCTGTGTCTCACCAGGTGGCCCATTGATGGCAACATTGCTCAAAAAGTTGTCCCGTGTATCATCACCTTGACTCCTGCTGCAGGTCTGTGCTGCGACTCTCGTTCGGCTCACGCTGCAATGAGCAGACACATTCAGGCCCCATTTACACTAGTGCGTTTTCTAAAACACAGTGGAAATGCCAGTATAGACGAGGATCGTTTTTATTTTAACGCCGTTTTAAAGCGAAAACGCACTAGTGTAAACAGGGCCTCGGTTTTTAATTGTAGTGTCTGTACTCTAACTTAACTAAATGATTTTTATTACTATAAAAAAATCTAAATGAAGGTGGGGGGCGGGTACTGCGGTGGGAAAGTGATGTGTTGCGGCTGAACACCAGTAATACTGTTAACACCGACTATCGCAGCAAGCCTAGCTTGTACTATCTTGAATGATGACTGAAACTTAGTATTACTGGCACTTTTTGTGTTTATAGCCTTCTTAAGATGAATCACAGAGTGAACTTGTCAATCCATACTGATGGATGACACAGAGTTGGCCAGTTTTACTCATATGTGACTTGTATAGACACATTTAGGTACGCTTTAAAATGTTGCCTTGTGACAGCAAACCGAACCAAGAAGAAAACGCTACACTGTAACAAATTAAGCCCCCGTTTTGGAACAAAGCAAACGATCTACAGGTCTGAAAATGCCCCAAGAGAAATGAGTTTCCTTTTAAGAAGTGAATGTTTGTGCTATGGAGAAATAAAAAGCAAGGCTACCTTGGATGAGCAAAATTAACTTAAGTTCTTAAAACCTTTTATCAAGCATTTTTGTGTCTGCTATTTTGCAATCAGTCATTTTTAATTTACATGCATTTTTATTGACCTTTCATCAGTTAATAAGAAATGTCCTCACCTCAAAATTCTCTGTGAATTCCCGACAGAAATGCTCGTAGACTCGGAGCTCATCAAATGGACGCATGCTGATCTGTCTGGGCCGCAGTTTGTTGATATCTGTCTCTATGTCATCATTCTGTAGTGCATAAAAAACCTGATGAACATCAATTTTCCAGAACTTTGATGGCTCTTTTACAAATATTCTAAACCCTCATTTAGGCCAACAAGTAGAGACAAGTATTCATTGAATAGGATCGCGTAAACATGATAATATATAAATACTAGATGAAAAACTTAAACCTAAATGAAAATGAGAAATGTTGCCTTGGCATCTAACTGAAATAAATACAGAGTATAAAACGTAATAAGTTTAAGTACTAAAATGCCTTAAACTAAAACTGAAATAAAACTAAATTAAAGATAAATAGAAGTATATATATATATTTTTTAAAAAGAACGTACCAAAAATGACATTATTTACTTTAAAATGATACCAAAATGTAATGTTATTATTTATAAATCATCAATAATTTTAATTTATAAATAAATAAATAATTTATAATGTGATTTGATAATGGTGAATCTCAAAAGAAATGAACATAAATTAACATGAAACTTAAAAACAAAAATAAAAGCTAATTCAAAATATTAATAAATACTATAATAGTATATAAAGAACACTAAAATAACACTGATTGTATCTCATTTGATATTGTTAAACTGTATTTGTACTGTATCTGTGAACCACACAAAAACTGCTTGGGTCATTTTCACCTCAAAATTAGAAAAAAAAAAAAAATAATAATAATTCAAAGAAAATTCTATTATTTAATAAATACAATAATGAGAATTGGGGTGACAAATTTGCAAATAAATGCAATATATACAGTATGTAGGGGGGACATGACATTTGTTTTGAGATTCACCCATATAAATATTACAAATCACATTATAAATCTCCATTAGTCACCATGTATTTTCTCTAAATATTGGTTTCAGTCATTAAAAGACCCACATTGGTTGAAGTTTGATGAGACCATTGTTACCTGTGATTTGTGACCGGTTTCATCCTCCTCATTTTCGGTGTCATTTTCTGTGTCGACCTCTGTAGCTTCATTCTCATCGCTCTCATCAACTACATCATCCACTAACACAGAAGACACAGGGATCTCTTACCACTGATGCTACTCACATCAAACAACACTGACACTCTATACTGAAGTGAGTGGAGGACAAAGAAAAAGCATGTGCAACCAATTTTACTTCTGCAAGCAGACTTTTTTTGTTGTTGTTTTTTTTAAAGGACGGGATTTTGTCCATTGAGGATTGATAAATCACCCACATAATAAAAGGAAAGGTGGTGCATTTTGACTTTATTTTGACCATAAGTTGAGATTCAGAATGATCATGGTCCAAGACCAATAAAAATACCCCCCTTCTGGCATCTGCGAGTGTGTTTTACCTCCTGGTGGCTGGTTGTACAGCTGAGCCACTGGTCCACCAGCTGGTACGTGTGGCAGCGGGTGGAGAAAGACACTTTTAATGGTAGGCAGTGGTAGGCGGTTCTTTGGAAAGCACTTCCTCATAATTAGGCTGGAGGTATTGACCAGTGGATCAAGTGTCCGGACGGGCAGGCACTCCTGAACACATCACAGTAATATATCTTTATACTGTGCTGAACCTTGACACATTCCAATAATATTACCAATAAAATAAAACTTTATATAAAACTTTCATACAGTGGATGCGTTATAAAGGATCCTCATCCCATTGGAGTCTATGAAGGCCTTCCTGCCAAGCTTAATGTTAGTGAGGTTTTTGATGCATCCCAGAATGCTCTTGCGGATGACCACGTGGCGGTGACGTGTGTCATTGCGGTGCCAATCTTGGTAGATTGTAAGTAGCGTGGGAAGATATCCTCTGTCCACCGCCCGACGGGCATTCATTCCTGAAAAGACATTTATAATGTTACAAAAAAATGTTATTTTAAATAAATGCTTTTTCTTTTAAAGGGATAGTTCACCCAAAAATGAAAATGACCCCATGTTTTTACTCACCCTCAAGCCATCCTAGGTGTATATTACTTTCTTCTTTGAGACAAACACAATCGGAGATATATTAAATAATGTCCTGGCTCTTTCAAGCTTTATAATGATTGTGAAGGGGGGGCCACATTTTGATGCACGACGTAATGATGAACGCAGAAGCGCAGAGGATAGAGCAAAACAAATCACGGGTCATGAATTAGAAGTCTAAAATTAGAATTTTTTTAAGAGAAATGTCGGAGGATTTTAATATAAGAGAAGAGGAGCTTGAGTTTGTTTGAACCGCAAGAGACGTCTAAGCTTACGATACTCCTACATCCTGCGTCGTACATTGCGTCAGAGGATTACTCACTTGACGCAAGTTGACTTGCACAGTATGCATACAGTCGTCTGACGGAAGCTAGTATTTTGAATATTTTTTATTTGAACTTGAAGCCAGGATATTTTTAAAAGAAAGAAGAGAGTCATATACACCTAGGATGGCTTGAGGGTGAGTAAAGCTTGGGATAATTTTCATTTTTGGGTGAACTACCCCTTTAAGCAGCACAACAGCTTACAACATTGATAATAACAAGAAATGTTCTTGAGGAGCAAATCATCATATTAAAATGATTTCTGAAGGATCATGTGACACTGAAGACTGGAGTAATGATGCTGAAAATTCAGCTTTAACATCACATGAATAAATAAAGCATTTAAGAATATAGTAAAACAGAAAACAGCTATTTTAAATTGTAATAGTCACAACATTAGGAAACATAAGGAAAAATCCACATCTAGCTGTACATTAAACAATTTTAATGCACGATGTGGAGGCAAAGAACCACCCATCGTGATGCGGTGTGCATTCAAATCATTTAATGCACAGTTACCCATGGATTATCCCGCTTATACCATGGTCATTTGTCAGCATTGACAAGTAAAAATGACCGGAAGGGTAAAAATGAGTTTTTTTCATCAGCTACGGCTCGTTAGATCTAGCATTCTGGCCGATTTCAATCAGAAACAGAGATAAGATTACATTAATTTGAATGAATGAATTATAGCATTTATTTGAATTAATTATCGAGAGAGAGAGAGAGAGAAACAGAGAGAGAGATGCGTGTGAATGACCTGCGTCTGTTTAGCGTCTCTTTCTACAAACAATGACGCTGTGAGTTTAATTACTTCAAAACCAGCGATGTTACCCCCTCATTGCTGAGAAATATAGTATAACAATTCAGTAGTGAAGCTATTTTACTAATAAAAGTTGAACCACCTGTGCATATATATATATATATATATATATATATATATATATATAAACAGTATTATATTATAATAAACTCATAACTATGGTACAAAAAGTTTAATAATTCTTTTAAGTAAAAATCAAGAGATACATCTGGAAAAATGTCTTTCTTTGCGTTATTCCTATTATTCTCATTACTGTAATACATACATCCAAGGAAGTTCATCAAACTACTACAATTTATAAATACTTTATTTAAATTATCCATTTCCATTTATTTTTAAAGTAATGGAATTTAGATTTTTATTCATGGTAATACAAAACTGCAAAACTATAATGAAAATTGAGTCATACACAAATCATGTCATATGGGTTTCATTTTCTTCATGCAATATATATATATATTTTTCTATTTATTTTGGTGTTTAATATTGACTTTCTTTTTTGTGAGATTCATCCAAGGATGCATCTTACCAGACTTCAGTAATGCTGCCAGTGTGTCCAAGGTCACCCTGTGTTGGGAAAAAAAAATCAAATAAATAAATTAAATTAAAATTAATTAAAAATGTCCATTATATCCTTCTCAGATTCAGTAAACTAGAACATGCACTACATACTTCAGCAGAGTGGTGCTCTTTTTGCTAAAGGGTCCAATAATTTCGAACATGATCTCCAAAGCGCCACTCTTTCCCAGTGACACTGCATTTACCGCTACAAAAAAAGACAGAAAATCTTGATGAAGTTCACTATCCGAATGTTATCATATTTTGTGATATATATAAAATCATATTTTTTCATATCAGCATATTGCAAAGGTATTTCTCATTGTAAGTTTACTACAGAGAGCACCTAAAATGCAATGTGAGTGAACTTACAGTTGCTTGAGTAGACCCGAAGCACCTGCAGGCATGGCAACAACAGCTTGAAGTTCTGCAGATTATGTTTCACTAGATTCACAGTCACATTCAGAGCCCCGTTCAGACGTGCTTTAACACCAAACTTCTTATCTAAAGAGGAAGTGATGTCACTGGAAATTGTTCATTTGTCCGCTGCAATTTCTGACATCTTAATCAAACTTCAACAGATTCAAATAGATAAATAATAAACCTAGACTTACAAGAAGGTGTTTGGATTGTACCAAATATTGTGTATTCTGATTTTAGTTTACAGGGTTAGCAAAGCAGTCTTTTGTACCTTTCGGGCCGACTTTGATCAGTAGAGAATGAATGAGAAGCATTAGTTCCTCATTGGCAGGAGGGTCTTTGCTGGAGCTCACTAGCAGCTGCAGCAGAATCGCTGTTCCTCCTTTAGACACAAACACCCCAGTCCTACGGCCTCCACCTACCACAGCAAGTACAGCAGTTAGAGTCAAAGAAACATTACGCTTGACCTGACACAGCCATTCTGTCCTTCAGAAACACACTGTTTTGACTGAAGTCTCCTGATTACAGCTTCTCTGAGCTGATTCTAGTGTCTAGACTTGTCATGAAAGTCTAGGAGTGCCACTTAAAGCGCCACTATTATGCTATTTTAAAGGTTCCTAATTTAGGTAAATGGAATCCTGGGATATCTTGCCTCAAGTTTCACACTGCTCATAATTTACCTGGGGTTAACAATTAATCCTGGGTATACATAAACTGACGTTTCACATTGCACATTCCTAAACCCTGGGTGGTTATGGTCTTATTTGCATATTTGCGGTGCCAGTGTCATTGATTGGATAAACGCAGCACATGACCTGTTTACATAGCTCTAGCTTTGCGCATCCTCGTATTAAGACTGTACTATCGAGTTTATACTGAATTAACATTTTGGACCATAAAGGTAAGAATGAAACGGTCGCGTTTTCTCTCAAATTATTGTGTTTTCTGTCAGCATTTGACATTTTTCCTTTCAAACTCTGAATTTACTGTTTATATACAATGCACAGTGTTTCTATGAGTACACGATTGGTTGTCTGTTGCTAAGTGTCTGGCTGTAACATTCTAACACGGCTTGTTCACACTATACAAGTTTGGCACCGCAATGCATTTTCACGCAAAAATTGTGATAACCCTCCTCTGGAACAGGGTTTCATAACCCTGGGTAAAAAGCAGTGCTAACTCTGCTTCTAAATTACAAGTGTGAAATGTCCCTTTACCCAGGGTTAAAAGCGGTGTTTAGAACAAATATAATCCAGGATTAAGTGCAGTGTGAAAAGCCCTAGGTTTAACTATTTCAAGTGTGAAAAGCCCTCTACAGCAGGTCAAAGTAGACGTTGTTTGTGGGCAGCAAATGAAGACCGGCGTTTTCAAATGAAAACGATCCTCGTCTACACTGGCATTTCCACAGCGTTTCAGAAACGATCTCAGTCTACACTACATGAACGAAAACGCATGTCACATGACCGTTCATGCACACTGGGCATGTGCGTACAAGTGTAAACCGTTGCCTCTTGCGCATGTAGGCAGCTGCAGTATTTAAAAAACAAAAAAAAAGCAGAGTTTAACTGCAAAATGGCTGCTAAAAATTACAACAAAGCCAGCAAAGATTGCAGTTCAGGCCCTGTTTACACTAGTGCATTTTTGTTTTAAAACGTATAACTTTTGCTATGGTTATGCCTGTCGTTTACACCACGCCAGCGTTTTTGAACCTAGAAAACTGAGAATTTCAAAAACACCGCAGTTAGGCTCTGCAGCATTTTCAAGAGTCGAAAACACCGGTGTATTGTAAAGGACAGGCATAACCGTAGCAAAAGTTATGCGTTTTAAAATGAAAACACTAGTTTAAACAGGGCCTGAGGAGGAAGGGGCGGGATAAACAACCCTCTCCAATACTTTGAATTTGGACTGCAATACCCATTTCCACCACCAGCTGAACATAAGAGAACATAACTTTGGACCACTCAGCAGCAGTCCAGTCCTTTTTGTCTTTAGCCCAGGCGAGACTGTCTGTTGTTCAAGAGTGGCTTGACACAAGGAATGCAACAGCTGAAACCCATGTCTTGCATACGTCTGTGCGTAGTGGTTCTTGAAGCACTGACTCCAGCTGCAGTCCACTCTTTGTGAATCTCCCCCACATTTTTGAATGGGTTTTGTTTCACAATCCTCTCCAGGGTGCGGTTATCCCTATTGCTTGTACACTTTTTTCTAACACATCTTTTCCTTCCCTTTGCCTCTCTATTAATGTGCTTGGACACAGAGCTTTGTGAACAGCCAGCCTCTTTTGCAATGACCTTTTGTGTCTTGCCCTCCTTGTGCAAGGTGTCAATGGTCATCTTTTGAACAACTGTCAAGTCAGCAGTCTTCCCCATGATTGTGTAGCCTACAGAACTAGACTGAGAGACCATTTAAAGGCCTTTGCAGGAGTTAATTAGCTGATTAGAGTGTGGCACCAGGTGTCTTCAATATTGAACCTTTTCACAATAATCTAATTTTCTGAGATACTGAACATTTGAAATATATCAGTCTGTGTGTAATGAATGAATATAATATACAAGTTTCACTTTTTGAATGGAATTAGTGAAATCAACTTTTTGATGATATTCTAATTATATGACCAGCACCTGTACATACTGCACCATTAAAGGTTCCAAATTTTGTTTTGGAGGTCTCCTACAATAGGCTTACATGCATCCTAAGTCAATACACACTTTAATTCTCTCATAATATACATTGTAGCATCAGTGTCTGAAATGGCTCGATAAAGGGTTCCATCTCTCTAAACTCCTTCTTTCAGACAGCATACTCTTCTCTGATTGGTCTGTTGTGATTGGTCTACCGCCCATTACCATATCTGAATTTCAGCTCTGAAGGCTTCATCAGCACTTGTACGACGGAGTAGGTTTTACCCTATCAATTCAAGCTTAAGTCTTCTTCCTTTGGAAGTGCATGAAAAGTGGATTTTGTTTCACAGTGACATGTAGACAACACGAACCAAACTCTTCCAGTCTTCGCTATAACTAAGTGCTTCTCACACTGCGCTTAACCCCGGGTTATCATCGTTCTAAATACCACTTTTAACCCTGGGTAAAGGAACGTTTCACACTTGTAATTTAGAAGAGGGGTTAGCACCACTTTTTACCTAGGGTTTTGAAACCATGCTTCCCACATTGCGGTGCAAAACTTGTGAAATGATATGGTGTTAGAATGTTACAGCTAGCAACAGACAACCAATTGCTTACTCATATTTGCGTGCTTTGGACAGTCACGGAAACACTGCGCATTGTATATAAACAGTAAATTCAGCGTTTGAGAGGAAAAATGTCAAATGCTGACAGAAACAGTGACAAAAAACCCAGGGTTTAGGAATGTAGTGTGAAACGCCAGCTTATGAATACCCAGGATTAATTGTAAACGATGTGTGGAACACACTGCAAAAACTAGCCTGACAGACGTTCACTGACCGCCCAATGTTTGCCAACAGCTGACTGTCAGCTTGGTGTGTCCCGGCACTTAGTTTAAATAATTTAAGTGCTTCAACTTAAACTTACTTCAGTTAGTTGCAAAGGTAACATTTCTCATTTTTTAAGTTTCCATTTTTTCATCTAAGATTTACATTTTATTTTACATTTTTTAAAAGTTTTAGTTAACAATAACAACACTGAAACTCACCCACATTCAACAGTTCGTTCAAAATCCCAAGGATGTTCAGAGTGGTCTGCAAATCCTGTGTATTCTGTACAGAATCAAGTGAATTAGAAGCTGAAAAGCACTTCAACTTGAGCTAAGATAAAAAAAAGAGTGTGATTTCATGGCAGTGTAAAGCCTAAAGCTCTGAGTGATGGTACCTCGAGAGATGATAAAATGACCTCCATTCCACCAGAGCCTTTAGACACCACCTCCTTACGGGTCTTCTCTAAAACATGAAAAAACATACTGTTAACATACAACCCATGATTCAACAGTTGTTCTTAATAAAATAATAAAAGGAAGCTTGTTTCCACCACTGAATAAAAAATAAAAAGGCTAATTGTGACTTTTTATCTCACAATTCTGACTTTTTTCCTTGCAATTGTGAGTTATGAAGTGAGAATTGTGAGATAAAACTGAAAAAAGTACTTTTGACTTGACGGGTTTATATACCACAATTCTGACTTTATAACTCACAATTGCGAGTTTATATCTCGAAATTCTGAGAATCGTGAGATAAAAAGTCGCAATTATCTTTTAATTTGGGAGGAAACAAGCTTCCAAATAAATTAAATAGGAGGAAAAAAGCTTCAAAATAAAATAAAATAAAAACACTTGCCCACCGCGGCACCATCGTTTAGAGTTTTTACAGTAAAAAAATTATTTAGTTCAGTTAGAAAACTGGCACTACAATTAAAAACTGAACACATCTGCTCAATGCACCGTAAGCTGAACGAGAGTGAGGAGCTGACTGACAAGATGAACTATTGCCTCTGTCTTTTCCAGCACATTAGACTCAGTTGCTCCTTTGCGTTTAAAAAAGATTAAGGAAATTAATCCAACGCCATGGTACAATGAGCACAATCGGGCCCTAAAGGTAGCAGCCAGAAAAATGGAGCGCAGCTGGAAGAAAACAAAACTAGAAGAATTTCGCATTTTGTGGAGAGAGAGAATGATTGAGTACAGAAAGGCCTTAAAATCTGCTAGATCTGCCTATTTTTCAAAACTTTTAGAAGAAAATAAACACAACCCTAGGTATTTATTTGATACAGTGGCTAAATTAACAAGAAATAAAGCTGAGGAGTAGTGTCCCTGAGGAAAAATTCAATTCATTTACTGCTTTAAGAGAGGACGAATTGTCTAAACTTGTTAAATCGTCAAAATCAACAACATGTATGTTAGACACTATACCGACTAAGCTATTGAAAGAGATGCTTCCAGAAGTCATAGATTCTCTTCATAATATCGTAAATTCATCTTTATCACTAGGATACGTACCAAAAACTTTTAAGCTGGCTATTATTAAACCTCTTATTAAAAAACCACAACTTGATCCTAGAGAATTAGTCAATTACGATCTCAAATCTCACTTTTCTGTCAAAAATACTTGAAAAGGCAGTATCATCACAACTATGTTCCTTTTTAGAAAGAAATAGTATCTATGAGGATTTCCAGTCAGGATTTAGACTGTACCATAGTACTGAGACTGCTCTCATTAGAGTTACTAATGATTTGCTCTTATCATCAGATCGTGGTTGTATCTCTCTATTAGTGTTACTGGATCTTAGTGCTGCATTTGACACTATTGATCACAATATTCTTTTAAATAGACTCGAAAATTATGTTTGCATTAGTGGAATTGCACTGTCATGGT